>VZRH01004947.1:281837-314129 GCA_013397555.1 Urocynchramus pylzowi | reverse complement strand
ATATATATATATATATAAATTCAACTAGCTCCCAACAACATATGCTGTTAAAAAAAATAAATAAAACAGGCATATAGAATTTACCCAGATATACATGTCTGTGGCCATTTAGATGTAAGACTCCTAAATAAGAGTGGCATTCAGAAATTAGAGATTAATTTTGCGTTCGTCTTAAGAACATATTCAGGAATTATTTAAATTAAAAATGCAAATCTCCATCAATATGGTAGAATTGGAATAATGCTACCATATAACAGCTGTAACTAAATATAACCATCGATTGAAGGAGTAAATATATTTTGTTATACATAACAATACATATTTATATTATTTAAATAGTTACTGCTATTTTCTGCCTCACTTGTTGAGAGATTGTTTGCCTGTACCCACATTTTTGGAATAATAAAGGGATTATATACCTTGATGTTTCATATTTTCATCTGTAGACCGGGAAGTGGTGGGAAAAGGCAGTGATCCAAGCAGTTCCCATCACTTCATGTCAGAAAGAGAGGAAACAGGAATGAAAGGACAACACTCCAAGGTACCTACATACCCACAGATAGCATAACCCACAGATGCCTACTGAGAGCCCTCCCTTCATACACATAAATTTATCTTCCACTGGACTAAAGGTCTTTGGCCTATGAGCTCCTCAAAGGCTTCTGATTAAATAAAATACCTCAGCTACTACCTAAATAACTACACCTAAATAAATACACCAGCTACTACTAGCTAGTGGAAAATCTATTTCTGTCTGGATCACCAAAGGTACCATTAGGGTTTTATCAGGTCATTTTCCCAAACTTAAGCAGATGCTGATGGAAATGCACAGGCTCAAAACCAATATAAATTAATGTCAGGCCAGATGTGGTATCATTTCCATGGTTCAAGTGAATAACAGTGCACGTTAATTCTATACAGACCATCTGCTTAAGGATTTAATTTTTTTCTTCATTAAGTAAACGGGAGAGGAAAGAAAGTTAATGTGTTTTGTGCTCTTTTTCTTCTCCTTAGCTTCCATAATCTTAAATTCTGGGGAATTTACATACCCAGACGCGACTGGTGTTTGCAGATCTGATGCAAAATTTTCAAGTTTCTTCCTCACATCAGTCACTTGAGACTGCCCTCTCCTTCCTTTATCTGCCAATAGTTTGTATCTTACCTTGAGAGAGTGTTATGGAAAGCAAAGGCCGTATCAGCAGTTAGTGTAAGTGCTAATAAATCCTTCAGAATCCATTGCGATTCACTGTTTCACACCACCTGACAATTTCCCCCGTCTCTGCAGGCAGAATAATTCACAGCTCCAGGGGGAATATTAATGACGGGCAGAAAAGCTGGAAAAGTAAAGGCCTAACCATCACTCTCTCAGGGTTTTAATCAGTGGAGAGAGGTTGGGGTGGAGCTGATCTACCCACACCTGTTAAGACTGTCTGCTTTAAAGACAAAACTACCTCTTTTCCTTCCGATTCACCAAGCCTTTAACATCATCAAGGGCTGTTTCCTGACCTGGAGAGCTGAGTGGATTGATGGTCTGGTAAAGAACACCTTGAGCAAAGATGACTGACAATAGCAGTAAAAATAAATTGACCTGGAACGTTTCAGATGACCACTTAGGCAGTTGCCTAACGAGGTTCTCGTTTCTCAAGAAGCTTTGGCATTGTCCTGAAAATTGGTTTATTTGGAGCAGTTTCCAGGTGCAAGAAGCTCTTCCTTGCAAAACCTGTTGTCCTTGTCATGCAAAGCACCCAAATCAGCCTCACTTCCCTCAAATTCCCGGAACAAGAGCCTGTCATTGTGGTGTGCTGATTATCCTCATCACCTATTGCTTTGCTAAATGGCCTTTTCTGCAGGAACAGCATTAAAGGGAACGTCTTTAATGCAGGAGATATTCAGTTATGTCCTCTCACACCCATCCCACAGTTGTACCCTAGGCTTCCCAACATCCTCCAGCTCTGAAGCTCATGTCTGGTTTTTTGCATGCCACTGAAGTGTAGTTCCAGCAAACCATCCCTGCATGATGGGCAATGCTGCATGGGCAGCAATGATTTGCCTACATGGGCTGTCAAAAGAGAAAAGTATAAATGCAATATAAAAGGAGGGAAAGTCATACTAAGTGCTCAACCTGCTGGGTCACACAAGGTCCTTCGATTATGCAGCTTGGAGCTGCTCATTATGGACTTTGGGCTCATGGCACAAGGAGATAAAATTTCCATAAGAAATAAAAGCAGTGAGTAATGTCACTTTCCACATTATCTTGTGGCAGCAAGAAATATAGAACTTTTTTCCCTTAGTTCTCCTTTCTGGATGCCCTTGAGGAGTGTATTTCTGTGTTTGTGAATAAAGACTAGGGAATGTTTCACAAACAACCATGTGCAAGAGTTCCCTTTATGCTCAAAAAGGGATCTTTATGGAAACCAAATGGTCACAGAGGCACACAAATCTTATCACAGCATTGTTCATTTGCCAAGTTTTCCTTTCTGTCCATGAATACAGATGATTGGGGATTCATTAAATAAAAGTACTGTGCACACTCCCTTTAGTCTTCTGCTTTTAACAAGCTGCATAAGTGACAAGCTTGCACAATAAAACAACTTGTAATTAAAGGGAAAGTACATTATTAAAATAATAAAAAAATCTAATTATGTGTTAATCAAATGTGGACAAGCATCTGCGGGAATCCCCATTCAATCCAGCCTGAAAATGAGAACTAACACATCCAGGAAAGTGTGGGTTTATTAGCTACCTCATGAAAGCTTTCTTAGAAATTACTAATTCCCTGTAATTATTGTAATTGAACCAATTTTTCAAAGTATTCAGCACCCATCCAGTGATAATGGAAGGCAGCAGGTGTGCCTCAAATCATGCCTAAAAATTGAGACTAGGGACCTAAATCAAACCCCAAGTTAATATGAAAGCTCCCTTTGACTTCATTAAGCAGTGACAGAGCCCAGAAATCAACACTGTCTCCCTCTGAGTGAAAATTTGGGCAAGGCTGGGGCAGCTACTGCATTTTAGAGCCTTTCTGAGGTGAGAAAATGGTACCCTAGCTCAGCTCCCCTGCAGCAAATCCTGAGGCTTTGGGGAGAATATTGAAGGTCTAAGCTAGAATTTTCAAATGTCTTCAAAGGAAATACCATTAAGTTTTAGTTTTGCTTATGTCCAGATCTCCTGAAAGTTGTCAGTTCCGTGGCTCTGTGGTGATCAGTGTGATGCTGCTGCTTTGAATGTAAAGATCAGCTGTGATCATGTCAGACTGTTTTCATAGAGCTGTTAGATCCAACTTCACCTTGACAATGAATTTCATCACATGGCTGAGGAGCTACTGCTATTTACATTAGTTAATAATTAGCAGATAGGTAGCAATACTGAAAAATAATTTTTACCTTTGGATAATCCTTGAAGTAGGATGCATGCTGCAGCCAAAGCTTTAGTTCTTATGCTTAATATTTTAAGGAACATTTTCTTTCTCTTCAGCATTTAGTTTTGCTATTCAAATGTGCCATGTGTTCTATACTCAAGAAATCAGTCATTTATAAAACGTGTATATTTGCACGGAAAAATTCAAAGTAATTAAAAGAAATTCAGGGATTTTTGTTACAAATTGCTGGTCAAAACACATAAATTGTTCTTCAAATTCTAATGGTAATGCTGCAGAGGTACTAGTTCCCAAAATAATAATAGAAATTAGCTCTTTATTTTTTAAAATAACTGGAGCAAGACAGGAATTCCTATTGTTTCTAGGATGGTCTCCTTCAAAAGGAAGCCTCTGTGAGCCATTTGGGTTGTTACAGATCTCAGCTATCAGCCAAGAGAGTCTAGGAGGGCTCTCATTTCCTTTACAAATGGCTAGGATTCAGTTATTAAATGTATTAAAAAGAACCATTCCTCAGGTGAATAAAGGATTTCGACAAGCCTGTCCTGCTGGAAGGACACTCAATCACCAGAATTATCTGTAATGTTATCACCCACGATGGGATAGAGCTGCATTTCTAAAATGTCAGTTCATTGTGTAATGCCTAGATGGGTAATCACAGGTACTAATTGTCTTTCATTCGGAACAATTTATGCTCTCCTTTGAACATTAGGCCTCTTCACTGGATTTCTTCAATCCATCTGGTGACTGGATCCCAATTATCCATGGGGCTACCCTTTCCATATTAGTCTGTGGGGACTGAAAGATGCAGATTCCATTAAGTTAATGGGAATGGCATGGCAAAGCCTCATCATCCCATTTTGAAAATGCAGTCCCATTGGTTAAGTGAAGACTAATTCTAAAAAGGGCAGAGTGACAATATAGGGATTTTTCAATGGACAAAGTAGTTTAAAAGTCTCATAAATTAAAAGATTTGTTGGAAATACTTGCTACTGGTTTTCTGGCTCCATTTCTGCAGGACTGCAATGGACCCAGATATTTCTGTAAGCTGTTATTAAGTAAATTGTTACAAGGACCACTTACAGAAAAAAGTCACTCTCCTTAATGACCTCAGTGCAGAGAAAGACCCCCAAAAGACATGGGGCAGCACAGCAAGAGCTCAGGTAAAGCACCTCCATCTTAGCAACCAGATTTCTTCTCTTCTTCTGCACAAAATTCTATACACAGCACCAATAAAGGGAAGGAATCCCAAGACTGTGGACAGAACCTGCTCCCACAGCGAGCGTTGTCCATCCTAGCTGCTTGGAGGAGGAACAGATGTGACCAGCACTTTTAGTCTACTCATACCAAGCTCATCCCCAACATTCCTAAGAATTAACCCTACCTCCCAGGGTAGCTGAAAGCAGGAAATGTGTCCCATATTTCTTGATCAGGTTTTCTGTGATCTGTTGAAGGGTCGGGCGCCGTCCCAGCAGCCTTATGTTACGAAAGAACTCGGGGGCGAGTGGCAGTGGGGAGCCAAGGAAATTTCTTCTTTCCACAGCAAGATTGTTTACTTTCCAGCGGCCAAACTCTCTGCAAAAACAAAGCAGTTCTCATTCAGAAATGTGTCATTCAGACAAATGTCCTTCATTTGCAAACAACTCTGCTCTGCTGAGTAGCTGGGGGCGACTCGCTGGGAATTACAACAGGCCTTGACAGTGATACTCTGTCATGTGTTATAGACAGGACAAGCAACGAGGGTTATTTATTAGAACTGGAGAAAGTACTCCATAATAAAATAATTGTTGGGAAATAAAAAAAAATAAAAAACTAAGCCACTTAGGTTGCTGCTGCTCCTGTTGGTTTTGTGTGGCTTCTGATGTGAATATAGCTCTAAAACAACCCAATTAGTAGAAACTGGAATGAAAGCAGTATTTCCCCAAATATGGACCTGATGATACAGGTATTTTTCTTAGAACAAGGTAAATTTTAAAATCGTAACAAGAAGGAGTCCATGTCCTTTTGATGTTAAGTCACTTTGGTACAGAACTAGATAAATTGGGTAACCTAAAGAAACACTGTAACACCACATTTGACCTTACTGTGATAATTCCAATTTTCCATACTTTTGGCCTCCATTTTGAGAAAGTACACAGACGGAAAGACTGGTTCCCAAAAAGTGATGATGTTTCAATTGTAAGAGGGATGTAAGTGAATTCAAAAACTTGCCTCCTTCCCCTCTCCAAAGTAAATCAATGACAGCAGGGAAAACAAACAAGCTCATTGCACAGCAATAAACACATCTTTTATTAATTTACTTGCCAATTAAGATACCAGATAGAGCTATTAGTGAGAAGGACTCATTGTCCTCAAATCTAGACAGGACAGGCAGTCTTGGCAGTAACTTGGCTTCTCTCAGCTGCAGCAATGGCTGTTTTGGTTACAGACTCTGGGAATTAAGTGCAAAGGACCTGAGGACTCTGCCTCAGCCACCACTTTGTTGAGTCTTTTGTACAGCCACATCAATTAGGAATCCTCTTAGACAAGATTGCAGAAAAGCAAAGAGCTCAGCAACCTTGCAAGATCCCCTTGAAGGTCCCAGGTAAACAGAGAGAAACACTCACATACAAAATTAACACAGAAGCAGAAATCAAAGATGCAGCAAAAAAAAGAATGTTTGAGGGATGCCAGAAACCAAGGGCTGCCAGCAGCTGAATGACCAGGGCTGTGTAACACATACTCAACAGCGGGATTTTTAATACTTTTAAGTCCACAGTTATCAGCAGAACCCAGATAAATAAATTGTTGTGTAGCCCTTCTGCTTTCTCTCCCAGATCCAAACTGCCTTTCCTCTCAGACACATTCTGGCAGATGCCATTTTTTAATCAAAAACAAATGTGAAGAATGATGGTAGGGAGAGATTTCTGTAACACAACTGAAATTTAATGCCATTTACCAGTCAAGGGAATGAGGTTAAACAGATCTCCATAATTCTTAAAGACTCTACATATCACCAGTATGCTAAATTATTTTTTGAGAATTGCTTTCTGATAGGGGATTTTCCATCTTAGTTGTCAGTTGAAGTTTTCTCTCACAACTTTCCTTTCCTTTTAGGAAACTAGAAAACCTATAACTTCTATTTGCAGCTTTTATGGAACTACTGTATATGAGTAGGGAGAAATGAAAAAATTACACACAAATATTTTTTGCCTGTAAAGTGAAAAAAAATCCTCATTGTGTATATTGATCACATTAATGCAGACACTAAAAACAGTGAATTACCCTGCACTGTAAATGTAATTTTCAAGTGAAAAACAAACCAAACCACCAAAAAAAATTGATTACCAAAAAATCTTCCATTTCTTTTGTTGTTTAAATTCTCTGCTTTCTGGTCATATTTTTCATTTGAATACATCAGAAAATATTGGTTAACTGTAGTTCCTGAACAGACCAGCAAGACAGACTTGCTTTTCTTTGACCAAGAAAATATTACAAGTTTTATGTTATAAAATATTTATTTTATGCCCTGAGGAAACCTTTTGTTCTAAGCTATCTGAGCTGAGGTTCAAACACAATATTAACAAAAAAGATGCAATTCTTATAAAAGACAGTTTGATGCCATCCTTGATCTGATTTTCATTGTCAGTATTTAAGGACAGAGAAGATCACCCTAATCCCCTCAACCTGCCCCCTTTTTGTTGTAGTCAGAGGAACCTCACCAAATGCCCCTTGCTGTCACATTTTTGGGACTGGGAAGAAACCATCCCCCAGAAAAACATCTCATCTTGACTTAAATTCTGAGGATTTCTCAGAAATCCTCTGCAATCTGCTGTGGTATTTAACTACAGAGGGTGCATTCTATTTTTGGTTCGAACATTGCCAATACCAATTTCCAATTTTTAGAGCTCTTAATGCATGCTGGGCAACTGAAAAATTTTCTAAATATTAGATACATTCTGTGCAAGTAATTACAGCTCTTGTTTGAATCCCTTCTTAACCTTGGGCTGAGCCCATTGCCTTCCTTGGTGTCTCTCTGTCAGCAGTGGGCTCAGAAATTATGTCTTACAGCCCTTTTCCAAGGGCAGCAAATCCTTTCTTGGAAGAATTAAACTGCAAACAATGGCCACATGCATAACAAATTCAGAAGAATTTCCAAGTTGATGTTGCCCTGACCTACTACAAATAATTTATTTACTGATCCAGGGACTGGGTTATTCTGGCACTGAGAGAAACTTGCTTGGCTTAAACAAATTTGAGTTCTTTCCACAGTTTTTGAGCCAGAAGGACTTTTTTTTCTGTATGTTTAGAGAGGAAGTAGGCAAAAATGCTTTTGCAAAAGTTTTGTCATTCTTTTTTGGTTCAGAATGTATCAATGGGAACATTTATTAGTGCAGCAAGTAATCATCCTTTGAAATTCACTGCTGAGGAATCTGGGGGAGTAGAATATGGAAGATGGAGTCCTTTTAAAAAGATGACATTTTTATAATTGTGCCTCAGACAGAGCTGAAGCTTTTAGAGGTTTTAGAAAACAGCTTTTCTCTTTTGCTGAGATCTTTCTTAAATAAAGTATTTTGGAATATGGAGAGATGAAGACCTAAACTCTCTGGGAGAGACAAGAAGAAGGTTCATCTCTGAAGATAAAATAGGGATGCAGGACACTAAAAGTGTCTGCCTGTCTGCAAGAGCAGGGATACCTGGATTTGGACAAGCAAGAAGTGATGAGCAGCTTCCAGAGCTGAGGAAATATTTCAGACTCCACAAGTAGCTGGGTTGATGAGAGTAAAGTGTAGGAGCAGGGTAAAAGCTGGGATGAAGTTCAGGGTGAGGGGTTATGGTGCAGTATTTCTAGCATGTGGAGTGAGGAGGTTTTCACAAATGTTTTCTGGGTCACTAGTAGCTCCTAAAATTAGAGCTAATTTCCCTTTTTAGCAATGTGACTCTAAGTAAAATCATCTCCTTATCTTCCTTTTTATATGACACATAAACTTGTCTATCTAAATACCTATCTATGTAATTTCTGGTTTTAATCTTATTCACTTTGCAACCCTGTCTTGTCACCCCTTTCGTTACCCATTTGTCTCATAGTCTCTCTAACACAAACTCTCCAGCCCCAAAGATTTTGCTTTGTGACCAATGTGCATGATTCCCCTTTGGAAATCAAGCTCCTGCCCATTGCCCATTGCAGACCAGCAGGTCTGATGGAGTTAATCTTACTGTGAGCAGAGAAAATGCTGCTTTCCAGAGCCAGCATTTTGAATTCCATCCATCAGGAGAACACCTCCCATGGAGTAGCACGGCACCTTCACTCTTGGATGGTGAGAACATGACTGCTTTGAATGGGCTGGAAAGACAGTGGCAGCCTGAATCCAATATTTTCCCATGCAGCTGCAAGTTCTGCTGTTGGAAGAACAGCTCATTGAGAGAATACATGGTGCTTTTTCTCCTTCTACCTTCTTTAAAAGCCTCAGGATTTCAGAGTTAATAATCTTACTGTGAGCAGAGAAAATGTTGCTTTCCAGAGCCACTGAGTTCCATCCATCAGGAGAACACCTCCCATGGAATAGCATGGCATCAATGCTGACTGCTGCTCAAGAAAACAAATTTTTCACTGAGAACAAACACTGGAGCTATGAGAAGCTTGTTCTTTTCTACTCTTCCTCTTCTTCTGCTCTGTAAGACCTCAGCCCAGCAGCTTCCATGGTGCTCTCAAGGAGAGAATGGCAGGTGGATGTGCTGCCCATCTATTTCCAGAGTAAATCACTGCATGGAGCTCTTTAGTGCTCCAGGCAAAGCCTGTTGTGGAGAAGGATGATGGCTCAGAGTTCCCAGGCTTGCACAAGAGAGAGGAAATCAGTCAGTCTGGCTCCTAGGATGAAGCCTATAATGGAATCATGTTATTATCATAAGTAGTGCCCCAGGCCATGGGCAGCATTCTCTCCATCTTCCCAGATATCAGAGCCATGGATTTGCATGTGCTGCCCCAAATCTGATCCCTGGCTGGTTGGCTGCCATGGCCATGGGAGCCCTGGAGTTCCCATGAAGAATGACCAGCCAGAGAGTCAACGTGGGATGAGAAGAAGCATATTTTAAAATGCAGTTGTCATTTCAACACTTTTTCTTTTATTAATGACATTGAGAGAGATGTTTAATCTCAGGAAACCATTAGTGTTCTGACAGGAAAGACCTGTTAGTAAAGTATCAGACAAGTTTTGGACAAGTTTTTCTCTTCAAACAAGCTTAAATTGCAGGTGGATCTGAAAGGAATCCAAGGGCTGTCAATGTCTCTTTTGAGTTTCAGGCCATAGCTTTTTTTCCAAATGTGTACATTAATTATAGACTTGTTTCTATCACTGTATTCATTTCAATATATTTTAAATCTTATGGCATGGGGAGCTATGGAAAGCTCTCTATATAACAACTAGACAAAGGAAATTTTTTTAATGCCATTGTACTCTAAAATGGTAGTGTGAGGAGATTTGAAATGGGAATATAATCTCTTCCATTACAGTGACTGAATCAGCCTATAAAGAGATTTACTGTGAGTGTGATGGATCCTTCCTAACTACCTAAGGTCAACCACTCACAAAACAGAGCTCAGGCAAAATTAACAATGTTAGGCTTCATTTGAAGTAATGTATTGTGTTTTATAAATCAATATTATTACTGGTAAGCATAAATGTTCTTGAATAATATTGTGCCATAATATGGAGAACACTGTTGGAAAATGAACTTCACACAATTTCTAATACAAAAGAACTCTTCTGTGTTCCTTTCTCTTAATGTCTTCTAAATGAGGCACCTTCACTCTTGGATGGTGAGAACATGACTGCTTTGAATGGGCTGGAAAGACAGTGGCAGCCTGAATCCAATATTTTCCCATGCAGCTGCAAGTTCTGCTGTTGGAAGAACAGCTCATTGAGAGAATACATGGTGCTTTTTCTCCTTCTACCTTCTTTAAAAGCCTCAGGATTTCTAATGCCTGAGGCCATGGTTTGAATAAGGCCAAGATGAGATGAAAGCAGTTTCATTTTATATTAAGCTTCTACCTGGCTAGCAGTTCCAAAACAGGAAGTAGACAAAATATTTAAGAAAAAAAAAAAAAATACTTTTAAAGAGAGGATTCACCCAGATGTGGAGAGATCTAGAATCAGGTAATATCCAAGACTGTGTTATTTACAGATTGTCAAGTGAAAAATTCTCCTTACCAGCACAGGTCATAGAACTTTCAATGCTAATTGCAATCAGTTAAACAATGGACAATCTGCCAAAATCTTTACTAAATGCTTGTTATGGTTGATTTTTCTATCCAAGGTGAAAAAGAAGGGAATTAGTTACATTGTGGTTGAGCAGCCTCCTGAAAACTCTACCTTTGTATAGAGACATGACAACAGAGAAAAACATTGCAATATGAGCAAAGAAAAAACAGAACAACCTCACTGAAGGAAAAGAAGCAGATAGTAGAGAACACATCTCATCTGTGTCCCTTAACATTTTCAATTATCTACACATGGTGATGAGGAAAAAAAAACATTCAAGAAATAATAAGCTCCTTTTAAACATATTTGCCCTCGATGAAATGGACAGTATTTATTCATCAGCTTTATGCTTGTAATTGTCTGATATTTTGCCAAGGTCAAAACAGAAAGGTTTACTGAACATATGCATTTCTTCCCACATTATTGCTTTTTACCTTACAGTGAATAAACACTATCAGTAGGATTTCTTTTTATCCTGATATCTTTTGATCCTAGTAAATTTTTTTCTTTCTATGCCTTTTTTGCCTTATCAGCTTCCTAGAATTTGAAATTCTACTTCCAGAACAAGAATTCATCAGTATCAGCTTCACTATCTTCTTGCATTATGCATATGAAATATGTGCAAATATATTAATGAATTTTAATTTAAAAGTACATACATTATACCTAGAATGTACTCAGATATATTTCTTTTTTGTGACTCCTGATAGTTGGATTACTGAGTCAGCTACTGGGACATCAATGATTTCAAACTTCTCACTTGTCATGAACATCAAAAGGGACACAAGAGGAAGGAATGAGGCTTTCCTTTTGTGCATGTCTGATTGATATTTAGCCTCTATAACATATGTACTGAAAAATTTCCTTCTCTGATGAAATCCAAGGGGGAATTATTTCTGTATCTTGTCCTGTGGCATTGTTTGCCTTTTACCCAGAGTTTGTGATTAACTTCCCAACACCTTTGTGAACATTCATTCAGGAACTCAGCATCCACATATTTAGCTGGACCTATATTCATGCAACAGTTACAAAATACAAAATACCTAATGACTAAATCTAATTTACCTCCTGCCTCAGAGGCAGCTCAATCACCAAGCAGCACAGAATAAAGCAGAAACACCTTACCAGGAGCATGTTGCAAATGACCAAAGGGATAAATAGCCAGTACAGGAGGAGTGAAAACACTTCAGAACTGAAATGTGTTTGTATGAACCATCTAAGAGTGAGAAACTGGTGAATTATCTTGTAAGATCTCACCAGTTTCCACAGGCTTGTAAGACAAGGGTTAAATTCCAAGCAAAAGATTCGTTAGTTCTGCATGTGATGGTAGTGTCAGGGAGCAGAGGGGAAAGGGAGAATTCCCAGTAAAACCTACTCTTGCCTCTGCTACATCTGAAATGGAAAATGAGTGGGATGCTTGGGAGGTGATTCCTACAGGCTGAGTAAGCAGGAAACAGATTTTGCACATCTTTTTTATTTCTGGGTTTCATTTTCTTAGATGTGCTCTGGCCTGTAGGTACTTGTAAGTGCATGCAAATATCTCAGAGATGAATGCCAAGAGGATGGGGCCAGACCCTTCAGTGGTGCCCAGAGACAGGACAAGGAGCAAGGGGCACAAACTGAAACACAGAAAGTTCCATCCAAATATGAGAAAAACCTTAATTTCAGGCTGCCCAGAGGGGCTGTGGATTGTCCTTCTCTGCAGACACTCCAAACCTGCCTGGGTGTGACCCTGTGCACCTGCTCTGGTGACCCTGCTTTAGCAGGGCTTGGACTGGATGACCTCCAGAGGCCCCTTCCAACCCCAGCCAGTCTGGGATCCTGTGAAAACGATAATAAAAGCTTGGGTTTACAGCCTGCAGATAAGATGGTGACATATTTGGAGTCAAAAGTAGTTGTCCATCCAAATAATTACAACATTCCATTCTCACTGGTTTATATATTTATTTTTGCCTGCAAAAAGTATGGATCTCATGGTTTGTCACATGTCCTAGAGGGGTTGGAAAACTGTTCCTTCTGCCCTTGGCAGTATCAAGAGAGTTTTCAACACCTTGTACATGCAAGCTCAAAGTATCCTTTTTTCCCAGTTCATATCTGCTCATAGGAATCATTTATTATCTAAACAGGCAACAGATTTGATAAAATGGTGCATTTGTTTAGACTGCAGAAGACAAATGAAATCAAAAAAATTCCTCTGAATGGAAGATTCTTGCTCTTTTTTTTTCATTTTATTTGTGACTGTTATGAAAGCCAGTGTTGCCTGAAATTCAATGTGAGGAAAAGATATGGATTTATACTTTGTAAATGGGTAAAAGACTTTTGCACTTTCAAAGAAGAAGGTACCTTACCTATAGCTAAAACAGCAGTTAACCTTTGAATGGAGAAGACTGCCCTGGAAAAGAGTTTTTTGACATAATAAGGAGAGGACTTATTAGAAAGAGAAGCAAAAAGGTCTGTTTACAGTCTTTTTGCCTAACCTTAAGAGCCAATTGATATTATGGTCTTGTCCCTGTAGTTAATTGTACAGGGAAAAAACCTAATGATTCTGGATCCTAAGAAAATGAAACTCAAAAGTCTCTGGAACTCTCACCGGGGCTGGACTTTAGGGATTTGGCTACATCTTATACTGCTTCAAAATCAGCGTGAAAATCATGCTCTTCTTCAGTCTCTTTTTGTCCTGACTGAAAACAAAAAGAATTGACCCATGTTTCTTGTAGAGATAAGGAAGAAATTTGAATCTGTGGAAGTGTTTTAGTGCATAAATCAACACATGAAAATACAGTTTATGAAGAATGAATCAGCATAAAGATCTGTTGAGCAGAGGATTCATCGATTCAGTGTTGATGGATACTCGCAGATGAATCGCAGGGGAAACAAACTGCTAAAATTCTTCATCATTATGTGATACAACTCATAGTCTCAAAGTCTTTGAAATGCCTTTTATTATCATTTTACAACTTCTGTTTCAGGACTATAAATGGATCTGTAGTGCTGGGCAGTGGAGAGGCCTACAGACAAACCCACATCGTGATAAATTTTTTAAAATTTCAAGGGACTGCTCTTGCTTGCCTTAGTTCTCATTTGAAAAATAATGCACAGTCAGGCTAAGAATTCTGGCAGTGCTGTGAGCAGCCATGACCTCCTTCTACCCCATACCCAGAGCCAAACAAAAAAAATCCTTATGACCTGGATAGTGTGGCAGGGAATATGAGTCCTTAAAGCCTTTGGAAACTGTTTGCTTGCTTGTTTCTGGGATGCTACTGATGTTTAGGATAGGTTGTGCCTGGTGCCACAGAGACCAAATAGCCTTCTATTCAAAACAAAAGCTGATGTTACTCCTGACTGCCTGAAAGAGGGAAGAGGTACCTAAATTGTTGGCTTCAAACAAAATATATAGTCTCAAATATTTTCTCAAAGAAATACTGATCCAAAGCCTTATTTATGAAGTTGTATATGAAATCCAGAATAGTTCCTTTTCCAGGAAGAATGTTGTATAAACTTAACCTTCTACAGTGTGGATTATTGGGCTCATTTTCTATTCAATTTATAAGTTTATCCTTCCAAAGTAGAGACTTTTGTCTCCAGTTTGATGCCAGCAGTGCTATTTACAGCACTGATGGATGACAGTTACTTAACCTGCACTTGAATTTATAAAGGCAGTTGTTTCTACAAACCCTCTGGGATGAGACTGGCTTCACACCAGTGTAAATCTCACAAATACATACATAAATGCTGTTTTGATATTGTGAAATATAACATCTGCACTATTGTTGTCTGTAGCAATTCAAATTGTTGAAAGGAGTAGGAAGTAAACCAAAATATTTCCTGAAAATACTTTGGTGTTTTATTTGTTTGTTTTGGCTTAGCTCTTGGGGGAATGTGCAGATGATCTTTGCATCTAATGTTCTCCTCCTATGCAATTGTTGTTTCACTGGTAGCAGGAAATGCTCAGATCTCTACGTGCACACAAAAAAAATTAAGAATTCTTATTGAGCATATGATAATGTTTCTAATGCAGCAAAGGATGCTCCTCTTTTGGGAAAAACTATTTGTATTAATTCCAAACTAAATTTGGAATGCTTGTTTATTAAAAATGGTCCTGGTGGGGTTTTTTTTTTTTTGTCCAGTGGACTAAATTGCAACTATCTCTAAAGAAGCAGTGGAATTGCACTGGTGAGCTAAACAGAGAATCAGGGCAAGAAAATTGTCAATATAATTCCAGATTATAAACACAGAGCTTCCTAATGCTCTTAACTAAATCAAAGCATTGGATGGGAGTTCAGTTATTAATTTCTGCAACAGAAACTGTAAAGTGTTAAACATGCTCTGTGAAAAAATAAAACCTGTCTTTATCTTTCTTTATAGAATCACAGAATCCCAGGTTTGGGTTGGAAGGGACCTCAAAGCCCAACCAGTGCCAGCCCCTGCCATGGGCAGGGACACCTTCCACTAGCCCAGGTGGCTCCAAACCCCATCCAACCTGGCCTTGGACACTTCCAGGGATCCAGGAGCAGCCACAGCTTCTTTAGGCACCCTCACAGCCAGGCACAGCCAGGCACAGCCAGGGCCTGCCCACCCTCACAGGGAAGGATTTCTTCCTAGCATCTAACCTAAACTTACTCTCTGGCAGTGGGAAGCCATTTCCCCCTGTCCTGTCACTCCAGTTCCTGATGAGTTGTCCCTCTCCTGTTCCCTGGAGCCCCTGCAGACCCTGCAAGGTTCTGTGAGGTCTCCACACAACCTTCTCTTCTCCAGGCTGAACATTCCCAGCTCTCCCAGCCTGGCTCCATAGGGGAGGTGCTCCAGTGCCCTCAGCAACTTCATGGCCTCCTCTGGACTCATTCCATCATTTCCATGTCCTTCTTATGCTGAGGACTTCAGGACTGGACTCAGAGCTCCAGGTGGGGTTTTACAAAAGCAGAGCAGAGGAGGATAATCCCCTTCCTCGACATGGTGGTCACAGTGCTTTGGATGAGCCCTGGACTCTGTTGGCTTCTGGGCTGGGAGCATTCAGGGCCAACTCACAGGGAGTTTTTCCTCACCCAGCAGTTCCAACTCCTTCTCCCAAGGCTGCTCTCAGTTTCTCTCTGCCCAGCCTGCTGCTAATTTGGGATTGCCCTGACCCATGGCTGCTCTCAGTTCCTCTCTGCCCAGCCTGCTGCTAATTTGGGATTGCCCTGACCCAGGCACAGGACCTTGCACTCCAGTTTGTGGAATCCATGAGGTTCACAGAGCTCCAGCTCTCCAACCTGTCCAGGCCCTCTGGTCCATCTTTCAGCCCTTCCTGAATGGTAGGGATTTGGAAATTACACAAGGTGGAGAAACAAACAGGGAAAAAAAACCTTCAGGTCTCTGGGAATCATACAAAAGTGGGTAGGTCAGCTGGTAATGTACACTGTAACACCATGTATACAACTACAATCCATTAGAGAGTTACACATTTTGTATGCAACTAGACATGTTCTGAAGCTCAACCTACATTAAAAATTCTGAGAAAAATACTTAAGCCCTCTACAGAGTCCAAAAATGAGCTTTTCAAAGAAGCAGTAAGTAGAATAAAGCTCTACATATTTACTATTGTAAAATATATGTATTAAAAATGCATTACTATAAAATTTCTCTACCTGTGAATTCTTTTCATTATCACTCCCAGCACCTTTGTCAAAGAGGTTTTAGAGAGAAAAATAAAGGTGATTTTGGAAAATTTCAAATGGTGTATAAACACCAGAGGGAGATAAAATAGTATTAATAATGCCATGTAATTATCATTTACACTGTAGATTTTAGTTATAAAACCACAAGTCCTGACAAAGAGTGGGAGGGACTGAGACTTTGGGCACCCAGCAGAGGCTGGGACAAGAACTGCATACCAGGGACATATTTTACAGCCAAGAGGAGCAGAACATGACATATCATCCCAAACATTTAGCTATGGGTCGAGTTACTCTGCCTTTCTCTTCATTTTTTTAATGGAATGTGTATGTTGACATATCTGGGAGCAGTGTAAGATATGCAGGCCAGTTGAAATTAAGAAGAGGCACAATAATTTAATTAGAATTAGCATAAAGATTATTACTTATCTTCTAGGTATATTTCAGTTTGAGGTTGATTAGCCAATAATTTCAGATTATTAGTCACAGTATAGCAACTGTGCTTTGGACCACATTGTCCTGGATGCAGTTCTGCCTCAGGCTCAGGATAATGAGGACCTAGATAAACATTGCAGGTTTTTCCTAGGAAGCTTGCTTAGGAAAAAACAGTGAAATATGGCTCTACAGATCTAGAAATAAACCCAAGATTAACTGACTTCCCAATCCATATGCCCAACACACATGATGGTGTTTATTCTCCAACTTCTTTGTGTAAGGAGCAATGCTGAGCAATTACCAGGGATTCTGTTTTAGCCAGAGTAAAGTTAACATTTGCTCTTAATGTCTCAGCCAAGATAATTTTTGTTTGATTGTAGCACTCTCCAGTTCTGAAATGCTGCCAGGAAAAAACATCAGTGTACCTCTGCAGTGTGTCTTGCTTTCCTTGAATGGAGATTAAGTGTTAAATATAGTCCAGTATTTTATGGGTAATAAGAATATGTTCTATTAAATGAAAGGTGTGAGAATAAATGAGGTAATTTATATCATACTCATGGGCAATGGCAGTGCACAAGACAAATCTGCTGACATAGGGTGCTGTGAACAGTTACAAAATCTTGTCCTTTGAACTGCCAGCTTTAATACAGTTCAAGGTGCAACAAAAGAGGCATTTTTGCCATACTTGGCAGTGACTAGTGTGAAGGGACCCCCAACTTCACTTTCTGGGACAAATATAACATTGCAGGAGCAAGCTAATCAGCATATTCATAAACAGTCTCACTGAAGACACGGCAGAAACTGCATAACAACAAGGTCTGCTCTTCCTGTCTCATAGCACATAAGCAATGGGAAAAAGAGACAGGATGGTAGAAAATTTCCTTTTACCAAGATAAATGCTCACTTTGTGCTGCTGGTGTCTTGAGTTGTCCTGTATGGGTGAGAAACCCACAGCCACCAATGTATGTAGGGACATTCATGTTCTCTGAGCTGGACCAAGGGTAGTACAGCCTCTTCTGATTCTTGATGTGCTTCACACCAGGTCAGAGAGCTGCTGTGCCACATGTGCTTGAACAACTTCCCTCCCCCTTGAACCTACAACCAGGTGACATCAGGTCAAAGAGCAGAAAGTTAGTGACTATCTAAACAGCACAGAAGCAGAAATCTGCCTGACATGAGACTCTTTGCTGTACTTTTCTTGTAAGAACTAGTTCACACACAAACAAAGCCACAAACCCACAACCTCCCTATTCCTCCCTACCATCTCTGTCAGGCAGGAAGAGGCAGAGGTAAATGTTTCTACTATTTGAGGAATATCTTGATTTTGATATCTCAAATATCTCAAATTTGAGAAACATCTCTCCTCTTGATTTTCTGGCAGGAGCTCAAACACTTTGTCATAAGCCTCAAACAACTGCTCAGACACACAGAATGGAACTACCCTCTTCATTACTCTGCTTTCTGCTCATCCTAAATCTGACAGTTGTGCGTGGTTGAGGTTTGACTCCCCTTGACACAGGATCACCTTGATGCATTAAGTTTTAGCTTTCATATTTTCCTGATTCTGTACTGCATGAATATATAACTCTGAACTTCATATAAAGTGTTAGCAAGTTCTCCTCACAGTTTAATTAGACAAAACAATACTTTTCCAGCCTGAGAACCAAGGATACCGTTACAGCTTCAGGCCCAAAAAATATAAACAACAGCAAACTGAGGAGAGCAAACTGGGAGGATGGGACTTCATAACCTGGAGCTGGAATTGGACAATCAACCCCAATAAGAATGGACCAAAACTCATAAAAGTATGAAAACTTGTGACCAGTCATCCATCTTGGGTCCATCTTGGGTGTAGCCAAGGCCAGGCTCTTGTACTGCCCAAGGTGTATCCTGTGAATGCCTTTCAATAAATCCCTACTTTATTCTTTAATTCTGTTCCAGGGCAGCCTGTCTAGGCATCAGCCTCAGAGTGGTGATAATTCTTCCTCTCCCACAAGTCCCACTGGCATCCATACCCAGGGGTGGTCTGCAGCAAGAGTGGTCTCACCCTGCTGAAACTCCAGCAGAAAAAGTAGAAAAGCAGGTTTCCAGGAGAAATTAATAACCCCCACAAGAGCTCTGGACTTCATCTGATCTACTTTTGGAAGTGAGGCATGTTACGTAGAGCCCTGTTATATTTTTATTGTTAAAAAACAATATACTGTTTCCTCTCTGGGAGCAATCCTTTTTTTTTATTTTTATAATTTTTTCCCAAGGAAATTAAAGCACAAGGAAAACACAGGGATATTCTGCTCTGAATCTGGATAACACCAAAAATGCCCTTGATATGAAGAATTAGGAAGCGGTCTTGGATCCAACAATTCTGACATAGTCATGAATCCCTGCACCCTTTCAAGGGAAACTTGACCCAGCAACAGCTGCACAGATAAGAACAAACGCTTTCTTCACCTCTTTAACCAAAATAAGCACACGAAATTCGCTGCCAAATAGGGACTATTTAAATGCTAATTGGGATAGCAGGTGATTTCATTTCCTCTCTGATTTTTCCTTGAAACGAAATAAAAAGAGTCGCAGCAATCCAAGCCTTTTTTGTTATTAAAATGGTTGATTTTGTTGTACGTTGTTCTATGTGGTATTGCTACTTCTTGTGATAACTAATAAAATTTTTGAAATTGAAGGAAATTACAGGAAAAAGTATCCTCCACATCTTACATCCGTGTCACATTAAAATTAATTTACTGAACCAAAGAGAAGTTAAAAGTCATTATAAATCAAATACTTTCCACTTGCACTTGTAATTTTTAATCTATTTTCTGGTTAATAGTTTAGTACACCTTCGCTTTTGCGAAATAACATAAAAATATAAAATATTAACCATGCAAATTTTGGTATTCTAGTGGAATTTTTGCAGCATTCTGCATACACAAGTTGCACTTTTACAACTCACATAATGAGAGAAAATTTTTGCATCAAGCAATCAAAGACCTCACTGCAGTCTGTTACAATCTTCTTTTCCACAGAAACTCAGAAATCATCAGGAAGTGGAAAATCTCTGTGCTGTGGATCAGCTTGGATAGAAGCTACCTCAGGATAGAATTTGATCTATAAGTGTTCATTTACATTAAGTTCCAATAAATGATGCAGATTTGTGTATTTCAGTACAGAAAGAGTGATTACAGTCATTTGGCTGAAGGTAGTAGACTCAGATTTGCAAAGGGTTCGTTGTTCCTGGTGCATTAGCAAATTAGAAAGGATCTTACAGAGATTACCCTCAACCTGCTCTTTTTAAAAATTCTTATTATTGAGTAGAATGATAGAAAGTACATTCATAGAATACTCAGACAATATTAAATTTATGGCCCTGGAAAGTAACTTGGAAGGTTTTGAGAAACCAGAGAAGCAGTGGAAAATGGAGAATATGGCACATGATAAAATGTAAGGCACTATGCTAAAAAAAGAAAAAATACCACAACATGTGGGGGTCAGCCTTTTTTCCCATGCAATTAGTAATAGGACAAGGAGGAACAGCCTCAGGTTGTGTCAGGGGAGGTCCAGATTATTAGGAAAAATATTTTCACAAAAGGAAAGGCATTGGAACAGGCTGCCCAGGGCAGTGGTGGAGTCACCATCCCTGGAAGTGTTGAAAAAAATGACTGGAAATGGTGCTAAGAGATGTGGTTTACTCGGCACGATGGGATTTGGTCAAAGGTTGGATGCAGTGATCTTGGAGGTCTTCCCCACTATATAGTTTTATGAAAATAAATAATTAAGCAAGTAGAAACATGGTAAAATACAACACATTTCCAAAAGGTTCATCTAATTATTTTTGGATATCCACCGCAATCTCTAAAAATTCTAACATGAAACAAGAAGGTTTTACATGTGACAACAAAAAAAATTAACTATGTCACTTTCCAGAGGGCTGCTAAGATCCCAATCATAGCCCTCAAAGAAATAAAATTAAAATATAATAAAATAAATAATAAAATAAAACAATAAAACAACTGTTTAAATAATTTTCAAAATAACAAGCAGATGAAAAAGGTATAAGAAATTCCTTAATAGGAAAGGTGGCACAGTTGGATCTTACTGGAGAACACAAGACTTCCAATGACAATAACACATGGAATGTTATTCAGAAACAGGAGGTGAAGAATTGCTCACTTAGGAAAAGCAAACTTTATTTGGGGCAAAGAAAGCTGAACAAGAGTTGTGTCTCAGTGCTTGTACACACATTAGCATAGGAAAGTCTTGGTCTGTTGGTGAGTCCCAATAAGCAAATTAATAACATTCACAGTTATTGTGCTATCTCAACTCAATAGTTCCTGAAAAGTAGAGGAACGTAGAAAAATAAGGGACTGTCAGCAAAAGAACTGGGTTTAATTATGTTTTATGCAAGGTGGGTTTGCTACAAGTTGATACAAGAATATGAAATAAAAGAAATTATTAAGTGCTGATTATAATTGCTATGTTTCATAAAGGATCAGTCATGTCATGGAAGACACAGTATGTAAGGGGAATTATTCTGAAATGCCAGAGTAGAGCTGTAGTCTAGAGCTGTGGTCAAGAATGTTATTTTCACTGAAAATGTCAAATATGCAGTAGAAGCTGCCTGTTTCAACATTTCAGTAGATTTGCTGTCCTTAGATAAAATGTTTTGTTTCAGTGATTTTAAAATTATTTCAGGATTATTTTTTGATCAACTATAATTTTATTTAGGCTGGTATTTTTCTAAAGCTGACACATTTTGACTCAGAGACACCAAGGAGATGTCATTTTAATTACAGAGAAGTTGGGCAACTGAAAGTTTTAGAATGTAAATTTTTATCCTCATGGGATTAAAAACAAGAAAAAGCACAGATATATAATTTCTTCTTATTATTAAGTTCTAGGCTTATTTGAATAATTTCAGTTATTATTAAGGTTCTGATTTATCATTTCATCTCACACCCAAGAAGAGGAGGGGTATTTTTGTGGGATTTGAGAGAAACTTCACAGTACAAAACTTAATTTTCATGAAGTGTTTTTCTCCTTCAGCTCTTACTTGCATTATGTTGTTGCCTCTTCTACTACATTGTTCAGTGACTGCTTGACCATGCAAAGTGCTAATTTTGTTTACATCACTGCTGCAGACTAAAGTGCTCTCTGGCAGCCCATAGCAACCATGCAACTCCTGAAAATAAAACCTTATTATGAAACCCATAAGGATTAATCCTTATAGAGGATTATTTCTGGTGAACGTGCTGAGAACAGGTGACTCTTTAGAAGCTGATGTCCTCAGAGGGTCTTTTATAAACTGCATTGTGTGGTGTTATCAACTGTGCCTGCAGCTCAGGGATGGTCACTGCCCTGGCAGCAGGACAGGGGACCAGCAGCTCGTCCAGGGGAGCCATTGACACAGCTGGAATGTGCTGCCAGCAGAGAGCACAAGTGGGGAATGGACAAGCAGCAGCAACCACCAGGTGAGGGGTAGAGCCTTCCCAGAGTTCTGCTGCCATTCTGGGAGTGCTGTGATCTCTAGCAGGGTTCCCACCACGCTGGAAGCAGAGGGGATTTATATCCCATTAAACATTTAAAAGGCTTACGAGTGAGCTGTACAAGAGGAAATGTGAAACCATCTGAGATGTGCTGAAGATTCCAGGAACACCCTGCCTTTGATGATAACATCTTGGGAAAGTGGAACTGAAATGCTATTTTAAGATTCTATTTACCTTAAATAATCTTCAGGCTTTTTTAATATTTTTTCTCCTGTATTTGTTCAGCCAACAACTGAAATGCAAATGGTTTTGTGTAGTGGACAAGAGCTGGCATCTCTGTTTGAGCTCTGATCTCATTTTTATGGGGAGCTAAACCTACCTTCTGTAGGTACTTTATGTCCTTACACATTTACACTGTATCAGAATAAATATTTTCTTTTTTCTAGCAAGTGTTCCAGGATACAAACTAGGTGAGTAGCCAGTATGTATCTGACCTTATGTTGTTTGGGAAGCAGCTTTAGGGATTTTAAGAGCAAAATGTGTTTTAAGAGTCTCATATGGCCATTGACAATTACACTTGTTTAAATGTGGAGAACAGCCCCTTCCAGCCTCAGTTTTCCCAGCTGCAAAAATATAAGTATTGAGACATTTATGGGAGTCATAATACCTGTATCTGTAAGGTATTATGGAAAGCACAATGGGATGGGATTTTAAATGGGTTTTCCAACATTACATTCTTTCTGCAAAAATAATTTTAATGAGGATGCCCTTTGATCTGTGTAACATAGAGGTTCCTTTTCCCTTGTGATTTTAAAGGAACTTATTTCACTTCCATGCAGCATTGGAGCCTCCCTAGCTCCAAACAGTCACTGCTGCCCCTAAAAGGCATTTTTTCTGTTCTCCCTGGGATGCTCCAGTGGTAATTATTTATATTTCTGTGCAGATGTACGTGGGCCTCTGAGCTGCACTCTGAAAACAAGACAAGAGTATGGCCCTGACAGCACAATTTCTTAGCAAAGTAATAACCATGGCACCACAGGATGATCTAAGCCATGTATCAATAACTACTCAAAAATGTGCCAACAACCAAAGCTGGTTGTTGTGCCAACAACCAAAGATTCAAGTATATTTCATTTCACAGGCAAGTAGGTCATATCACTTACACATGCCTTGAACATTTTTAGGAAGGTGCAGATGGGGATGGATGGATGGATGGATGGATGGATGGATGGATGGATGGATGGATGGATGGATGAGTTGGCTTTTCATTTCTCTTTCTATATAACACAAACAGAAGTAATGGAAGAATCAGAAGCACAGCAGACCTGTGCAAAGGATCATAAAACAATAAACTTGCTATTATCTGAGGGGGATTAGTCTGCCCATATAAGTTTTAATGTAAGGTAGAATGTGGTCTTCTAAATTCAGCATCTGCTTCTGTAAGGAGTAAATATGCAAAGTCTCAGTAATTCTCTTTGACCTTTCCATCTCCCACCTGGATTTTGACTTAATTGATTAAAGACAATCAAAAATAGGTTTAAAAAATTGTAAATGCTCACCTTTGTTTTAATCTATACCCAGACATTTGAATATCTAACTTCTCCCCAAGGCATCTTTACAAGCATGAGCCTTCAAAATCCTCTCAATAGCTCCAATGAAGCAGTATTCTTCTAAATACAAGTTTGGAAGCACAACTAATGAGGTAAACAATGATTAGTTTGGAAGTGGCAGGGGAATGAGGAGTGAAGAACCTTTGTTCTGTACCTGCTGGAGTTATGCAAATTTGCCATGAGCCACTGGAGGCCTCGCCCTGGGAGGTGTCCTCAATAATGAGGCAGAAGTTGGTGTTTATACCAACATCAAAGAAAAGCAACTTTCTGGGTTTATCAAGTGTCTAATAAACACACTCAGGACACTGATGTTGTGATTTTGTGCAAGAATATTTTGAGGCTTAGGATTCCAGCCCCTCTGATACTACTGGCAAGCAGTTGTGGCACTGAATAATGATATGTAAAAGCAGTTACTGATGAAAAACCAGCAGCTGAAATGTTTCCATCCTGAATGGTCTCTAAAAAACTACTTTAATCTAAAAGGACCTGTTTATTAATTTGTAGTTGGTCTAAATAAGTGTATATCTATATTTGGGGTTTGTGTAGCACGTGTAAGAGATGTAATTTAATGATACACTAAAATACCTACACTAAGAAAAATAATGCCATTAGTGAGCTCTGCTGACAATCCTACTGCTCTGTAAGTAAATTAAAACCAAGGCCTGTCAGAAAACCTAAAAGTCTCAAGGGGTTAGAGCATCATGTTTACTATATTTAGAGATTTTAACAGAGAAAAGAAGTTAGTAGATGCAAATTATTTTTCATATCAAATGCTAGCACTATAATTACCATTATTAAAAATGGTAACATGGACCCTAAGCTTTGTGATATCTAATGTAAGAATGCTCTTTGAGAGCTCAATACAAAGCCCACTGAAGTAAATGAAGAGACAGAAAATAAATCCACAAGCCACCAAAATTTTAACTGGTTATTTTAGCCTTCTGATCTTGAAACCGATTTAAAACGATGTATTTGAGTAAATTATTTGCAATCAAAGTCTGATCAATTTGAATTCTTTTTGTTTACAGCATGTCCAGTAGCAGATTATTTGTGTAGTTTATTCAGTGTTTGAATGCAGTGAGAATATTTCCCTTGTATTTTGTACCGGGGGTAATTCATTGTATCTACTTGACACCACACCCAGAGTGCCAGTTAACTGGGCTCACTGCATGGATCTCCTCTGATTGGATTAACATAAATGGGATAAGCAAGCAGATGTATAGATGAGCTGAACCACATGGGAAACGTGCTCATCTGTCCACTTCAAACTGTTTCTGTGGCTTCAGAGAGAAAATAATTTTAATTGATATACTTCTGTTCTGGAAATGTACAAAGAAATGGATACTAATGTCTACTTGCTAGACACACAAAAATAAGGTTGTTCAATAAAAAATAAAATAAAATAAAAATAAAAAAAATTTTAAAAAGAGAGAGAGAGAGAGAGAAAGAAAATTACAGGATCTGAAACCCTCAAAGGAGATTATACCAGAACCTTCCCATTGCACACTATGAACCTGGAAAGCTTCCTTATGCATTTGGCATCCAATCACTCTGGAAGGATTGGATCAATAGAAAGTTACCAAGGCCAGAAGTCCAGATGGTGTCAATTTCAGCCAGCTAAAATTAGCTTCACTGGGTTTGGCTCACTTGTCTATTCCTGTTGATCCATGAGAATTTATGGATAACTGGACAAGAGCCAAAGCCATACCCCATTCATTACTGGATGTGTCCCCAGTTTTTCCTGTTAGAGTATAATAGATGATCTTTTTTTTTATCTGAAGTACATAAGAAATTTGATTTTAACCATCAGCTTGATTTTCTGTGATGAAAATTGTGTATCTGTTTGTTAATCGACTTTCAGAAAACAAATGTTAATTTTTTTTTATTTTATCAACCAAAACCTCAGATGACTTTAACTAATGACTTTGTAATTACCCTCTAGATATGTCAGCCTTGTTGGTTTCAGAGATGGTTTGTTCTTTTTTGTTATTTACATTT
The DNA here is from genome assembly GCA_013397555.1 of Urocynchramus pylzowi. Lineage (NCBI taxonomy): Eukaryota > Metazoa > Chordata > Aves > Passeriformes > Fringillidae > Urocynchramus > Urocynchramus pylzowi. The sequence goes on along the minus strand of VZRH01004947.1, from coordinate 288,347 downwards.
TATCAGTGTCCCAGTAACTTCAGCTATTTTATTAGCAAGGCTTATTATATAAAATTAGACACCACAGCAAATTGCAACTGAAATTTATGCTATGAATAAGTAAAATAGGTACTGATAAGTGAAAGTAAATTTTTCTGTCTATATAGTAATATAATATTTTACAAACATTGTGCCACTACCATAAAGTGATAAAATATGCATCTACAAGATATGTGAATGATGGGAAATTGTCTCACAAAAAGAAGGCTGGTGGTGTTAAATAAAATGCATTCCCAAATGAATGTGTCCTTATCATAAATTAATCCAAGGAGAGGTGATTATTGCCCACTGACTACTGGTGTATGACACAGTTTGTAAGGCCTCTAGCAAGAAAGTAGAAAGACACATTTGAAGTGCAGTGATCATGGTTTTTACCTTACACATCTATATTTAGTTCCAGCTGTACCAGGTCAAAATCAAAGGCAAAAAGGCAGAACTATAAATGCTCAAATTTCAAAGTGCAGGAGTGTTGACTCAGAAAGGTCATTGCCAGTTAATCTGGACGTTTCTTCATTGTAATCTGAACTCTGGGTGGCTGGAAGGATTTCTCAGTGCTACTCACACCTCTTCTTAAGCAGTACTATAAGTAGATAAAAGTGAGAAGGGTTTGGTCAAAACATCCTCTGGAACTCCCTGACAATGAGAAAACCTACCAGCCAGAAAAAGTTGCCTTTGCCTATTTCCATTTTGTATGGGGCAGCCAATTTTTATATACACAGATCATCATAAGAGTTTTGTGTTGAGGGAAGGACTTACAAAGTTTTAGACTCGTAATTTCCAAGTTAAAGATGTCCAACAACTTCCAAATGGTAAAGGAAAGGCACATCCAATTCCATGTAAAATGGATTAAATTATACTGGATATATTTTGACATTAAGAAGGAGAAAAAGAAAACCCTTCAGACTGCTTTTAGTCTTAATGCATCAGTCACGTTAACCTCAAATTGCAAAGCTGAGGTAACTTGTAGGCCATGGTGAAGTTCACTTGATTGTGTCCACCTCACATCACAATTACATTGCCTGCATGTTCTGTGTGTACATCTATTTAAATATTCTGTAAACTCAACTTAGGCAGTGAATAAAAAATTCAGGACAACTTTCATGTAGCAAAAATCCATCGGTGTGGCAATTCTTTCAGCAGGTATCTGATATGACCAATTACCTTCATGTCTATTACTAAAATTAGAAATTCAAAAACCCTGTCCTTTGTCAGTAGATCTGTCCACAAAAATATTTTAAATTTACTCAGTCTTCCAGACCTTTTGCAGAGGCTACAGAGAGGAGTGAAGAGGAAGATATACAACTAGGTTTGTTTGAAGCTAAAAAGAGAAAGACATCATTCTTTGCCTTCAATGTCTTCTTATTTATTATTATTTTGCTCTGCGGGAGAAAGTGGCTGCAGATAAATTTCTAAAACTGGTGTCTCGTGCAGTTCATCCCTCTGCATTCCCTGAGTGCAGTGGTGACACATGGTGGCAAATGTTACCCTCTGTTACACTTCAGTGGAACTTCTGTCCTTTCCTCTCAGTGACCAATTTACAGCAGAAAGCAGCGGAGAGCATTCGCCTTCCTCCAAGTGCTCTGAGTGTCATTTCCCTGTTTATATGCTTGATAGCTTCCCTGTGAGGAGGCACAAGATATTTCCATCTTCTTTCATGTACAATTGCCTGCTATTTCATTATCATCTGCTAAATAGCATTGCAGCAAATACTTAAATGCATTCTCTGGGATAACAACTGCGACACTGCCAAGAATGTGCTGAGATTGCTGCATGTGCAGCAACTGTGTCATTGCTTCAATGTGAGCTCGTCCTCCCCCAGGTTTGCTTTGCTCTCTTTGTCTATCTTGTCACCATACTTCTTGTTTGGCAGAGAACTTGAGCTTTATTTATTGCATTTCTGAAACACTTGTGCATTTATGGAGACACTGAAGAGTTTCTTGCTCTCTCTCGCCATTAGGACTTGAGTGTTATTGCCTCAGTTCCCACTTGCCTCAGCACTGAGGCAGTTGCACACATTCTTATGACAAAAATTAACTGTTCTCCTCAGGTAAAAAGCTTGGATTTATCAAGCAAGGAAATTTGCTTTAAATCCTCGTGCCTTTTATCACCCCACAAGCACTGGCACAAAGATTACTCACAATAGCCAATTCTCAGCCCTTCCCAGGAGCTGATCTCAGGAGGCAAGAGGAAGGTCGCCTCTCCAAAGCAATTCCACCTTTTTCATGTAGGGTAATAATTCTACTCAAGTTTCCTTTACTTGAAAGTCTTATTTTTCTCCATTTGCTCTCAGTCAGCTTTCATTACTTTTCTCATTATAATCATGAGCTTTTCTTCATAAGATATTGCAGAGCTCAGAGATGACTTTGAGCGTATCCTTCTCCCATTTCCCCATCAGTTGGCATGGAGACAACAACAGCTGCTACAAATCACAGGAAAGATGCTTAACGGGTACTTTTTAGAGAAAAGTTCCTGCTAAAGAAACCACTAAATTTGCAATCATAGCCCTTGTTCTTGGGTGGCTGTAGCAAAGGGAAAATATATTTTGGAAGTGCATACCTAAGGTATGAGCAAGCTCGTGCTGAGAAACAAGCTGGGATGGGTCTGAAGCATTTACATTTTGTGCAGGAGGTAATTCTTGGCTTCACAGTCAGAGATGGAGCCCACAGAGGTCGGTATCATACAGACCCAGTGACACCAAGGTGCAGCTGGAGATGCTGCCTCTGCTTTGAACTCCTCTGTCCTTCCATGCTGTCATGACTCTCCAGCACTCAAATATGTGAGAGTTCAGAGCTAAGCCAATCATGTGCAACTGTAATTTTCACACTTTCTAGGGCAGTCATCGTGAGGTGATGGTGCAATTAATTAATCTGTACTGTCTATACAGTCTTGCATGCCAGAATCAGAACCAAGTCCCCTCTCCTCCTCCTATCCTGCTTAGGAGCACATGGAGATGCGCCAAAGCGCACTGCCAATTCTGCCTGCGAGTGCCTTTCTGGATTTAAGGACTGTATTTTTCCAGATAATTGCCTTATCAGATTCTGTAACTTCTTTATCAGACCTTATATCATTTGTAACAGCCCTGTGTGCTCTTCCTTTGAAGATCAGTGTTCTTACATCCCCTGGGGCCTGTTTGGAAATTCCCAGTGGCATCTTAGGATCAGAGCCAATTATCTTCATTCTTTTTACTAGGTTGTATTCTGGGGATTTTTCGCCCCTCCCTGGAAATCCTGCATTTTCAGACTGCCACTATTTCCTGATTTGTGTTAACAACCTTGAACAGGTCTAATAAATCTTTCCCCCAAGCCCATTACTTCCCCTGGTAGCAGATATTTCTCTAAAACGAGGTTTATGGACCGTCTGGAATTCCAGACAAGATTTAACAAATCTTCAAAAATTAAACTTGAAATTGGTGATGGTTGTGTTTTCAAAAAGAGGCAAGTGACTCTCTTTAAAATCATTAATACTCCTTTAAGTGGTGGTGTGCTGGTATTTGATCCTGGGCATTCCCATTTTCTGCTTAGAATACACTTTTTGCAGATGAACAGCATTCCCATTAAAATGAGGGTTTCAATGGAAATGCTGACATACTGAAGCAGAAAAGCTGGTGCTTTTGAAATTATGCAGGATATATCAGGTGAGATATATTCTTTTATAGAAGTTGTGTTCTTATAATTACATCACTCTCCTTCTGCAATGCTGAGGTGCTGACAAGTTTAACGTATGTTTTTTGGGAATGTTATACCAGATACCAGTTACTAAGAAATCAGTGAGTATTGAAAGAGACAGCCCCTCAGCACAAATGTGAGCATCAATCCTGACCTTCCTCCCACATCCTTAACTGCTTCTATTTTTATTTGGCAAATCAATTTAGTATTTGTGACACCAGCACCTCACTTTTTATTAAAGGTGAGATACTAATAAGGGAAGTGACCATGACTATTCAGGGGACCACTGGCAGACACAGATGTGGACCCAGGTGTCCTGTACCTGCCTGAAAATCCCTCCTAGCAAGCGCTTATTTTTTTTCCTTTAGGTCATAAAAGTTAGGATGGTGAAAGTGGCACTACCAACAGCCTTCAATTTGACTTTCACTCCTAGTATTTCGCTCCTAGCACGTAGAGTGTACATACATATATTATAGTCACAGATAGTGATGGAGGAAAGAGTCAACTGAATTACTCTTTCCAAAAAGAGTTTTTTCTCTCATTCTCCTTTCTTTCCTTCTTCTTAACACCACTGTGGCTAGGAAGAGCATCTGATAATTCCACCATTGCTAATGTTGATTTGAAAACTAAAACTGAAAACAGCAGAAGTGTGTTCTAAGATTAGAGAACACAAATATGCCCTGCATGTTTGGAGAGAGTGTTTGGTGAGCTGTTGGGGGAATCTTTTACTTATAAATCTGAGGTTTCCACAATGTCTGTGGGGAAAAACAGAACTGGTGTTTTTGTGACATTGAACCCAAATAGCTCAACTTCAGTGTGGAAACCCTGATCAAATCAAACAGCTGAATCCATCAGATCCTAATCCCCCATATATCCAAGAGAAGGGAGGTGGTTTCTAGCCTCAATAGACTCAATACCAATGCTAACAAGCTTTGCAGTAAGCTAAAAAAGACTCAAAGTAGCAAAAGTGTTCAGAAAATCACTTTAAAGTGCCTGTATTGAGAGATGAAGGCTCTTGCACAGCAGGCTGGGGCCTCTGTGACACAGATGCTGTGTGTGCACACATATGCATGGCTCATGTTCAGCCAGGTCTGTGGCACAGCCATAACAAAGGGAAAAATCATCCCAGCATCATTCCTGTGCAAGTTTTTATTTTGTAGAAGAATGGCTGCTTTCAGAGTCCTTCAAATGTTTGAAATGTTGGGAATAAGAGCTCAAGTCTCTGTAACGCTTCAGAGAAACAGAAATCTTTTAGATGTCTGCTATGATCCCAAAAAAATTTTATTTTTGGTAGCACGGTTGTGCTTATGTGAAGTGTATGGTTCAGAGATACTCAAGGTTTTGACCTGGTTTTGTTTGTTGCTGATCAGTCAGAGCTTGAATAACTTCTGCTACTCTGAAAAAGCTTAAACTGAACTTGTGGGAGTAACAGGGAGAGGGAGGTGAGCTGAGGAGCTTGTTAATGAAGGCTAAGAAATTACAGGAACTCTGTATTTGGATGGCAATGCATTTTTTCCCGATTTAATTGGTCTTTTCCTTTTCTGTTCTGTCAGTTTGCATTTCCAGGTAAGGTTATGAGAGAAAGATAAATAATCCTATTAAATAAAAACACTGATTTATATTTATACACATAACTTCCTAGAAGATTTATTAATATAATTCTAATAATTAATAAGCAGATATCAGCAGGGTCTGTTTGCTTGCCCCCTGGCCCTCCTAAGGACCAGTTAGGTAAGAGAAATCCTAATGAATGCTTATTTTGTGCTTAGAAGAGTATTTTGATTCTGGTTTCCTTGAAGCAAAGGAGGTTCTTCATGCACAGGTGTGAAACTAACCCTGCTAGCAAGGGCACCCGTGGTTGTGAAATGATGGAACAGCTCTTCCACAAGAAAAGGCTGGGACAGTTGTTATTGTGCAGCTTGAAGGAGAGAGGATTCTGGGGTTAAGCTGTTGAGTCCTTCCAGTGCCTGACAGGAGAGTTGGAGGGCTTTGGGCAAGGGCTTGGAGTGACAGGACAAGGGGGAACAGCTTTGAGCTGGAAGAGGCAGATTTAGGCTGCATATTAGGGAAAAATTCTTCTCTGTGAGGGTGGTGAGGCCCTGGCACAGGGTGCCTAGAGAAGCTGTGGCTGTCCCTGGATCCCTGGAAGTGTCCAAGGCCAGGCTGGACAGCCCTGGGCTAGTGGAAGGTGTTGCTGCCATGGCAGGGGCGGCACTGGGTGGGCTTTGAGGACCCTTCCAAGCCAAACCATTCCATGATTCTGTGCTATTACAGAGTACATACTTACAGTTATGAGGTCAGTATTCCAGGAATGACCACAAATAGCTGCAAGATTTAGTCAAATGCCCAAATCTGCCACTCTCCCATCTGTATTCCTTTAGCTCTGGCCCAGATTTTGGTGCCATTTTCAGCTTTCCCGGCTCCAGAGGACATACAGGCAGTGATATCTCAGCATCTCCCCTCAGGCTCTCCTCTTCCAGCTCCTGGGCCTCCTCAGGGAGAGCTGAATGATTTGTGCTGTGACTTCCCAGCCAACCCCGAGGGGGTGGAAGTGGGTGATTTCTGCTGGGTGGCAGCATTGAACCACTCCCATTGTGATCACCCCAATCAGTTATTTTGTTCAGCTTCTTCAGCACCCTCTTCTGCAGCTGTGCTGTGGCTGAATGGCACTGCGATGCTCTGGAGAATTATGAATTATGAATTCTGTTCAGTTTTGTGAACACTGTTTGTAATTGCAATAACTGCTGTGGATTAAATCACTATTTTTTTTCTTTTTTCTTTTTTTTTTTTTTTTTTTTTTTTTTTT
>VZRH01004947.1:267138-281080 GCA_013397555.1 Urocynchramus pylzowi | reverse complement strand
AATTTATAAAACTGTTTGGGTTTAAATCATTTTTTTTTTTTTTTTTTTTTTTTTTTTTTTTTTTTTTTTTTTTTTTGTGCAAAATTGCTACACATTGTGGGAGTAGAGTCTGAAAGACTGCGACAGAGAAATCTAATTTTATCAGCATGGAATGACTCTTCCCAGATTGAATAATGGTGCTACTGTCAGCAAGGCTTTTAATTGAAATGGATTTTATACAGAAAACTAAACCAAGCCTGGCCTGGCCAGAGAGACCCAAAGTCCTCCAAGTGCCAGCTCACCCAGTGACTCAGAGAACTGATTTACACCCCTTGGCTAAGAAATCTGTGGAGCTTTGCCTGTTAACCTGCAGTGTAGTGTAATACCTTGAACGAGGATATGCTGCGAGCAAGCATTAAAAAAGAAAATAATTTATGTTATTTTATTTTTTAAATTATAGGAATAATTAAGTAATCATTTTTATATAATTTATATAAAATATATATAATTAGATATTTATCTAGAATTTATATATTAATTATACATAAATATAAATTTGTATTTATATAAAATTATACAATTTTTTAAATTATGTAATTTTTATTTAATTTTTTTTTTTNTTCCCCTTGAAACCTCTTTATTTTTAACCTCTTAATTTTTATTTATTTTTTTTTTTTTTTTTTTTAATTGAAGCACTTCTGTTATGGAGACAGGCTGAGCTGGGGCTGTTCAGCTTGGAGAGCAGGGTCCAAGGAAGAAATTCTTCCCTATGAGGGTCCTGGGATAGTGGAAGGTGACCCTGCCCATGGCAGGAGATAGCACAGTGATAAGAAAATAAAATTACAGACATTGCTGTTAGGAATGGCCAGATTTTCAGGAGTTTAATGAAATTTATGGGAGAGAAAGGCATGTTTTAGAAATATTTGGAAGGCTTTAAGGTCCCTTCCTACCCAAACAAGTCTGTGATTGTATGAGTCTATGACTCTATATTTCATCTTGATAATACAAAAAATGCTGTAAATGACTGTGAGCAGCCTTTATTGGCTCCTGGGGCTGTGAAAACAGAGATTTTGCAGTATTTGGTACCTTTTTAAAGCACCATCCTGGTTATGAGGAGCAGTAGAGCTGCATTATATTAAGTACTCCACGTCAAGGAAACAAAAGTGCTGCCTGTCAGCTGAGACCCTTGAGTACAAAAAGACTGGAAATGTGGTTGTTTTCCATTTACAAAGGTGTTTATTTACACAGTATGTTGATGTTCAACTGCCTGCTGTGATGAGCTGTCTGAACCAGGCTATCCTACCAGAATTCCTTCCACCTCACATTCAATCATGTTTGCTCCCAACAAGCAAAGACAATAAATAGAGAAGAATCACACACATGACAATGCAGTTCTGTCCATCTCTTTCCTTTCAACACTCTACTAAATTTATTAAAGAGTGTGATGCCAGCTATAGAAAAGCTTAAGTCACTAATTACTAGTTCCAAGATGTAGTCAGGCTGTGATTTTTTTTTTTTTGTTCTCTGCTCAGTTCAGTGCATTTTGGATTCCATCCCACATTAGCAATTTAGGTCTCTTAGTATGAAAATTAAATACATTCCAAAACCTGTTTTAAAACTAAGAGAACTTAATAGCTGTCAAAGCTGTATACACAGATACAAATTGTCTAAAGCACAGGTAGAGGGATGGTCATCATCTGGACAGCATTCACGTGATAAGCACATTTCACACATTAGGGATTTGGCATTTCATTCCTTCTGAGCTTACTGCCAGGCCAAAGGCACCTGAGCAGAACCCAGATTTGGAGCTTTTCAAAAGTCCAGACCTCCTTTCTATGGTGTCAAGTTCAACAGCTTTTATTTGTTGAAACCAGTGTTAAAACCAGCTTTTGAGAGACTTTTCTTGCTTTTTCTGCATCAAGGCACACGGCCCCAGAAGGACATCAGCCAAATCCCAAGGTTTGTCCATCTAGCTCATGCCTGTGGATCTGCTAGCCTAAGAAAACAAGAGACCAATATTCCATTTTCTCTAGCTTGCTGGGGAAAATTCAAGGCAAAACCTGCTGTGGAGGTTGACTATTTCCAGTGTTCAGACACATACCAGGCATTTGTAAAGTTCCTGGTTTATAAGCTCACTGCAAAACCTCTCGTGCTGGGTCTGCAGGGCGTGTCAGGGATACTTTAACACCAAGGAAGACTGCTGTGTACCCCTGGCAGCGTGTACCAAGGTGAAGGGATGCCTCCCTGTGCAGGATGGAGGTGACTGCACTAAGCTCCTGGCTCAGCACCTGCTCTTGATGGGATGATCAGTACCCACGAGTTTCTGCGAGGTCAAAGGAACAGCATCTGTAGATTGCTGGCATAACAGGGAACATTTTGCAAGCTAATGGCTCAGCCACTGCTGCTGAGAGGTGACAAGCCACGAGGCATAAAGTGCTCACTAATCCAGCACTGTCTTTATGGGAATTCAGTGTCAAGAAGCTCAAAGTCGTTGTCTTTCTGGGTTCATCTTGAAAGTTAGATGTGTGGTTTTCAAATTATTGATTGTGCAGTGTCTGTGAAGTTGCAGCTTGTACATTTGAGCATTTTTTGATCAAGTGTTTGGTCACATTGAGGTCATTGACTCTTCAGCATTGATGTGAGAGAACAAAGTTTGGAGAGCCATGTGTCCAGTTTTTTCTGCTGTGTCAAAGTGTGTGGCTTTTGTAGAACCACTGAAATATCACGTTTAGCTGCAGGGTCTAATAATGTACTTTGGTATTATTGCTGTGTCAGCTGGGATATAGAACACATGTGGAGGGCTTTTTCCATTTTTAAATCAGTTTGTCATGTATGGATTGCATAGGTTGGCAATTACATATAATATGGTCAATATTTTACTGGATTAATTAATTTTTTTGTGACTTTTGGGTTATATCCTTAGGAGAGACGTTTTTCTCAGCCTCCTGGTGTAGCACTTTGTTCTGAGTTTTTGTAAAGTATGAGAATATAACAGGATGAAAATCAAACTGGACTTATCAAAGCATTTTCAGGTAACTTTATTATCAAATTAGACATCAAATATTTTGGTAAGTGTAATACTACACAATAAAGGAAAAAGAATACTAAATCTTAATAATAATTTTAAGTTCCAATTTTTCTTCTGATTTTATGGCTCTTTTAACTTGAGGTTTTCAAAGAATCTAGAGAATTGAGCACACAGGTAAAGGAATAATCCCTGACCTGAGAACTGAACAGAACTTGGGAACCACCAGGAATGACATGAGAAATTAATGGATGTAACAAAGAGCACAGTGACAAGAAATAAAATTACCAACATTGCTGTTAGGAATGGCCAGGTTTTCAAGAGTTTAATGAAATTTATGGGAGAGAAAGGCATGTTTTAAAAATATTTGGAAGGGAGCACTGGGGACTTCTTGTGGAGAAAGTCTGAAAGGCCAGCAGCACCCAGGGAACTGTGTCAGCAACGCCAGGACTACCCTGGAAATGCTGTCAAACATTCTAAATTTGTGTGCCGATATAGGAAAAATTACTTCTGTGGGGAAAAATAAACCAGGGACAAGTGATCTATTTGAGGGGAGGCTAGGACAGAGGAGAGAATATGGAACTAGGGGTAAAACCAACATGGGGAACTGGTGGGAAAAGGCTTAAAAAGAAGTCTGGGAGGTTTTGTGCCCAATTGTGCAAGTGCTCCTGCACCCCTGGAATAGGTGCTGAGCCAGCTGGGTGGCCACCAAGGAGGAAGGGGACCTCCCCTGCATCCTGAAGCCCAATATTCCTACAGAATTTCAACAGATTGGGATTTCATTGGCAAAAGTCTCAGTGTTTTCCTTAAGAAACCACTTTCATCATTTACAATGTTAGTGACAATGTAGGAAAATGGCACCTCCTGATATTTTTCAGGGGATTTTTCACAAAGAAACTAAAAACATATGTTTTATGATATTTAGAAAAGATCATCGTTCATCTCTGCTTTTTAGAGTAAAACACTGAAATCCCTTTATAACCCATGCAGACTGCATATCAAGTCACTTTTCTCTGATTATCACTCCGTTTCCCTAGGTGCATAAATATTTATTTTTCAGTCCTTTTACAAGCTTTATAGGAGCTTAGATATACAAATAATTGCTCAGTCACCTGTGTGTAAGGTGCAGCAGGTTTTATAAACTGAAAAAAATCTAGGGAGATTAAAAGCAAGTATCAAACAGATATAGGTTAAAAAAAGATTTTTATTTTGGGGTTTTTTTGCAGTTTGAATAGTAAGGACTTTTTTTCTATATGTCTTACAAATAGGACATGTAAGCTTTGATTGATCTGTGTTTACCATAGCCACAATACAGAATGTTTCTATAAATGCATTTTTTTACCCTTGTTTTTAAAGAGGAGCAACCCCCCCCACTCTTGCAAGTCTGGTATTAAAGGATGATTTAAATAATGCTATTTCTCTGCCACTTCATGCATATGACCCTGCAGAGTTCCCCTTTCATTTGCTCAATTTTTCCTTGAAGTTTTAGATAATTTTTATTTTAAGATTTTTTTATTATTTTATATAAAAATTCAGGATAAACTCCTAAAATCTGTTTTCTGATTTGCTCTCTTGAATATGTTTTTTTTTGAAGGAGCTTATTTTTATTCTGCAGATCCAGCCATCACAATGTTACTATTTATTACTTTGGCTGCACTTTCCTCCCAAGAACTCATTCCTTTCTCTAGGTTCTATTTCACTTTTTGCTGAGGGACAGGAGCATATTTATTTCTGTTTGTGCCAGATTAAAGCTCCCTGGATCAGTTGTAAAACAGTACCAGGAAATTAGGGGTGTACTTTTATCACTCATTTATTTATTACTGTTGTTTATCCATTGCATTACCAGTATTGACCCTGAATATATCCTGACAGTCAACTGTTTAGCATTAACACTGTTTAGCATTAACACACTTTTTCAGTTCCAAATTGATTTAAATCTCATGAAACCACTTTTCCACAGATACCACAAGAGCTATCTGTGTCACTGGTGCACCAGGTGCTCTGGAGCTTGGTGTTGGTTACATGGGGTAAAAAAAAATCAGTATGACAACTAGCAGAGAATCTTTCTCCCAGGATCTTTTCTTCCTTTCCTCATCCTAGTAGTTTTTAAATTCTTAATGCTGTAGATTTTTTAATAAGGCTAGTACTTCTTATGGTGGGACTGGGCATGGATTTTTGTCAAAGGTTTTCTTTCTACGGGAAAGTTGAAGCAAGTCCTGCTCAACTTTTGCCTTTTCTTAGTGTCCTTTAATCCTGTTTTGGGTGTGCCTCACCCTTCTCCTAACATTGGAGGAAGCGTACTATGCTATCAAATTTATCTCAGAAGATAGAGCCAATCTTACTTCAGGTATTTATTTAAGATGTTGATGTTATTCAGGGTTTTTCCACCCCCATGAGCCTTTACTTTGCTTTGATTTGTAACCTCACAACATAGAAAAGGTTCATTAACCCCTGTTCAAGCAGTACATAACCAGCAGCTACGACTCCACTCACCACATTCATTTTTACTATTTTCATTTGAAAATGTCAGGAGCCAGAAAGCTAAACAGTCTGAGAACTAAGTAAACAATTTTTCTGAGGTACAAATAAATGTTTCCAGACTCCTGGACAACTCCCAGCACCTGAATTTTGTACTTCCCAGTGCGTGACCTTGATAGATCGGATCAGATTCTCAAAAGGAGAAAAACAAGGGCAGGAGGAAAGGAGTGAAGGGTGAAATTGCATCTTTATTTATCTGAAAGCATTATTTCCATTCTTTTCAGCCAGCTGAATGGAGGATGGCATTGTCTACAACAGCAAGTGAAAAGCAATCCATAGGTCACACTGGATGCATTTTAAGACAACTTTCTATGAATGCTTATGCATAATTAAATGCAGTGGAAATAATTTTCTCGATTTGTTGGTTGAGGTTTTTAGGTGGCAGTTGAAAATACTGGACTACTGTGAAGCTCAAAATGCAGCTTGAAAGGTTGTTTCTGCCCATCAGATGCAGAGCTGCAGCCACCCCTGCCCTGAGCAAGACAGGAGCACACCCAGCCCCAGGGCTTTGCCTTAGATCTCTGACTGCAGGGAGTGTAAACTGTGCTTGTGTTAACCCTGGTGATTTAAGAGGCTCCAGTGCCATAATTCCTGTCCCTGAGATTACAGAAGGAGAACAAGCAAGAAAGACAGGAGTTTTAAGGAGCTGCATAATTCTACGACCACGGAAACTGCTGTGGTTACAATTTTTGAGCACAGGAAAAGGCAGAAAGAATCTTATAGCAGAATCAAATGAAAGTCTGCATGAATAAGAATGCACAGGGAGCAAATGTATCCTACAAGCAAGAAATAAGATCAGAAATTTATAACTCCACATGCAAATAAATATGAAGAAGCTCCTAACTCCTGGAGGAGCAGAATGTATTGCAAGCTACACGAGTATCACTGAGCCAGGTACCTGGACAAAAAGTTGCTCTCAAAATCTGTACATGAGCTCCCATAATTTCTAAATTTCCTGTCTTGTGCATCTCTTGTGCTAACTGAAGGCCCAAGTTGGACATTTGGGGCACCTACCCTAGGGAAGCCAAGGTTGATTCCAAGTACAGCCACCACGCGCTGTTCAGCTTTTTTCTGAACTTACAGATTGTTTTGCTTTTAGCTGAAGGGTGATAACTCTTATGTTTCCCCAAAGGGAAAGGCCAACAACTGTGGTTGCTCAAGAATTTTCAAGAGCTGGAAAGAAGGAAACTGTTGGAGGGTTTTTTTTTTTGGATGGTGGAATTGTTTGACAGAGAGACAAGAAAAAATGAATGGAACAGACCACACACAATAAATGTTCACAGGTTTTTATAAAAAAAAAAAAAGTAAAATGTTCTCAGAAAACTATTTCAGAGTTCTTCTCTCTGGTTTTCACTTTCCTACTCTATTTTAATAGGCAATAAACTAAATCAATTTTCCTTATTTAGCCTGGTAGTTGGTATATGGTCTCCCTGTCTGTATCTCTACCCATGAGTTTTTTCATGTCATTCTCACATCCTTTTGAAGAGGAGGAATATAAGAGTGGCCAGCAAAGGTCCAACAGCCACAATGCTAAAAAATCCCCAGATTCAGAATGAGAATTTAACATGGAGTGTTTAAGAGAGCCACAAATTTCCTGGCTTTCCTAATTACACCTGGTTTTTTATATACCACATTCTTACCTAGAAAAAGTTTTAGTTCCCCAAATTCCTGTTTTCTTGTATTTTAACAACCTGTATCAAGCTGCCTGGTTCTCAGACAATGTAACCACAAAACATCCCTGCTGTGCTCAACTTCTTATTTCTGTTGTCATTTATTTGTGTCTTTTCCTTGTACAGTCTGCTACAGTTTTAAATTCACCTTTTACTCATCTCTGTTACTTGCTGCGATACCATGGATTAAAATATGCAACAATAGCAATGCAGAATAAACCATAATAATTTGGTTTTGTACAGAAAATTATTTTTAAACTCAGAATTTATAAAGAATGTATTACTTAAGTGCATTATAATTTCTAATTGTGAAAGGCAAATGACACAGCAGGAATTATAAAATATTACTACAGCACACACCACTCACAGAAAAAAAAAACCAAAATATGTAAGCTTCTAAAAAAACATTACTATTTTAAAGAATAAGAAGTTTGCATTCTACTACATGAGTTCTGCTCAGTACAAGGGACTGCTCTGTTCCTGTGAACTGCTACTTGAAATAATAATATTTTACAGGTTGTTTTTGTGAGGAGGTTTGTAAAAACAATACCTGCTGGTGATTTAGTAAAGGCGAAGAGCTCTTAGGAAATAAGGGCAGTATTTTCAGCTGGACGTTATTAAAAAGGTGCATTAGAGTGTAAAAAAGAAAAGTATTATACCCATGGAAGTGTTGCTAAATAACCACTTTTTATTGTGTTCTGCAATCTACTAGCCTTCAGAAAGCTCAGCACAATAACATCTAGAGACAATACAGCAAAGAAAATACAGCAGTAAAGAAATCCTTTTGTGTATACATCACCTCTGCAAATACCAGCCAAGAAGCCACAAGGTCTAAAGAGAAGCTTTGTAATTTCTCAGTGCTTAAGCTGTAAATAATTGCTTTCTGTATGCTGAAATGTTTACTACAGGCATTAAATGTCAGCATCTCCACTGACCTTGCATCCTCGCTGTCAGGGTTGCACAGAGTTTTGCTGCAGGGGAAATAAGGTAACAAACAGAAAATGTGATCTAGAGAATTTTTTTAAAGCTATTTGTTTTCTGCGAGGTCCAATTTATCAATTTTTTAGTCAATCACATACGTGGACATGCAATTAAAGTACAAAGATACAGTTTAGTGGCCCTGATGCTGTACTCGATCACGGCACACACACACAAAAAAACCAAACTGAGCAAAGCACTTTAGCAAGTGCAACTGCTCATTAAATTGATAGTTCCTATCATTTTCAAGGCACAAGCTGCACAAAATTTATCTCAATCTCTAAAACAGCCTAGAAAGCATCAAACTCCACTGCCCCAGGAAAAGGCAAATTCACACTCAGCCTAAATTTTAAGTTTCAAGTTCAGAATTCTTCAGATTGTACATGGGCTATAGGGAATTTTGGGAAAAGGTGACTCTAGGAATAGGAAATTCTTGTCAAACAGAAGGTCCTGAAAATGATTACATTTGTGGCTGTGAATGCCTTTCTCTCCATCACTGTGGACAAAAGCCAGATAACCTAAAAGCTAGCAGCTAGGTTAAAATAAATCGTTCTCAACGATCATAACGTTTGTACTTCAAGGTCAGAGCAAGTTAAGTATCTAAGTCTATTCTTGCTTCTTTCTGCTCTACAAAAATGAACCATGTGACACTTCCATGGCATTTGTATTTCACCCAAGCACTTACCAATTCCCATCAGAATGGCATCTGCTGGTGTTTCTTTCTCTAAATGGTAATGAAGGAACAAAGTCCTTTAAAAAGGTGTGGGTGGGGTCTGCTCTTCACTTGTGGCACCACAGCAGCTTTAATTTAGTTGGGCTTTGAGTAAGTGTTGCCAGTTGCTGGCAGACTATCGTTAATGGTTTATAAAATATTCTTTTAATTGGTGAAATGCACCCAGAGGCCTCTTAGGGAGAATAAGCCAGGGTGTATTTATATGCAAGTAAGCCTAAAATGGATAGTATTGAAAAGCAGAATGTCAGCCAAAATATCCCAGTCACTTATAGCAAAGCACTTTTCAAACACTTTACTGACTGTAAACTTCCTCCCTTGAGTAGGATAAAGGACTACATAAATGACATTATTTTTATTTTTATTTTTATTCTGTGGGCTGAGGTTGATATGATTGCTCCCTAGGTCAGCTAAATCCTCATAGACAATCACGTTTAAGCATTTTAAAATATTAATTCCTCCAAAGGATCATAGTCAAGCCAAGATAGATTATTTTCATGAATAATTCTTGTGAACTACGATATCAAATTCTTTACTAAGTTCAGATATTAACCTAATGCATTCTACTGTTCTCCCTTGAATATGGAAATTAGAGTCAGTGGTTCAGAAAATTCCTCAGCAAGGCTGGAGGTCCTTGTGGCTGAAGCCATGAAATATAATATCTTTTGCTTCAAGAATGGATGGATCAATGAATAAAAATGGGATAAGTATCCCTCATATTTTCAAAGCTCCTGGAGGATATGAAGCCTTATTACAGTGCATGTGAATGAATTTGCTTGCACACACTCTGCTTAGACAGATCTGCATCAAGGCATAATGTGAATGAGATGTGTTGGATTTGAACATCCCATAAATCATTTGGGATGATTGCTGAGGCCGTTTCCTTTGGCAGTACCTTCTAAAATGTAACTGTAGGGATCAACTCAGCGGAAAGTCCCTGGGTTTAGAAGAAAATCAGCTGTGAAATAGCCCCATTCTTACACCAAGCAAGGCCAGGTTATGGCTGAGATTTACATCTAAGTGGGCAAAAGAGCTTTTTTTTAAACTCTGTGTTGTCTGAGCAGTAAAGTTGGGTTCTCTCTTTGCAAATATTATTTTCCCAAAAATACAGAGTTTGGGCAGGTAAGCAGGAGAGGCTTCTGCTCCCTGATGTGTGGGTCAAGGTTTGCTATCAGCACAGTGCTACTCAAGTTTGTAGTGCCATCATCAGCAAAATATTTGCAAACTGCACCTGCAGGACCAGACTCCACTCTGCTAAATGTTCTCTAAAAAGAGACTGAAAACCACCTTGTAGTCCACAAGGATCATCCAGGGAATGCAACTAGTTCCAAAACAAACTTTATCAGGATTAATTGGAAACCTGACTACAGGGTCTCTCAACCTCTTGCCCCTCCCATTCAAGGGTTTCCAATAGGATTCCACAATAAAATATCTTGTTCAGAATTTGAAAGTTCTGAGAAAACAAATAAGGGTTTTTGGTTTGGTTTATTTTTAATATGGTAGAATTTATTTCAAATTGCATCACTGAAAGTTGTTTTACACATGAAACTCTCCAGCTTTAGTTGCAGGAAGTTTTTTCTCCCTTTTGAACTTCAGTGTAGATATAACTCTATAAAATCAACAGGGGTTCATTTCCCTCTTTTCCAACATGGATTACATAGAACTATATCAAACCTCTCTCCACCAATTAAAAAAATAGTTTCTAGTTTCACTTCCTAATGAAGATCAGCTTGTGCCCCCCACTGCCAGGAACACTTTCATGAATATGATCCCAAATCTTCTTCTATGAGAAACAAAGGCAGAAGCAAAGTTCAAAGAAAGCCCCAATCTAAGATGAGCCACTGGAGATGAAGGCTCTGATGGTAAGACCCAAAGCAGATTAAAATGAGAAAGAAGGCCAAGAGAAGAAGAGGTAGCATATTTTTGTACTGAGAAATATAATCAGCTGAGATGTAAGCAGTGAGGAAGGAAGGCAGTAGAAGTAGAATAAGACTGGTGTCATATAATCACAGAAGGATTTGGGATGGGAGAGAACTTAAAGCCCATCCAGTGCCACCCCCTGCCATGGCAGAGACACCTTCCACTAGCCCAGGTTGCTCCAAGCCCCATCCAACCTGGCCTGGGACACTTCCAGGGATCCAGGGGCAGCCACAGCTTCTCTGGGCACCCTGTGCCAGGGTCTCCCCACCCTCACAGGGAAGGATTTCTTCCTAATATTCAAAACTAACTCTGTCTCTCAGTTACAAGAGTTAAAAAAAAAGAAAAAGGACAAAATTCATAGCATAAATTTGGCATCATAAAAGTCTGTCTTTTCACTCCTTTCTTATCATATTAAATTAAAAGGACTGTTGGGGAATTTTCATGGTACCCCTTGACGTAAATAAAGCACATGTTTGTGCTTAAAGATTAACAAAAATAAAATCAAAACCAAACACATCATTTAACAAACAACACACTGGGCAGAGTCCTACTGCCTTAAGCAAGGAGACCACAAAGCTATGTCACCAGCCAATTCCCCATTGACTATGCTGAACAGTTACAATTTTGATTTTCCTTCACTATAAAATAGTGACAACTTATATATTCTCCAATATAATTTAACCCTGTGTCATTTGTATGCACCTGGGAATTTGCTAGGAAGCAAGCAGAACATCCCCTTGCTCAAAAAACCTGAAAAGCTCACGTGAGATTATTCAGCAGCTGAAAATTAGAGTGCTAATACTCTCATGCATGCATATTTCTGGTGGTATTTCCACAGTGTTTGCATTCCATAAGCACTTTTAGTGCTGATGTAACACCTTCTGTTTCTCAGATGAACAGAATGAGCTCTGGCCAGTTAGTCAAGATCAAGCTGAAAGTAAATTTTCTCAGACAACAAGGGAATACTGTGAAAGTTCTGTCCAAGTGTGACTTGAATAAAACATGGAACGCAGCAATGAGGAAAAGAAAGTTGTTCCTGGTTCAGCCAGCTGGACAAAGCTTTGAACTTATGGAATTCTCCCTTTGGAGAAACGCTGTCTGATTGTATCCTAAGCTATGGATTTGTATCTATGTAGTCTTAGGCGCAATCAATTTTAAATGGGTAAAATGCTTTTATCCTGTCAAAAGCATCATCTCAGTCCACGTTTCTCATTTTGAAAATGCACGCTCAGTAATGCTGCACCTCACAGGAGGGAAGAAATATTCTATTAAATAGCAGTAAAAATACTGCCACCATATTTTGATTTTTGACTCCAAGAAATAACTGCTCCATTACCACACTTCATAGAATAATTAAGGCCAGAAAAAACCTCCAATGTGTTCAAGTCCTACCTTCATCTGAACCCCACCATGCGCATTAAGCCATGTCATGAGGATTCCTGTTAATGTGGTTGTAGCCCTGCATTAAAAAGCAACCACACAGATTTACAACACCTACATTGAAACAGCTGAGGGCCTATTTTATCTTTTGGAAGCCTACAGTTTTGATCTGCTTGTTTCTTGTAGAAAAATGTTTACAGTGAGAACATTTCTATACACCAGATTTTTCCATAAACATGCCAGGGTGGTGCTGCTTGTCTGTGTAAGTAAAAACAGCTTTTCAACTCAACTAGGTCAAGTCTCTAACAAATAAACTGATAATTATGATGTGCATCACTTGTGAATAATAAAAAAGTGTTTTGGACTAGGGGTGTGGAGTGGGTGCGTGTGCGGTAGGGAGAATGAAACCAAACTGAAGCTTTCTGTCTCTTTCAATCAATCACAATAATAAAATAAACCACAGTATTCGGGATCAGCTCCTTTTCTATTCTGTTTCAATTCCCTTCTACCATTTCTGGCAGGAGAAGAAAGTCAGCTGTAAAAGAATTTAGTTAAGCAGAATAAACTGGCAAGGAGTCACTGCTTGAAGCCCCTCAGCTGAGTGCAGCCCTGGGCTTATGTTTGTTGGAAAAGGAGCTGTGGAAGACATTGTGGCCTGACCCCACTCTAAACCCACCCCTGTGGCTCAGCTGCACCTTTCACCTTTATGCCAAATTTCTGTGCTGTGCCCACAGGTGTAGGAATGCCCAGCATTACAGATTTTTCTTTGGACTGCAAGGGAATGCTCAACAATAAAATTTCTCAGGAATATGGATCACGCTTTAGCCAGATTTAATCCTCAGTTGAATTTTCCTTTTCCTGTGACCAACCTTTATTATGGACACAATATCTCAACGTATAAATTAATTTTTTACAAAGGTAACCTTCAGCTGGAAGAAGTGAGTTGTGTGTTTTGGAGACAGACCAAATACTGGAATAGAGGTGCCCAGGTCAAGAAAAAGATGTGATAAATGCTATTGACTCACTGTAGGAATTAAAGGATGACAAAATACAGAGAAAAAGAGGTTGTTGCTGCATATGTCTTCACCTGAGCATATCACAGGGCATGAAACCCCATAATCCTTCCTTTCTGATTCAGAGTTCTGCAAATATTTGCCTTAGCTGGAGCAGTCAATATTGGGATCACTTTGTTAGACATCTGCTCAGAAAAGGCCCAAAACTGTAAGACATCTATTCCCCAGGAGACATGACAGCACTTTTGACACCTTTTGATAGTCTTTTAATTCTACACAGCTGATATTTAATCATAGTGTAGCAGCAACAGCAAACTTGGGCATTGAAATGTCCTTTCAAAGGAAACTTGTTCTGAATTTTTGTTTTCACTACCCTTCAGTCTTTGTGAATAATAGGACTTAAGTAATTAATTAATTGTGTGTCCCCTTTTCATGTAGGCAGAAATTTTCTTTATAGCTGGCAATTTATAGAAAAGTATTACACACATTTTTCTTTATTTCAATAAAGAAAAAAACTCAAAAAAAACTTCTTCAAAACTCTGAAGAAAATATTAATGCAAGGGGGGAAATTTTCAAATTATTTGCCTTTGCGCTGCCTTCCATACAGTTGGTTCCTGTCAGGAATCTTATCTCTTCTGCCAGAGTTCCTCTTTTCCTGTGGTGTTACATTTTATTTAAATAAAAATAAAATCTCTGTCTCACCCCTCAA
>VZRH01004947.1:251757-266998 GCA_013397555.1 Urocynchramus pylzowi | reverse complement strand
TTCCTTGCCTGCCTGCTGCTCCCTGCCAACACACAGCTCAGGGGGCTCCTGGGGACTCCCCAGCGACCCCCAAATGAACTGCATCATTTCCCCTCTCTTCTGAGCAAGTGAATTGTAATATTTAGCCCCGTGCTTGAAAAACCAAAGCTTTAGAATAGCTTTTGTTCAGGCCAGTTTTTGGGACTCGGTGACCCAACATGACAATCACATTAGTGGCACTTAGTGTTGTAGTTCTGTTTCACAGTGGAAGGGAAATTGGAATGAAAAAGTGATAGAAATCAAAGTGATGAAATCCCAAAGTTGTCAATTCTGTCAAAGAGTTCCTGGCAATGCAAACTTCAAATATTAATTTAAAAGAAAAAAAAAGTGACTTATCTATGTTTTCTCAGCCATCTCGAGAACCAGGCCTTCTGCATTCCTTGTTGCCTTATGAGATGGAGCTATTTTGTCTTTTTATTTTGGAGGGTTTTAGCTAGTTTTAGCAATAAACAATTTCATATATATCAAGTATAATAGTGCCAGTCAATTACCCATCCCTTTGTAAGTCCTTCCTAGTAGTATTCTATTTGCCAAAGTAATACAAGGCTGTCTGCATTAAAGACTGAGAGATGCTGCAGTAATGAGCATATTTTTAGTTTCTATCATCAACAGAACACTTAGATTTAAACTATTCAGAGGTTTAGCTAGGCATTCCTTAAGATTACTTAAGTTGGGGTAGTAGCAGTAGCTGCAGAGAGAATGCTAGAGGGCACAAAGAGAATTTTGGGGATTAATTCTTCATTTTTGTACTCCTTCATAAGGCAAAAATATGAAAACAAGACTACTAGTTTTTAAGGTAACTCCAGGTGTCAGTGAACATAGACTCAGCCTGAAACAGGAGGCTTCTGCTAATGTGAGAACAACCTATTTTCCAGGATAGCTGATCCATTGGTTTCTGCATGGAACAATGACAGGATTCACAACTATGAGGCTCAGTATTTTTACAATGTACTTTTCTCTTTCTTTAAAAGGAAAAAAAGGAAGATAGCTTCATTCAGACAAGTAATTCTCTGAAGACACATGACAACTTTAGAGTTTTACCTTCAAGGTCTTAACAGCTTTTTGATTCTGAGATCATACTGCGTATAGAAGGTTAATTCAGTGACACTAGAAAAAGAATGGAAAGTGGCAAACTCAAAAATACACTTGAGATAAGACTTGACATGCTTTAATGGAGAAAGATATGCTATTCTTGAAAACCCTGTTGCTTTTACAGGATTTTCCTTTGCTTTTCAGATGAATTTGTTGTTAAAGTCTCACCTTCAGAAATGGAATAAGAATACAAAATAGCCACATCTATACACAGGCCTGAACTAATATTTCTCGCTCTTAATAAGGTACTTGTACTTGAGATCCTGAATAACAAAACCAAATACAAAATTATTTGTTAAGCATCACTCTCTAAAGTCATCAAACATGTAAAGAAATCAGAAAAAAAACCCAAAGAGACTATAAAACTAATAAGTTGGAAAATCATGATGGGTACTTTTTAGAAGAAGAGCAAGATGAATTTTTTTTGGATTTAAATGAATATCTATTTCCAAAATGGTGAGCTCATGAAGTACAGACTTTGTATCATGGATGTTCAGGTGTTGATACAAGAACACTAGGTAAAGACATGGAGATTCCTAAACAAAACCTCCCATAGTTCTTACAATCAAAACCAGCAGTTTAAACTGATGGATGCCAACCCTGAAGCACACAAACTGGGCTGAATTATCTGTTAAAGTGCATGCAATCATATCACTGTCTTTGGAACTAGCTGTCACTCAGTGGACCTACTTCACCAGAAATCTAGCAAAAAGTGATTACAATAATTGGGTTCTGAGCTTGCAGCAGTATAAATCTGTACTGGATTGTCACGAGACGACTCTGTGTCTGAGCAGAGTCACAAAACCTACTAAAAAGTCATTCACTAGTAAGCAAAATCAAAACCTGGGGAGAGCCTTTAACTTTTAGTTAATCTGTTTCTCAAGCTTTCAGGCAAGATTTCTCTAGCAAAGAGGCCAAGAAAGGATTATTTGATGAAAATAATCCTTGTCCATCCCATCAGCTACATTTTTTTTTCTTCTTGGAATGAATGAAAGCTGCTGCCTCCAATTCATTAGCATTTGGACTATTTTCAATGTGGAAATGTCCTTCTGGCACAAACAAAATAAATCCTGTTGGTACCAACATATTGATGTACCCAACCTTGTGACATCAGCAGCAGCTTTCAAGATAGGTCCAATTTTACATGTTTCCTAAGTTACAGCTGGGTCAGCCATTAATTAGGAACTCATTGCCAATGATTTTCCAAAGCACAATTAGGTACTTCAGACATACCAGCAGCACCCATCAGCTCTCAAGGCAAGAGAACAGACTTGGTTGTACCAAAAAGTGTACATAATCAAGTGTTCATGGTCCCAGCCTCAGTTAGAAGCCTGGTTCTACTGGAATCAGGTGCACTGCTAGAAGCAAATTTGGAGAATAAGACAAAACTATTTAGGAGGCCATTTATCAGCATGGTCTCACTGGAGAGCTTCTCTCAGCTACTTTTCTCCCACAAGTAAAATTTGTGAAGAGATTATAAAAACCCCAGAGAACAAGCACACTCCAGATAATTCAGCAGAGTATTCCAGCACTGTTTCTGTCCCTGTCAAGGGGATGACAATAGCAATAAAAATTAAACATACTTTATTAGTTGACCCCAGCAGTTTAAGCAGTGTAAGACTACAGCTGAGCAGCCCCAAGGACCCACTACTACACCCCAGCCATGCCATCAGGGGCTGAGTTAAACCCTGTGAGAGGACAGTGGTCTTCTAGTCCTAAAGCCAATCCTAAAATGCTGAGGAATGCACCTAAAAGCAAATGTTTCCTTTCCAGAGAGAAAACAACTCCAAATGAATGTAATTTGAGCAAGTCTGGAATCCATAGAAATTCTAGGAAGCTTACTCTTGGAAAGCAAACAGTGTCCAGTCTACACTGTATTTACTTTTTATATGTTGTCAATACCTTCAGCTTGCTTGTAGTCCAAGCCAGGACAGTTTTCCCACACAAATCCATGTATTGATCTTCCTCACTTCTTCTGAAGCCTTGTGCAACCACGAGCACACTTAATATATGTCTGTTTAATGCAGAGACAGATGCTGGTCTATACTATATATATTTTGAATTAGATGGTCTTCATAAGGCATCCAAATGGATGTTCCAAAGACAAAGGACAAGTTTTTCACAGCTCTTTCACCATTATGAGAGGCACATGTCTGTCTGTACTGAGTTTGGCTGGGATGGAGTTAATTGCCTTCGTTATAGCTTTTATGGGGTTGTGTTAGGATATGTGATAAAAACAGTGTTGATTTCACAGGCTTAAGTTTTTGTAGAAAGCTGATAGACAGTTCCTGATGGTTTGGTTTTTTTTTTCCACTGCCATCAAATATATAACACTTACACTGTTTGTCTCAGTGGAGTTTTGATTTAAATAACATACATATTTGTAGGTGAGAGAGACACCTATGAAATATAAAATTATTCATTATGAACTTGGGTATCAGAATCTAGCTCTTAGCAGAAATTTCTGGGGTGGTACACAGAAATAAAGAATTATGGGTGTGTGCTGCTGATAGGAAGTAGAGAATAAAATCTTGTTGTTTCATTGCTTGCATGCACAACCTTTGGCTTTTTCATGAGTAAACTGACTTTTCTTGACCCATGAGGGTTTTCCTTAACTTCCCCAGGGCATAAAGGAAGACTGGTGGATGTGTTATTTCCTCAATCCTCCTTTAAGCCCTTCTTGTAGATAGGGATGACATTACCTTCCTTCCAGTCTTCTGGGACATCCCCTGACCTCCATAATTCCTCAAAGATTATGGGGTGCAGTTTCACAATTACATCATCCAACTCTTTTTAACATCCTCAGGATTTGTAAGGGTCAAGCTCCTCTAATAGCTCACATACAACTCTTCCTTCACTGGTGGTGAGTCTGTTTGTATGAACTTGGATTGGTGTTCCCAAAAACTGGGGTCCAACAGTGCTGGTGAAGACAGGTGAAGGATGTGTTGAGAACCTCCATCTTTTCAGCTTTGTTGGTGACACCTCTCCTGTTGAACTGTGGGCTCATACATTTCTTCTGTTTCTGCTTATGGTTTCAATACTTGATGGACCTTTTCTTGGAGTTTTTTGACATCTCTAGCCAATGTCAGTTTGAGCTGAGATTTTTGCTTTTCTAGCTGCAGGTCTGCACACCCTGGCAATGCCCTTGGAGTTCTCTGCTGCCACATGTTCACAAGTGTTTTTATTTGCATATTAATGCTAGAGCACAGAACACTTCCAAGTCATCATACCCTCTGAAAGCTCATGGTTTGCTTCTGAATTACTATAGCCCCCATCACGACCGCTAACAGAAAGTTAAACCAAACAGTGACTTGTCTAAAACTGGTTTATTTTGCAATTTTTTAAATAATCCAATACTAAAATACAAGCTATGTTGAAATAAACATAATTATTCATTTTATGAAGATTTCTGTGAAAATTACAGCTTTTCCATGTTGTTCTCGAAGGTATCATTAGTGGTTTGGAAATTTGGATGCATCAGTAATTTTGTTTTTAAGGTAACTTTTGTCCCAAAGGGTTGTGTATGACTATTTTATCCTAGATTATTTTATGACTGTGTGAATTCATCATTTAAGCCCCAGTTATCTGACCAAGCTTTGTGACTCATTTTCTGCCTGCAGTTTCAGGTGTTTAATTCAGAACTATTAAGAGAGCATGTCCATCCCTCATTATCCTTGGAAAATGGCAAATCTGAAGAAACAGAAATTACACCAAAAAGAATGATTTCTCTCCTCCATCTTTCATTGTAGATTTGTGTGGACTCATGCAACTCTAACTTACCTAAGGGCTTGGATTGCTGATTTTGTTGTTATTTTAGCTCAGATTTTTTGAATTCTTATTGCGGAAAGAAAAAAAAAATGTTAATCTCTGTATTGGTAATGAGTCATTTGTGTGCAACTTGCACTATCTGAATTTAATTTAGGTATTCTCACTGAGCTAAAGCTTGGTCAGCATTCCTACATATACAAGTTTATTTCCATTTCTGTTCTCCTACTGCTCTAAACTAACCATTTTCCTGAAGCATGTAATGATGCAGAAGCACCCAGATATCCAGGCAAGAATTATTCCTAGCAAGCAATGATGAAAAACTGTCCTTAAATAAAACTGCTTTTATGGCTTGCAAAACTATAGAACATTTTGTGAATTTAAATAGGCTGTTTGCATACTCTTCATATGAACATATTTAAATCAGGTGATTGCCTGCAAGGCACAGTGCACTATTTAAAACAGGGATATGCATTGTACTTGGAGAGATTCATGGGATTCCCTGTCCAGTGTGTGTTCCTGCTACTGCTTTAAAAGCTATAAATATCCTCATTGAATTGAAGAAAAGATGTTATGGTAGTAAAGCATAAATTCAATATATAGCCTATGGCAATAAGCCATATAGTATTTTAATCCCCAGAGAGTTTTTATGTGACCTTTGTGCTTCATTGCAGCCATCTAAGAAACTGGGAAGATAAATGTGTCTTTTTCCAACTTCCTTTTAACTTCCTGTTTTATCACTTAAATATACATATTTTTATGTATAAAAGTAAGTATACATATGGTTTCTCTACACAGGTCAATGTTCCTTATCAACATATGTGAAATGTTTCGGCAGCTCTCACAGCTGTGCCATCTGCACAAAACCCTAACTTCATCAGATGAGAAATGCTGTGGGTCAATCAAAAGGCTTTCCACATATTTTTTCTACCATTGCAGACCCACATGATTTTCTCCCCCTTTTCCTCTTGGCTACCTATGCGAGCTATTCCTCCTTACCCCACTTTGAAGACAGGGAGAGCCTTTGGTGTAGAGCAAAAGACTTTTTAGAAGGTGAAACTATAGGAAACAACTTAAAGGAAAGAATAAGGAAAAAATAGAGTCTATTGATTCAAAGAAAATTATCAGATGGATTCAAATGCTCCTCTTCTGCTCTGTTAAAATGACATCTTTAAGGAAACATCTTGATCTCTCATGAGCTGTAAAGGAGCAGACAGCAGGGGAACACACATTCCCAGGAAATATAGGAAATTGTTCAAGTGCCTTCCTTTAGGTGTGAGCTCACACAGCCTTTTGATCACTTGTTAGGATCTTATTTCATCTGTTCAGCTCACTGATCTTGCCTGGATTTGTCAAGCTTTTCACGATTTTCCCCCTCTTCAGGCTGTCCATTGGTTGCATTTCCCCCCGGAACTCTGCCAATGCAGTCTGGCTAACTATCTGCTGGTACAACAAGCTAATAAATCTTTCCAGGAGTACAGGCAGCCCTAAGAATGCTCTGAATTTAAACTCTGTTTTATGTCCTTGGCTCAACAGAAAAATTCCCTCTCAGAACACAAGCTCCAGATCTTAAATAGAGCTGAAATTTCTTGAAGTGGCAAAATATTCCCTAAGTCTGGGCTGAAGTTAAACTCTGGATAACCAGTAAGAGCTGGGCACTGTCTGAGAAACTAAACCTTACCTGGCCTGGCTTTTACTTCAAACTTTAAAAATTGATCTAATTGCCTATTATATTTCCCTTCCCTGAGTAAAACTTATTGCTGTTTCCAGTGAGATTGCATATCGGTTCACTGCAAAACTCATTCAAATTGCTTGAAGGTTAGAAATCAATAAAATAAAGTGTCAGAGAATAAAAACCCATCAAGAAAGGAGAAACCCATTTCTTAACTCATTTTTTCCCCCACAATATCTTAAATAGAAAAGTGATTTTGGTAGATTTGGAAAGATTTTGTTGTGTCTTTCCTCTTTTAGATCTGGATCATGCTGGAGCATCAAATAAAGGATATATTTTTTCCCTCACAGTAATCACTGCTGTTTTTTCTTGCTTTCTGGGAGAATTTAGAACACAGTAGAGAAAGAGGTTCTGAATTTATCACAAGGAGACTTTTCCAATGTACTGAAGAGTCATGGCTCAAACAGGAAATAAAATCATCATGCCAATATTATATATATTATTTTAACATTCAAATGGATTTAATGTGTTTTGTCTGTATGAGGATTTCAGATAGTTATGAAATATGATTTCTTTCTGTGCTAGGCTTTCTAAAGCCCAGAGTTCTTGCACTCTCTGACACATATTATCCTTTCTGTTGATGAAATATGAGATTTACAATAAGCTCTATGTCTAACATCGTTCTTTATACTTTGATGAATGTTACACTTATCCCTAAATTTATGAGCAAATGAAAAACTTTTACAGCTATGGAATAGAAAACAGAAAATAGTTTTCTCATTTTAATAACTTTAATTAAATTTTTCTATGTACTGTAATTTTAACATTCACCAACAGGAATAGATACACCAGCAAGTAATAAATCAGCCTTGCCATTCCTCTGTTATTTCCCACCATGAGTGAATGTTACAGATTTATGTTCCAGTAATTCATCACTCTCCATCCATTATCCTGTGAATAATTTGTTGTGTTTATAATAAGAGATTCTAAAACTCATTATATTTAAATCCTCAGAAAGTAGAAAGTGCATAAATTTGACTTAAAAAAAAAAAAAAAAAAAGCCCTGAATATGAAATCAGCTGCTTTGGTAAAGTACAGATCCAAATTTACAATTTTTTTAATTTAAGGGGTAATAAAACAGTATTTACCTGCTGCAGCTGAGCAGAGCATGGTGTGTAAAGCCTCTGTCATGACAACTAGAAGTATATTAAGAAGCAGAGATCAGCTCAAAACTATGAGCCTAGTCTCCTAATGGTTGTAGCCTCACTTTCACTAAATTAAATACATTACTTCATTTGATGTATTTTTGTTATGTGAAAACCTAATCAGCTTTGCTGTCCAAGATCTTTACAATCTTTTATCTGTCTCTTATTGAGTTTTGTTTAATCTATCTCATAGCATGACTTTGGTGATCAGCCAAAGTTTGGACTAGATGATCTTAGAGCTCTTTTCCAACCTTAATGATACTGTGATTCATGTCTCATATTACACTGAATGTTTGGATTTTGTTATAATCTAATTTTTATAACATCAGAACTCTGAAACCATTGAAATGGGAAATGTATGTTGGAAAAAATATCCAAATGGAAAACTTTAAAACTCTGCACAAGGGCTTGGAGCTGTGTCAGGGCAGGTTTAATTGGATATTAGGAAACGGTCCTTCCCCCAGAGGGTGGTCCGGAACTGGAACAGTGACTTTTCCCAAGTTCAGACCTTTCATACCTTAAATCTGAATTCCACTTTTCTTTCAGCTAGGTGTAAATAAACTGTAGTTTTCCTCCTTATTGCAGTTGCAAAAAGAATCAAACTCAAAATTAAAGCAGTCTAATCAAACTACCTGCTGGGAAGGTAGTTTGAATCATCTCCTGGTAGAGCTTGCTTTGTAACCCAAAATTCCACAGTGGGCTTGCTTTGAGAATTGAGGATGGTAGAGACATTTGAGAAACAGCAGTTTTCCCCAGAGATGTGTTTCCTTTTGATGAAAACCTTGAAACAGCAGTGTCACAGCTGCAAATGGGTTTTACTAAAGATAGATTCCTTTAAATTTAATGCAGATAAATATCATGTAATGACACCATTCCAAACCAGGGATTCTAAGAGTAGGGCACCACATGGCTGCCATGTGCTCAGAGTCTTCACACCCACTCCTGAGATGGGAATTGAGAGAGAATGAAAAAACAGACACTCAGAATCTCAGATGAAAAAAGGATATGGCCAAAATAATAAGCATAAAATAGAGGACAAAAATTTGAAAAAGAAATTCTATTAAAAGGGGGAAAAAATTGATTGCTACAGTATAAAACATGAATCTTGTAAAGCAGAAACTATTTTACACATTAATTCTGAATCCTACTTCCAAATGATCAGTGGGTAGAGAAGTGACAGAAGAAGAGATCCTGAAGCTTGCCCAGGCCACCTGAGAGTTCCTTGTTTGAGACACCTGCTGACACAACCTCTGAACAAATACAGGTCCAGCTAATGGCAACACTGGCTTTACGCTGATTTTCACAATTTTTTTTTCTTTTTTCTTTTTTTTTGCAATAAGGTCAATTTACATTTCTCTGCGTAACATAATTTTTTTTACATTGGAGGACTTTGCAAGATTTGGGAACAATTTTGAGTATGAAAACCTAAGTGGAGGTCAAGACATTACACATTTGCCACCACATTTGTAATAAAAGCTTAATGCTAAATTCATCACACATTGTTATACAGGTATGACTGGCACTGTGGATAATCCATGAATGAAAGACTGAAGAAAAGACCTGAGGAAAATTAAGCCCTTGATATGCAGTGAAAAAAAAAAAAAAGAAAAAAAGAAAAAAAGAAGAAAAAGTTACAGAGATAGATGTAAATATCATCGAATAACTCAAGACTTAAACTCCTGCAGAGCATTTGTGGTTTCATTTTTTTTCCTGAAAAAAAAAAAATCCCAAAAACCACAAACAAATCCACAACATCTTGTTATGAACAGGTGCTGATTGTGTCAGTAGAATCACAGGAATCTCAGAACATCTCTAGTCCAACTCCTGCCCAAAGCAGGAGCAGCTCTGAGGTCAGAGCAGATTTCTCAGAACTTTATTCAGCTGGGTGGTGAAAACCACCAAGGGTGGGGATAACAGATTTATCTGATTTGATTATTGAATTATNATATTATATTATATTATATTATATTATAGTATATTAATATATTATATTATATTATATTATATTATATTATATTATATTATATTATATTATATTATATTATATTATATTAATATATTACATATGAGTGTGTAAAATAATTCAGTGGGCCTTGCCTAAGAAACTCATTGTGTTTCAGGGCATCAAATCTGGCTCTCAAAAAGACCTAGAGATATCATCACAATAATTTAAATTATATAAAGTGAAAAGTGTATATAAAGCAAGAAATCCTTTCTAAATGAGTCCATAAAATGGAATAATTATTTGCAACAGAGAGTGGTCAACAAAACCCTTGCAGTTTTGGAACTAGACACCTATGAGCTGAATTTTTAAAAACGATGTTGCAAGAGCAGATCAGCTGCTCTAGGAAAAAAAAAAAAAATTTAGGGAAAAAAGGGATTGAGAGAACTTCAGCTCTGCTAAGGATATTTACTGTTCATGCAGGCTGAAAGCAAAACAATATGAATGTCTTCTAAAAATTGTTTAACAGCAGTAAATGTCCAGAGAACATATATTGCTAGAAATAATTAAAACTGCTTGTGATAAGTACTGGAAATAGTACAAAAAAGAGAGACATGGTGAACCTGCAATGCTTCCCTTAAACAGATGGAAGTCACCTACTGGGGAGTTTAGTGTTTATTCATTTAACAAAACAGAGATTATCTTAAAAAGTGATAAGGAGCTAGCACAGGACCTGTTCTTGAAATAAAACCCTGCCATCAATGCTGCTGAAAAACTCTTTTCTTTTCTGGAGCACAGGCAAAGTATGTGCAGAAACAGAAAATGAACATAAATTACATGAGACTAATGTCAGCTTGCAGAAAATTGCCCTTTTTATTGCTTTATGGTACAAGTAGATTGGGTGCTGCTTTAAACCTCGAAAGTAGCTAAATTCTTCTTCTCTTTCTTATGCTTGCATTTCACAGAATTGCAAAATTATTAAGCTTGGAAAATCAAGCCAGCACCACACCATGTTCACCATTAAACCACATCCTCAAGTGTCACAGCCACACGATTTTTGAACCCTTCAAGGCATGGTGACTCCACCCCTGCCCTGGGCAGCCCATGACAATGCCTGACCACCCTCTCAGTGTGAGGAAATTTTACCTAATGTCTGATCTAAATCTTCTTTGGCTCAACTTAAGGCCATTTCCTGTTGTCCTGACAGTTTGCTACAGGATGACTTTTCATTGTTTATTATGTCACCATTAAGTACCCTGTCAGTCCAGCCTGTGCAAGCACACACTGTGGTATTGTTCAGATTTAGAAAGGGATGTTAGTTGCACTTGCCAAAAAGCCAGAATTCCTGCAATGTTCCAATTCATCCTAAAAATTAATGATATATTTCAGCAGGAGCCTGAGCAGTTGCTTGATCTCAAGCCTGCCTAGACTGAGTTGTGTTGATCTCTTCCTCTGAACAACCCCAAGGGACCAAACTCCTGTTCCTAATGACCAGCTACAGATTTAAGAAATTAATAAATTATATCAGGCCCTCCAACTTTTAAAATACACAAAACTCAAAGCAACTGGAAAAGGTAAGACAGAAATTAAAAATTAATTTATGCATTGTTTTCTATCTGTTGATTCCTGACTTTAATTTTATCAGTTCAACAGTTATACGTCGATACACTGAGTCCTAGCTCTTGTTAGGAAACTTATTAAATAATAATCTTTCAAAAGATAACAGTTTTAATTTTTCTTGACTAGAATCATTATATGGCTATAAGGACTCTGGAACTTCAAATTAAAACATGGCAAACTCTAGCAAAACCAAACATTTTAATCTATCTCAAAAATAGTGAGAAAACATCTTTAGAATTAATATTTAGAATTTAGAACCTTTAGAATCCTCAAATAAAATATCCAAAATGTGCTTAACATATCACTGGAAATCTAAAGGGAGACAAAAAAAAATTAGTTTTTATAAACTTCTATGCAGAGAAGTTTATAACAAAGTTGTCTGTTTCCAAATATAAAAATATTAGTCAAGAAACATTGGAGTTTAATAGAGCCAACCACAAAGTGTAGAAATAAAGCTTTGTTTATTATTATATATGTTTATTATATATATTTATATTATATTTGTTTATTATTATATGTGGGATGGTAAGTACTATGTTTGTGTCATGGACAATTTAAGTACATTTAACAAGGATTTCTGCATTAATGAGCACCCCTCTAAAGTTTGTGTTTCCACCTCAGCACACAGAAATGAGTTACACAGGCAGAAATCTCAGTGCCAGAACTGATCACTATTCTGGAGGGTTCAGACAGCAATCCAAAACCAGGAGGGAAGAAAACCTTCCAAAATTAATCAGTTGGTTCTCCCTGACCAAAGCTCAGCATTTTAGAGGAAAAGAATAACCATTTTAGAAGGAAAGAATATGTGTCACTAAAGGTTGTACTGGTATTTACTGAATTTATTCTGTTCCCTGCAAATCCCTGCACACACAATTCACTCAAGCAAAATGTCCAGACTCTGAGGCATTCCAGTGCTGCTGCAATGCAGATTCCAGAAGCTGAACCCACTCCTAATGAGTCCATCAAATATCACCTGAATGCAGAGTGCTACAGGACAGCCTAACAGCTTGGGACTGGAGAGTTTCTGCTACAAAGCACCACATGTGCTTTTCACACCTTTTTGCCACAGAACCAGGCCTGGTTCTATGATGTGGCAGCAAAGACAAAGCAGGATTCAGATTTCTGGCACCAGAGGACTTGATGTGTCACCACCTCCCACCCTTCTTCCCCCAAAACTACACTGCATTTTCAAACATATTTCCATTTTTGATGTGTTCTACCATACCTGAAGGCCCATGAACAGAAATGCAGAACCACAGACTCACAAAATGGTTGGGGTTGGAAGGGACCTCAAAGCCCAACCAGTGCCACCCCCTGCCATGGGCAGGGACACCTTCCACTAGCTGAGGTTGCTCCAAGTTCTGTCCATCCTGGCCTTGGACACTTCCAGGGATCCAGAGGCAGCCACAGCTTCTCTGGGCACCGTGTGCCAGGGCCTCACCCTCAGAAAGAGTAAGATTTCTGTGCATTTTGGGTTGAGTCGTGTTAAAGGAACCCTTTGGCCAAGGCACTCAGATTATGGGTCATTTATCTTTCAGTCATGTGTGATTATTTCTATAGACAGATCTTTTCCATCTATATAAACACTTTTCTCTCTATTATAAGAAATACCTGTAGTGCTGACAACTATTACAGCATTACTATTAGTGCTACTGATTTTTACCCCATCTTCTGCAATTTGGCTTATTGGTAGCTTTATTCATAAGCCCACATTGAGTGGCTTGCTGAATTGTTTTCAGTTCCTGGTGTCTCACATATCAGTTCCCTTCAGAGCCTCTAGTGCACTGAAGAACAGCATTTTCTCACCAAGAAAAACAGTAAGTCCTTCCTCTGCATTCCCAGGAGAATCCTCCCTGTGGCATGTGGAAAAAGTGAGTTGTCCATGCTGCTTACTCTTCCCAGGAGCAGCACCTGGGACTGCCCAGGTGGTCAAATGTTTCCTTCATCTCTTATATTCCAGATTCTTCCTTCCCAGCAGGTACACTGGAGTCTTTTGCACTCAAGTCCAGTGTCTCAGCTTAATTTTTTTTTTGTCTGCGCACAGAGGGAACCCATTAAAACATGTTTTGTTTAAAGCCTTAAACGTGCTGGAGTGGTGGTAGTTTAAAGAAATGGCAGCTGCATGGCCCCAGGACTTTTTTCATATGTCCTGCCACTGTGATGCAAATAGCATAAGTGCCTAAAAAGACATGGCCCAGCTGGGCATGTTAAGAGGCATGAACACTCATAAAGACCCAGTTCTATTTCTGGCACCAAAGGCGAGGTCAATTTAGGAAACGCTGTTGCTGATTCACAACCTACTTCTTGCTCCTTGGGTTAATGAGAAAACACAGTATGGCTAAAACTGGAAGTGAGACCTTGCAGTGCAGCTCACATTGCATTTTCTAACAGTATTTATATGGTTTCTGGCCATACTTGCTGAAAACAGGCTTTGACTTTTTATTATGTCCACTGTTCATTACCTATTTCCTAAACAAATATCTACTTTGACACCTGAAAGATAAAGAAGTACTTTTAAAAGTCTTATCTTACATATTTCTATCCTGCAATCTAATCCTACAAAGGCACAGAGAAATGCATAAATACTTCTGAAAGACACAAAATCCAAGTGGCTTGGAGGACACTTCCAAAGTAGAGAGCATTTAATGAACAATGCCCTGCTTTGAACTGTCAGGATGCCCTGAAGCATACAAGGTTTTATATAGAAAAGAAGCAACTAAAGCTCTACCTGCCTAGAAAATAAAATCATTATATAATTGTTGAGACTTTTCAGCAGTGTACATAGGAAAAAGCTGGTTAAATCTTCTGCCAGGCTGATTTAGAGGCAGCTGAGTTACAGTCAGCTGAATTCTACATCTCATACAGATTATTACTGTGGTTACACATCCCTCTATTTATACATTTCCTGGATTTCATTTCCTTGTTTTAATTACTGGTGATGAACAAGCCTTCAAACCAAATACCCAGGTCATGAGAACAGTTAGTAGGGAAGGTGTTAGGCCACTGTCAGGTCTAAGGAGATTACTGAAAAGGAGGGTCACAAAAACAGCCTTTGCATAAGACACCAGAGGCACATGTAATTACCCCAGATAAAGCAATTTGATTAACAAAGAATAAAAAAACCCAATTTATTTGCAGTGTAATAACTTTTGGATTAGGAGAAGGGTTATGCTTCAATAGGAAAAGTCCTTGAATATTGCAGACTGACATAATCTTCCAAGGAACTGCAAAACAAGTGTCTTTACATGAATGTAAGAGGTTCTTAATGTTGGATGTGCCTGGCTAACTTCAGACATATTCATGGAATTTTGGAAAAGGCAATATGGTGCAGAAGATTCAGAGAATTGGACATTCGTGGAATCATAGAGGCAAGGAATTGTCATAGTTGAGACCAACAGAAATGACATACTGAGCAATGTATCAAAGGCTTTTTTTATTGCTGCTTCTTCTTCTCTTTTATAAATTCCTTAACCAAGCGTTTTTCTTGACAAAGCCTTTAATTAAATCATTGGTCACAATAAAAAGCTCATCATATTTATTGGTGCAGAGCAATCTGCATGAACAGATTTGAAAAGCATTTACAAAAATCCCGAAGGCATGTATTAGTTTTGTTTCTCTAACTGCAAATATCCCTTTATCTCTGTTATCTGTATCCCTTATCTCTGTTCTCTTGGTTCCCATGCAAACGACCTTGTCTTCTTCATTTCCTTCCTTCCTTCCTTCCTTCCTTCCTTCCTTCCATCCTGCCTTCCTTCCTTCCTTCCTTCCTTCCTTCCTTCCTTCCTTCCTTCCTTTTCAATTCCTTCCCCTGCTAGCTCAAACTTTTGGCTCACAGACCAGTTGTCAGCCCCCTCCAGAAGGAATCACTAAAGTTGGAAAAAACCTTTAATGCCTTACAAACTTTTC
>VZRH01004947.1:201405-251668 GCA_013397555.1 Urocynchramus pylzowi | reverse complement strand
TTTTTTTTCCCCCTAACAGCTAATCTAAACATTTCTGGTGCAGCTTGAGGCCATTCAAAGAATTGCTCCTGCTTGCAAGCAAATCAAAAGCCTCTGCCACGGTTCCAAGCTTCATCATTCCTTGCACAATAGAGGGGACTTGAAAACAGAATGAAAATAAAAAACAAGCTAATGAAAACTTACTGTAGCAAGAGTCATTAACTGCTTAAATAAATGCAGTTTCTGAGCTTATTACATTAGAACTAGTGTCACTTTTACTGACTTGAAAATGTGTGGAGCTGCTGCAAACTACTGCTGCATCCCCATAAAGATAAAGAGAGAGGGATTTTATAAGCTCACAAGTGTGTTTACCAGGGGCTAGAAAAAAGGAAAAAGAGCTGGTCAGATTAAAAAAAAAAAAGTATGCATGTTTAGGGTAAAGAAAAGGAATCATCTGCTATGAAGATAAGAAATTTAAACCTGTTCAAATTCCTCCACTGCAAATGTCCTTATTCATCAGTTTGTTTATTTCCATTTTTCATGGAAAGATACTGATAATTACCCAAAGGCTCTCCAGCCTATCAAAATCACATAGAACTTGTTTTCACTTATGAGACCAATTTTTTGTGCAATAAGGTGATACACCACTTTTCTTCCCTTCCCTCTGTGGGGTCAGGTCTGCAAGGAGAGGTCTCTCCTTTAGCCCAGCATTGTTTGGAAGGAAACCAAAGGAATGAAGTTGTTTAATTATGGCTCTGCTCAGGGCTAAGGCTCCTCTTTCTCTTTACTGTGCCCTACATGTGAACATTACAGGAATGTTTTCCTCCTACAGTCTTCCAAAGGGCCTGGCTCAGAGATCCCAGATAGAAAGCCTAGAGTAGCAACTTTACCTGATATCTGATAGAATTCAACAAACTCCTAGAGGCACATGTGTGTTGTGTAATTCTCAGAAGGGGCAATAAATGCAATGGAAAAATAATTTCCACTGGAAAAAGAAGGATAACATCCTATGAATTTCCTTGCTTGACTGGGGACAATTATTAGTGAGCTGTGACAGTCCTCTGTAAAAGGCAATTTCAATATGCTTTTAATCATGACCTCATTGACAGGTGCAAAACTACTTTAAATGGAGGTGAGATGTCCAAGGCAAATGGTGTTTTATATTTTGAGTAAGATTCATTGCTTTTTGCAGCACAGACTGGAAAGCAAGGGAAAACTAACACCTGTAAACAGCTTTTCTTTTATTTAAAATCTGTATATTTTCATCTCAACACCCAGATAAAACATTAAGTTTAGCTAGAGGAGGACAGATATCAAATTCTAAAGCTTTAGAGGAAAAGAGATTGAAAGGAAAGATGAAAAATATCTTAAAAGCTGTTTTCTGCAGAAAATATAAATACTACCAGTTGAACAGTGGAAGTCATATGCTTTAGTGATATATTAATTCCTCCCAAGTCAAGGGCTCCTTTAACATGCCTGCTGATATGTCATAAGGTAGTCTGAGTGAAGTTCAATACTTATGAAAAGTTGGGAATTGATGATGATTCAAAATTAAAATATTTTATCTGTGAAATACTCTCCTGAAAATTGGCAGGTGATGGACCCTTGATTTGCTATTCTCCTGCTGGAGCTAAAGTTGTAAGGTGAAACTCACCCCACCCAGGCTGCAACTTGAAACCCAACACGAGCTGGCTAAGAAAGAAAGTCCTTTTTTGTTTCTGACTCTTTGGTTTCTGTTTTTCAGTAAGAGCCTTGGATTACCTCTGGCTGGGATTCTTACCAGGACAAAAAACCTTTTGGGAATTGAGGTTGACTTTATACTCTTCCCTTGTACTCTCTTCTCCCATCCCCCACAGCACCTCTCAGCAGTGCCCTTGAAACACAGCAACTGGATCTAGAGGAGAGAGTCTGCATGTGTTGCCAGCTTGCTCTTTTGATGATTTAGTATGATTTTTAAGTAGTCTGTCACTTTCAAAAGTTCTAAATGAGCTAAATAAAATCAATAAATAGACAGTTAATTTATAATATTAATATTAGGGGAAAATAGAAATTAATTACATGTTGCTCTCTTAAATGCATTTCCTTGATCTGTCCCGCTACACGTTTCAGTGAAAGTATAGGAGATGGTTTAACACAGGCTATTTTCCCTGTGTTTTCTGTATCCCACCTCCAGCTGGGGTAAGTGGATGGTTCACAGATGGGTGGATTAACATCAACAAAGTATCTGGCAGGGAATGCAAGCCTGTGAGATATTCAGCTTCCCTGGTAGCTGAAGGCATTCAGCACTCAACCAAGAGAGTTTAATTGTGCAAAGCTTTACCATGGAAGAAATTTCTTCATTGCCCCATTGGTTACCAGCTTAAAAATCAAAATATGAACATTCACAGCCTTGTCAAGTTTATGTTAGAAAACAGCTGTCATGGTTTCTCATAGAAATATTCACATAGTTATTTCTCCTACTATCTTGTCACAGCATATTCCACAGACCTAGTTGCACATTATCTCTTGTACTTTTAGATATCCTGCCTTCTGTTTTTAGTGAAGGACTTGTAATCCTGGAAGTGTTCAAGGATGGGGCTTTGAGCACCCTGGCCTAGTGGAAGGTGTTAGGGTGTTAGAACAGGATGGGCTTAAGGTCCCTTCCAACCCAAACCGTCCTATGATTCTACAAGAGGATTCTATTACTTACACTAGAAGCATGTGGAATGATCCCATGAATTTGGCAATGCTTCCCCATAGAAGCAAGAAGGGGAGAAGGCTGATAGACAGGTGGAGCTGCACCTTGATGTACGTGGGAAGTTTATGCAGCATTTTCCAGGCTAACTTCCTGTCTTCCTCATGGTTTTTGTCATTGATTCTGTGCCCCAGAGCTATGCAAGCATATTATTGTACAGAATCATAATGCAGAATCTCAGCACCAATGGTTTGGGGTGGAAGAGACCTTAAAGACCATCCAGTTCCAAACCCTGCCATGGAAGGGACACCTTGCACCAGATCAGCTTGTTGGGGTCCTGTCCAATATGCCCTTGAACACTTCAAGAATAATTTAATCAGTTTTGGCAAGCTAACAGATAACAGAAAATATCAAAAGGCCACTCCCAGTGGACATATCACATTCATCACATTGGGAGAGCACTGCTGCTTTTCAGATTAAATATTAATTTCCCAAGAAATTGCTGGGTCACATTTTCTTAACCCTCCTTTGCCCTTCTCTCCTGCCTCTGCGATTTCTTAAACACAGGACTAACTTAATGCCACAATTACCCCCTTGGAAGCAGAAAAAGGCACAAGACAGCAACAACATGAGTTTTGGCACAGCTTGTGCCAAACTACAGCTTTCATTTACAAATCCAGGAGATGGAACACATTTCTATCCAGTGAGATCATTGTGTACCATATGAATGATGTTCTGACTGAGAATAACATGCAAAATAAAAACTAACTGACATTTTGATATAACACAAACAAATGCTTTGCTTTGGAAAAAATGCATGATCACTCCAGCTTAAATTTCACATCAAAATTGGAGTTTAGTTGACTCATTTTAAAAAGAAAGTTCTAAATCTATCACATAAAAACATGAGAATAACTCAGCCTGTATAAAGTGTTATAATGCAATTTTTTCACAATGTTGTGGAAAACCCATATACCAGCTTTTAACCAGGACCAAGAGGCACATGAAAATATTTAGGTGTTTTCCACTATACTTTCTTGCAGTCGTTCAGTGTAGTTTCTTTGTATTATCCAAGACTACTAGAAGGAAATTTCCTGGAGAAGAAAGATACCCCACCTTCCATGTAAGCTTTTTTGATTTCTTTCTCTGTTCACAGTTGGTACCACTGTCAGCATTCCAAGGGTCATGTGGATTTCTGTGCACCATAAATGACACTGGAAAGGTACTGAGGCGTCTTTTACTATACATCTGCTACCAAGCCCACAGGCAACCTGGCCTGCCTACTGAGTAACACTAGAAATTCAATTTTCACTTTTCATTTACAGGTTAGATCTTATACAGCTACAAATTAAATGATACAGATGTGATCAGAGTGGTCTGTGAGGACACGCGCTCACCTAGCTCTGACTCCTCGGTTTGGTTCAGGATTTAAACCCAGGAATTTGGGTTGTGTGGGTTCAGGGGATGAAGGTTTATTACTGCTTAGGACGTGAGTTGTGATGAAAGGCACTGGGAAAGTAGAAACAGGGTCTGATCAACAGCAGCAAGGGAGTGTTAGGCAAATTGTCTCTGGTGAGACACAAATAGTTCCTCTGCCTGTGGCAGGATTTGTCCCAGGATACCACTGCAGTATGGAGGGAAAAATGGGCAGGCTGTGATGATTTTACTGTAGTAATGACACTGGCTGTGCTTGGTCCCATTACAGCTCTTCTGGAAGGGATTACCAGAGGGAGGGTGTTCCTTCCTCTATCCAAAAAGAAACAGAGTCACTTTCATCTTAGAGCACTCAGCTTTCTAAAGGCATTAGAGAAGTTTCCTAGCCAAAATCTCCTAAAGAAGCCGTGGTGCAATGGGACAAGATAGAAGATCCTCTAGTGGATTGCTAAAAGATGGGAAACAAATATAGGGGAAAAAATGATGGGTTGTGCACAATGGAGAAGATTATTGCGTCCCACATGGATCTCTCTTGTTCAGCACATCCCTAAATCATTTGGAAAATGGTGCAAGTTATGAGGTGAAAATGTCAAAATTCAACACTTTAAAAATGCAATAAAGACCTTCAGCTGAACTGAATAATCCCTCAATGGATTTTTTGTTCACAAACAGTTTTATATTTAAACTGTTCACTCCAGTATATGAAGTCTATTTTTAACACGGGAGAATATTTCTTCCCCAGATCCATTTCTTTACATTTACTAGGTTTGCTGAAGAAATAGTCAAATTTTAATGGCAATTACAAAAGCCAATTGCTAATCTTCTCCACCTTCCTGAAGAACTACATTTGTGTCTTACCTCTTATTCACATTTTTTCCCTTTCACTGACCGTCTCCAGGATTGTTAAAAGCTCATGCTGCAAAATCTTGATCCTTGTTGTTGGTCCAAGTAGATCAATGAGATAAGCTTTCCTGGGGTGACTTTATTACAGTTGTCATCACCTTGTCTGGGTCTAACAAGCAACTATTCAAAAGGTGAAGACAGTGAAAGAACTGAATGTGAATTGTTAAAATTTGTCTTACCTGTAGTGCTTTGTACATATTTGTTGACTCACATGTTTTAACACACCAAAACAAAAGCACATGATGACAGCCCCCAGTTGTCTCAAATGATTCATGGGGGGAAAGTGACAATCAGATAACCCCTATGTGATGCTTTCAGTGAGGAATGCAGTGTAAATAGTGGAGGGAAGGTAGGTGCAACATGCTCTATTGTAAGATGTGGAAAGTGCAGCAGCTCTCATTGCACAGACTGTCCCCTCATTTCTAGTGACAGGGTGATGGTCTGTGGGCAAGGAGCACCACTGTTTCAGAGATTCTTATATCCATATGTTTTAAGGTCAAGAGGGACTGTGGAATGCATCCTATCTGACCTAGTACAGTGCAGGGCAATGAGTGGTGCCCACAATTTGTGTATTAAAGATTCCTCTTTCTCCTGTGAGTGAATGATGTTATCCCAGGAACCATGGCTGAGCAGCAGGCTCTCTCTTGAAGTACATCCAGTCATAAATTAGGCATTCTGAATCTAAATCTTATTTGCAGCTAAAAGGCATTTAATATAGTGATGGAGTCCAAGAAATGCCTACAAATTCTACATTGGAAACTAGTACTTATTGGATAATCCATAGTAATCCTTTGTTCCTTTAAGCTTCCAGGTTTTGGGATAAACCTTCCTTCTTCTCCCTTTTAGTCCAGGGAAAACTTTAATCAGGCTTTTTTTGCCTTCTGATCCTGTACTTCACCATGGTCTGCCCAAGAGCTTGATCAAGAGATCTGTGTGGAGCTGTTTTAGAAACACATCTGCAGCTCACATCCCACAAAGCCATCACATAGAAACCAGATCCTACTTCTTGCTGGGTGAAAGGATTGGACAATTTGTCCTTAGATCTTTCATCCATTACTTTGCTTTTCCTTCTACAAAGAGCAAAGAACACCTTGAGTAGAAATCACACCTGCAATACACATAAGACACTACAGTACACTGAAAATCCCAACAGTGCTGTAAAACCAAGGACTAAATCATGCAAGATTAAGGTTTTGAAAAAGAGAAATTCATCCCTCTGTGCTAACAAAAGTACAACTTGTTCATCATAAGTTCAATTTATAATCACTATTACTGCCTCCTACTATGTTTTTCATTTCTAGATGATTCAGATGAGAAGACATGCATACACACATGCAGGAAACAATCTCCTTAAACCTATACAAAAGTTAAATTTTAAATGAGAGAGGTCAAACAAGTTCAGATTGAGCAAAAGTGGTGCTCAGTTAATTTTCACACCCCCTACCCTTGCCACAGTACCTGGGCACATTTACATTTATTCCTTCTGACAGATTCCTGTGAGGCAGGAAATTGGTTTTATCTGTGGCAAAGCAGGCTAAAGGATTTGTGCATGGTCACACAATGAATCTATAAGGAAAAAGGGATTTGGGCAGAAGTTTTCTCAGTTGCAAAAAGCACTCTAAGCCCTGAACTCTGAATCTATTTCAAACAAAGGTATATAAGCTTAGTCATCCATATTTTCTCAGTTAGAAGTTAGTTCTGAGACCCTTAATGAGCTGTATAAATCAGCATTTTTCTAGAACTTAGTGCAGAATGACCTGAGCCTACTCTTTTAAACCCACAGAGCTAAATCTCCCAGAATACATACATATACCACTGACTATTTTTTCATTATATAAAGCAGATATGTTTGAGCCATACGAAAAGAAAACACAAAGGAATATCCTGAAGATAATACAGTGGAGAATCCTTTCTCTGCAAGAAATGAACAATGTAGCTGGACAAGGATTTTTCTGCTTTTAAACTCCTTTCAATAGAAAAACGCTTTTCATCAGTTAGAAGTATAGACAGAATGTGTATCTTCTTCACAGAGTTTAATTTTTCCTTCTTTCATGAAAAGCTGTATTTTTGTAAAGACATCAGTGGTGTTCACTGTGGTTTGGGAGAGGTTAGGGGAGAAGTTCCTCTATGTTTACCCAAAACTGAAAGTGTTTTCTGTTGAAAACAGTGTCATGGATCTTTCTGAAGGATCCAGTGTGCTCACCTCACCCTCAATGTCCTCCCTGAATGCAGCTGCCATCATAGCACTGCACTGCAATCATCAAACACTGCAAGAAAGATCTTGAGCTGTTAGAGAGTGCCAAATGGAGGGACACAGAAATGGTGAAGAGTCTGGAGGGGAAGACATACAAGGAACAGCTGAGGTTTTTAGTCTTACTGAAAAGGTGATATTTGAGAGAAAAATATTCTCTGAACACTTGTAATGGCAGTCAGCATCATCTCACTAGCTCAGCAACGTTATAAGGGTCACAGAATCACAGGCTTAAGGGACCTCACAGGGTCACTGGTCCAACCTCCTGCTGAAATCAGACAAAGATGGAGACTGCACCATCTCTTTGGGCAACCTCTTCAGTTATTAACTGTCCTCATGGAGAAAAAGTTCCTCCCCACATGTGATCTGAACCACTGTTGTTTCAGTTTATAGGAGGAATACTGTGAGCCCATTAATAAGCAGACTGTAACAGGATGAGGCCCCTCACCCCAGACCTTCTGAAAGCAGTCCAGCTGTGTTTGTTGTCCATGTGTTTGTCCTCCCATCTGGGCTGCAATATCAAAAGTTGAACTCAAAAGTTGAAGCACATTGTGAGACTTTCTAAAGCCTCATGACAGTGGAGGTATGGGGCAGTCAGTGCCCTCCTGATGATCAGGTGGGTCACACATGATTTAACCTTGGTCAGTCCACATTGTTGTCAGCCACTCTATGTGGCCATCATGTCCCCAGAAATGTGCTCTTAGAGGTCTCAATCCATGCTTTTCCCATTGATCACAACCAAGGTGATCAGTTTCTTAGACCAGCCTTTTGGTCATTTTAGAAGATGAGTTCAACTTTAATTTCTCCATTCATCATGGAACTTCCTCAGTCTCTATGATCTTTCAAGAGCAGCACAAAGAGGCCTTACAAGAACACCATCCAGCCCTTTCAACACCCTTGGATGCATGCTAGGTCCCATGGGATTGCATGATCCAGTTTTTCTCATGTAATTCCTCACTCAACCCTCATCCTCTCTTGGTAGTTCTTCTCCCCTTTGTACCTCTTCACTCAGTTTAGTGGCAGAGAAAAGCTTGTTGATAACGACAGATGCACCCTGGATATCTCTGCCTTACTATGGCTCTGGTTTTAAATCACTTGTCCCATACAGCAGTGAGTCCAAATTTGCCTTGTGCAGCATTTTGTTGCTTACATAACTGTATGAGCTCTTTTTGTCCCCCTTGTTGTCCCTTGCAAATCTCTATTCCACCTAATCTTTCATTTTCCTAACGCTATTGTTGCACGTTCAAGGAAGATTTTAAGTTTCTCACTGGCAGCTTGTCCC
Source organism: Urocynchramus pylzowi (assembly GCA_013397555.1). Lineage (NCBI taxonomy): Eukaryota > Metazoa > Chordata > Aves > Passeriformes > Fringillidae > Urocynchramus > Urocynchramus pylzowi. The sequence continues at coordinate 243,145 of VZRH01004947.1, read as the reverse complement.
TGTTCCCACCTCCTGTGCAGTGCCTGTTTGCTTTAAAGCTCTGCTTACCCTAGCTGGTCCCCTGATACATCCACTCCTTTTCCTGACTATGCCTAGAGGATGCTTAGAGGGTTCTCTTTTCTTAGCCTTGCCAACATTCCAGAGCTCCTTTTTCTTCCAAAAAGCTGTCCAGTTTCCTGAATAACCCAAAGTCTCTTCTCCTAAAGCACAAGGTCTGCACTCAGCTATTCTCTTTTCTTATTTACTTCTGGGAGGAAGGAAGGAAGGAAGGAAGTCTAGCAAATTCATTAGACCAGAGTGACCTACAATAATCACCTTTTTTTATTCCCAAGTATCGCCACAATTACCTCATTCCCAGGAATAGCAGGGATGAATACAGCACTGAGTAATGCTGATTACTGACTTGTGCAATAATGGTCAGAAGTAGTGTGTTAATATCTCAACAACACAAATAATTGGTTTGGTTGAGGTGAGCTTTTTAATTCTTAAACCAAACTATAGGAGTTTTAAAAAATGAAAATCTAAACTAATGCAAACAGGTGGAATACTAGGCTCTCAGAAGGGTAGCTGAAATTAGGATTTTAATTACTTTTTGATCAGGATTGTGACTACTTCTCACAACCTAAACCTCTACAGAATCTCAAAACATCTTTCATATACAGGTTTGCTTTTGCTAGTCATTAAGCCATATTAAGTTCACGCTTTTTGATATTTTTATAGTGAATTAGATAATTCCCAAAACTACCAGGAAGAGCAATGGAAAAAAAATATAGGAGAGAGTTATGTGTAGTTCACACAGAAATATTTAACTCTCAACAAGACAGTGTTTCAAATGATTGGCTAAATGAAAAAATTTTGGGAAAATTTTCATGTGGTTTCAGAATTAAATCTTGTGAAGAGAATGGTTTAGATTGGAAGGCATCTCAAAGCTTATCCAGTTCCACCCCCTGCCCCTTCCACTAGACCTAGCCCCATCCTGGCCATGGACACTTCCAGGGATGGGGCAGCTGCCACAGAATTTCTGGGCAACCTCTTTCATCCAGTCTACACAAGAGATAAGTTGTAGGGATGCTGTAATGATTTAGTAAAGCCTGGCAATGCTCTTTCCCATCCCCTTCTGTTGGATTTACTCTCTCCATTAAAAGGCAGTTTTGTTAAGTGAAGCAGATAGGTCTCGGGTTTCCTGGGGTCAGGATGCCCCCGGGAGTCCTTTCTCACAGCCCAGCAGTTGAAGAAAGAGTCGGAGCTCTTCAGCAGTAGTTCACAAGGTTGTTTATTTTACCTTATCTATAACATTCTTTCTCTGACCCACAGAGCTCTGTCTAGCAGGTCAGTCCAGGCACACTGCCCGCCCCCAGGCTGGTGTCCGTGTCTTACACTGTGAATTACGTGTGCATTGTTTATCATTATTTTCCAATACCCATCACCTACGTCAGACTGTGCACCTCTATCCCAAACCAATCCCAAAGTGCCAACATCACCCAGATGATGGAGGCTAAGAAGAAGGAAGAAGGACAGGACAACGCCCAGATCCCTCCATCTTGTCTCCTAGATCCCTATGGTAAAATCTCCAAAACTCTATTTTTTCACCCTGTGCTTAATTCACTATCATCCTACTTAAACTTTTATGACTTGTGCTTCCTCATACAAAGTTGGTAGTTTGTCCCATGGGCTAAGATCAAATGCCCAAGTGTCTTTGGCCTTCTGCCAGAACTCCCCAGCCCCCTGTCTGGGGCTCGGGACCAGGGCACCCAGAGGGATGTCCTGAGTTCCAGCAAAAGGGAAAAAGATTGCCCTAGAAGGAAAGATAGATGGAAAACCCAAAGGCTGCCTTGGGTCTAACCTGGGCTTTCACCTGTTGTTTGTAAGAGGAGATTGTGAAATCTGGAGAGTAGATGGGCAAGCACACCTATGAGCCTTGTTCAGAGGGGTCCCTCTGCTCAAAACACTCTCTCTTCATCCAGGTTTGCAGTTTAAAAGAGCTGCTCACTAATTGCAGTAATTGTCTCAACTGCTTTTTAATTACATATACCAGCACACTAGAATTTTTGAGTACTTTTTTCTTTGCCCTCCAAGGACAACTTGTGACCACTCCAAAGGTGTTAAATACAGATATAAATATCAGAAAGGAGCCCTGAAGCACTGCAGAAACTCTGCAGTTTATCTTAGAGACATGCAGCAGCTTCCTGACAGCTTGGCTTCGACTTCAATTTTTTTTCTCCCTGCGCCAGGCACCATATGCTGACTGTTACATTGAAATGACACTTAACCCTCAAGCCTGCAACAGAGAGGCTATATTTAAATCCAACTGTTAGGTGAAAGTGTATTTTAGAAAAACCTCCAGGAAGCTACATCCAGATGGTTACAGTGAAGAATCTATATCTAGGGATTTGGGGGAGGATAACAGGTTATAGCAGCATCACTTCTGAAGTTGTGGCTACATAGTGATATTCCCTTTCCTTTCAGGTAGCACTAAAACCATTGCATAATGCAGTGTTTGGCATTCATCAGCTTGACTATTTGGAAGAAAGAAAATTTTAATAAACTTGGTTTCTCTGGGATTTTCTGTAACTATATCTCTCTGTGTGCTATCAGTCTCAACTTCTTACTTGAAGTTAACCTAACAAAGTAAATAGAAATATTAATACATTTATTTCAGCATTTTGTCAGTATTACTTTCTTTTAATAGGCAGAAAGACACGGAGGAAAGCTCTATAACTGTTGGATTTACCAGGATTGAATATTTGACATTCTGAATTAGATCATCCCGAGCATTTTAGCCAGTTCCATAAAGGGAGAGATGGCAATCAGGGAGCTGATTCTGTTTTCCAGATTTCCAAAGGAAATGTCAGTCCTGACAGTACCTAAAGATGTTCAACGAAGCTGTGACATTGGCACAATTTTTGACCTCAGTTTTTTGGAGAAAAATGCTTTAGAGTACCTGAGGGTATTTATGAATTAATGTTGAAGAGTTCTTTACTCTGGCTAATGACCCACTATGACTTTCAAATCAGTTTTGAAGATTGAGAACAGATGAACATACAGATGATCATCCACAGGCTGATCATGCATTCTTTAGATAAGGGGAACATCTGAGCTCCAGCCTCTGATATGACACCATATATTTCCATTCTATATGTCTTTTTTGAAGCAAACAGATGAGTAAGCTTGCGTTTCATCTGGCTGTTGGTGTTATCATAGTGACTGCATGAAGCCATTAGTCTAAGTTCATGTAAAACATCCCTCAAAATTGGTTCTCTTCAAACCCCTCTGCACACACAAACATGATGTTAATACTTGCATACATGCATACTACAAAGAGTATTCAGGAATATTTCAAGTATTCAGCTAATTTCAGAGAAGTCCAGAACTTACATTTACCCAAGGACACTGTAACAGTAAATATGAAGGCAGGATGCTCTCAAAGCCTACCTAAAGCATCCTGCAAAGGTAGGATGATGAAAAATTGAGTGTATGTGTATGCAGATACACACACACATGTATATATTCAAACTAGCAAATTAATTTCATGACAAGCACATTATAGAATATTCTGATTAGGAAGCTGTCAGTATGCTTCTCACAGAGAAAACCATGAAAGCCTGTCAATAAACAGTGAAAAAACACTGAAAAAAAATCTTTTTCAAGATAAATTTTATCTTGAAAAAATAAATTTACACCTCTAAAGCCTGATTGAATTGACCAACATTTCTGTTTGACTTGGGTAGTCCCCAGCAGAGCACCAATCTCACACAAATCAAACAAACCTACTGTTTGTCCTCACACTTTCTTAGCAGAAGTCTGAGACACCTGAGGTCTGTTCTTCCCAAAGGATCTGACCTGCAAAATTCAGTTTAAGAAAGCTCAAGATCAATCTTTTAAGATTTGTCTCAGCTGATGAGGAATGGCTTGTTGGCAGAGAATTTTCTTTATGGCCCACATTGGCCTTATGAGACATATCCTATGGGGCTCGGGACCAGGGCACCCAATCTGCTCATGCTTCAGTGAGACAGGATCTGCTCATGCTTCAGTGTCAGGAGCCCACAAATTTGTCATTGATGCACCCAGATATTTAGCTGTGCTGCAAATGCATCTCTAATCTAATTTACAAATTAGTATCCAACTAAGTAATAGCCCAGCTCATTTTCACTCAGTATAAGCACAGACGTTGACTTTTTAGTAACAATTACAGCCAATCAGAAGAAGAAAAATATGAGGGAATTTTACTGTGAGATCTCCAATCAGGCTATCCACAGTCCCCTCTACAACCAACACAGCTGAATCCAGTTCTAGAACCCATCTGGCAAAACAATCCCCATCTGAGCACATATTCACTATAGGAAAGATTGTTACACTGTCTTTTAGCTGTCATTTTTCTTGGAGGGTTTTAATCCCTCTTTTCCAAGTTGGGATTTCTTCTAAAAAGTAGAACAGGAGGTGCATAACTTTCTCCTGCCTTTGCTCTGCTGCACTGTTAATGCAAAATGCTCCCTATCCCCTTGGTGGGGATATGGATGCATTACAGAGCACAGCTTTTAAAATATGGAATCATATAATCATGGAAGAATTAAGGTTGGAAAAGCCCTCTAAAATAATTGAGTCAAGCCATTAAGATAACACTGACAAGCCCAGCACTAAACCAAGTCTCTAAGTGCCACACCTAATGTTTTTTGAACATTTCCAGGGATGGTGTCTCCACCACTTCCCTGGGCAGCCTGTTCCAATGCTTTACAACCCTTCCAGTGAAGAAATTTTTCCTGAGATCCACCTATAACATGGAAGTAAAGGAACCACAGGTTTGGTAAGTAGATAACAGTAAAATTTCAGCCAAAATGTGTTTATCCTCTCCAAAACATTTCTTGACTGGTCCAGAATTTTTGAGAAAAAGAACAGTTCCCAAAAGAAAGTAGGGAAACAAAAACATAAACACACAACTGAAGTGCTTTTGTTGTTGGATTGGGGTTTTTTAAATAAAATAAGTACAAACTGTAACACCTATAATAGGTGTTAATAAAATAACTACAAACTGTAACACCTATAAATCTAAACTAATGCAAACAGGTGGAATACTAGGCTCTCAGGAGGGTAGCTGAAATTAGGATTTTAATTACTTTTTGATCAGGATTGTGACTACTTCTCACAACCTAAACCTCTACAGAATCTCAAAACATCTTTCATATACAGATTTGCTTTTGCTAGTCATTAGTCATTACCTATAATAGGTAGTATGTAATACAATAACAAAACATAGAGTAACTATAAGTTCATATCATTGAAGAACAGTCAATTTGCAATTCCAAGGTAATTCCAATTTGTAATTCCAATTTGCTCAAAGGTACGGTATGCCATTAGAAGCCAGAATGAATAGGCATTCTGCTTTCTTCCACATCTGACATGGGGGTGAAGAAATCTCTTTGCAAGTAAGCCAAGTGCATCACTGTCAGTGCCACTGTCAGAGGCCAATACCAAGGTTTCAGAGGCCTAGGAAGGCTGGAGGGGAATGTTATCTCCCAATTCTTTAGCAAAAGTTGGTTAATGGCAGCAGAGAAAGTAACATCTTAGTAAATTATACAAGAAAATTATTTGGGTTTAGGTGAGAGATATAGTGTCATCCAGTGCCACAAACTGGTAGCAAAATTTACTTAAGGCAAGATGACATAAACTATATAAAATTAAGTTGAACCAATACATTTCATATTACGCAAAAAAAATACAAAGCAAGAAACCTTTTGAATTCAATTAGATCTATTATCTGAACTAATCACCTGTAAATTTTCCCTCACTTCTTTTTAAGAACCTCGGAATTTCACTGCCCTGTATCAACGCTGTTGCTTTGCAAGCTCCTTTCCTGCTCCCTAATCATCAAATCCACAGTACTTTGCCACGTCCTGTAAGTAATTCCGTCCCATGTATTAAACTCCTCTAATTCACAAAATCCTCAAGGTTTCCTCCTGTCAGACTGAGATTTTTTCCTTTTATTGTTACAGCATCACATCATTATTTATTTTGTTCCTCTTTTGTTCTCTGTCTCAAAGTTTTTGCAATCAGGATCTGATCCTACTAAACCAAACCAGGAAGTAAAATCTTGTTAAACATGTCAACTATTCACACAGTTTTCTGCTAATGACAGTGGAACCATCCTGGTTAATATGAAACTGGTAAACCATCTTCTTCCACACAGCAATTACTCTCCTCAGGTGCCTAAATAAACAAATGTCACACCGAGGTCTGAAGTCTTTTGAAAATACAAGGTTATTTTGAAAATCTGTTTCAGAATGCTAATGCTAAGCTGTATAGAAAATGTCAGTGATTGACTACTGGGAAAAAAAATAGTACTTAAACAGCATATTTAATTGATATGGTATTAGCCTCAATGACATTTAGAGAACATCAAAGACAGAACATATCTGTATCAGGAGGAATATGAAGCAAAAATGGAACTTCAGCAGAACGATCAAATTTAATTCAGTGAGCAACAATAGTTAGGATACCAAAATATGCTATGCAGTAAGTTTACTCATCCTCTTAACTTTATTTGTGCAGCCTGAAATTGGATTCCATAGAAATACAGTTTTACAGATTGCTGAGATCTGAATCTTTATCTTTCCTTCCAGGCTATTTCTATTAATCTACTTTTCTTTGAAGCACAGAGCTATTAAACTGTTAAAGCTCATTTAAAAAATGTGGCTGTATTTCTATCAATGGACCCAGATAGCTGAATTATAGATTTTAATTATGCTTTTTATACTTTGGACATGCTTGCTTAGAAATATTTGCAACAAAAATATGCAATTAAAGAGCTTTTATTGCTGCTGATTGGTGAATTGTGTCTATATTGACAGCAAGAGGTAGCTTAGCATATAGGAGAAATTACATGGGCCATTTTATATTAGTGACTAATACAAAAACTATTGCCATCTTTGTTTCCCTACCTTTATTAGTACTTTAGCATGAAATCAAAGCATGTGAAAATACAAAATGCCATGTGCTTTAGCAGTGATATACAAGAATATTTCACACTTGAGTAGCACTCATCCTACAAAACCAGTTAAATACATAACTGGAAAATCAGAATTTATGCTAATCATGTGAGACATCTGACTAACTTCTCCAGTTCAGCAAAAGCAGAACTGGACAACTTCCATCTTGTAATATTCAATCACTTTTCTTGTAATATTCAATCGCAAACTCCAACTGTGGGATGGCCATAACACAGGGGAAAATTAAAATAAAACATAATTCAAAAAGAAAAGTAGGAACAAGCACTGCAGTAAAATAGCAAAAGTGAAGTCTATTTGCTTTACAGATAGCAAAAAATATGTTACTCTGTGCTTTGTCAGATTTGAAATTTTAAAAAATCATCTTGTGCCATCAAATACACCTGGCACTAGAGTGGAAAGAGATACAGGATAAACCTAATCCTTTCACAAATACCACCACCCTGACAAAACTTACACAGCATGACATGAGCACATTAGGAAAAAATGACAAATAAGAGGTGTTTATAATGGACAATTGTTTTCTTTCAGAAATTTAATTTGTTCATTTAAGCTCATCAGTATTTAAAAAATGGCTGAAAACAGAAATTACTACAAACTATTTCTGAGGGACCAGAGTGTGTGTGTGTCTAACATCCTCTCTGGCTCAAGATTAGTTCCAAAATCTGCACACACATATTCACACATATTCTCAAAGTTGTATTTCTTTTTACTAAATAATTATCTAACTGACTTCAGTGAAAACAATGCTTTAAAATTTTATGTGGTATGAAAAAGGTATTCAACCAACAACCAACCTGGAAATATCCAAGAGAAATCATATAATCATAAAATTGTTAACAGTGGAAAAGGCTTCTCAGGCCATCAAGTCCAATCATCAACTCAGCATCATGTTCACCTCTAAACCATATCCTCAAGTGCCACATCTACACACCCTGTCAACACCTCCAGGGATGGGCACTCCACTATTGCCTTGAGCAGCCTGTACCACGGCCTGACTACCATTTCATTACAGAAATTTTCCATAATAGCCAACCTGAGCCTCCCCTGGCACAGCCTGAGGCTGTTCCCTCTCCTCCTGTCCCTGTTCCCTGGGAGCAGAGCCCGACCCCCCCGGCTGTCCCCTCCTGTCAGGGAGTTGTGCAGAGCCACAAGGTCCCCCCTGAGCCTCCTTTTCTCCAGGCTGAGCCCCTCTCCCAGCTCCCTCAGCCACTCCTGGTGCTCCAGACCCTTCCCCAGCCCTGTTCCCTTCCCTGGACACTCTCCAGCCCCTCAAGGTCTCTCTGGCCATGAGGGCCCAGAACTGGGCACAGCACTCGAGGTCCCTCAGCAGTGCCAGCACAGGGCACAGCCACTGCCCTGGGCCTGTGCCCACACCAGGGCTGGCACAGCCCAGGGGCCATTGGCCTCTTGCCCACCTGGGCACACCTGGGCTCCTGTCCAGCTACTGGCACCAGGACCCCCAGCCTTTCCCAATGGGGACTTTCCAGCCACTCTGCCCCAGCCTGGAGCTTCAGGGGATTATTATGGACAAAGGGATCTGGCACTTGGCCTTGTTGACCCTCACACCACTGGCCCATCAATCCAGCCTGTTTGGGTCCCTCTGCAGGGCCTTCCTACTCTCCAGCACCTCAACATGTTTCTACTGCACTCAGTAGTAGCTGATCTCATAAAAAGTAAATGAATAGTCGTTGAACACCCTGGTTGTGAAGGCTTCTGCCTTCACTTTCTGCTTCTGCCTGTGAGGAGCATGACTGTTCCTCATTTCACAGCATGGGAATTAAATCTCCATAGTACTATTCCAAACTCCACCATTTGCTATCAGTGAGAAAAACATCATCACTCTTTATATTAGAAAGGAGTTAAATAAATCCCAAATCCTAATCCTTTTGCTGGATTAGTCTCAGCATCAAGTCCACAGTGGATACATTTATACTTTTATATATTTCCCTCTGTATGCCTGTCAATTTACAATGAAGATCAACATACCATTTCATGCTAGTCTAGACCTAGAAATTTCTGTAGTTCGTCAGTTCAGCCCCCCTCCTTTAACTAGAAGTGGATTACTTCATCTGAGGCAGAGGGTTTAATACCCCACAAGACTAATTCACAGGTCATGTCATTTTTGCATAATGTTGTTACAGAGATAGAATGATTCCTGATTTTCAAGACCTGGTAACAGCCTAAGGGTAAATAACACAAGTGTCTTTGCCTGGGGCATTTGTAATGTGAAGTCATTCACTTCACTCCTTTCTCACTTTTCAGCATTGACTAAAAGGGATTATCAAACCTTGTGGCAGGATAATTTATATCAGCAAGCAGAAAACATAGGGACTGTTTTGATTCTGAGTTATATGTTGCAGGGCACCTTCCAGAACATTTTGCTAAGACCGAACAGGTGAGATATTTAGGGATATATCTCATGAAATTATTAACTGTGGAGAACCATATTGATTAGTAGTAAATGTGCAGAGGAAAACTGGTGGTATTGTCTGATTGCCTGAATAATGAAAGCCACCCAGCTTCTTGCATTCTTTCAGAGAATCATAAAAATCACAGAATGTTTTGGGTTGGAAAACCTTTAAAGATCACCCTCTTCCAACACCTCTGCCATGGACAGGGACACCTTCCACTAGCCCAGGTTGCTCCAAGCCCTGTTCAACCTGGACTTGGACATTTCCAGGGATGGGGCAAGCCAGAGCTTCTCTGGGCAACCTGTGCCAAGGTCTTACAGGAAACAATTTCTACCCAATATCCCATCTAACTCTGCCCTCTGGCAGTGGGAAGCCATTCCCCCTTGTCCTGTCACTCCAGACCTGTGTCCCAAGTCCCTCTCCAGCCTGCCTGGAGCCTCTTTAGGCACTGGAAAGGGCTCTAAGTTTTCCCCGGAACCTTCTCTTCTCAAGGATTAACACCCCCAACTCTCCCAGCCTGGCTCCAGAGCAGAGGGGCTCCAGCCCCTGGAGCATCTCTGTGACCACCTCTATCTAGCAGGTCCATGTCTTTCTCATGCTGAGGATCCCAGAGTGTAGTGCCAGTTCTCATAAGAAAAGACTAGAGGGAGAAACCTATGCCACAGGTTGCCCAGAGAAGCTGTGGCTGCCCCTGGATCCCTGGAAGTGTCCAAGGCCAGGTTGGATGGGGCTTGGAGCACCCTGGGATAGTGGAAGGGGGTGGAATGGGATAGATTTTAAGATTCTTCCAACCTAAACCATTCTGTGATTTTTATGATTCTGTGCTTTTTCAAGTAAGTGGCATTAGTGGTCCTTACCAGTCAAGAATACCATCTTTCCCATTTAGTCTGATTCTAGATTTGTTTTAACCTGGTTTCTTAAAAAGGGGCAGTCATGGATGAGCACTGTGGTAGTAGGTGGTACAGATATAGGGAGGTGTTACAGGCAGATGAGTATGTCTAACTTACTGTACATCCTCAAATGAATTTCACCCATTTCTAGACATATTAAGCCACAAATCACTTTAAAACTATTTTCACATTTGATGATCATACATCACAGTGAGCAAAATAATGTTATCACAAAGGCACACCCAAAAATGTCTCTGCAGAGTTTAACATGAGTGCCAAAACATGACCCTCTTATAAATGCCTTGACTGCAAGATAAGATCATCAGCCATCAGCCAGGGGACAGGAAGTTGTGGAAAAGCTATCTGTATTCATTCTGGCACTCCAAGAACAGCTGGCTCCCTGGATTTGCCCTGGATTTGCCCTGGATTTGCCCTTTGACTTTCCTCTCCCTGCACTCAGCAGGTAGTGTTGGCAGGCAATCACTCCAGTGGACTTCCACTCATGGGATTGTTACCATCATCTTCCTTTGCTTACTAGCTTATTTATTGCCAGACCAGCTCCTTCTGAAATTATTGGTTTGTTAGCACGTTTCAGGATGATCTCACATGACAACAGAGAAGCAAAGCACAAGCTTTTTTTCACAACTGGAAAATATTTCACAAGGATAAAAACACTTCATCTCAGGTACCTGCTGTTCAGAGTTGTCAGCCACAAATTTGTTTGGTAATGTGAAGGTGGACCTTTCTCTCTTCCACCCTACCCTCCCTAAATTTGGAAATATTACCAAGTTTGCTTAACTAAAACTGACCTTTGCCTACTGTTTTAGTCTGGTCACTGTGACAGAACTAATTCTTCTGAGGAAGAGAGGAATGGTTAAGTCATGCATATCAGCCTTACATAGGAATTTCTGAAGATTTAAGCTGAGTTAGAAACAGGAGTCCCCTGACCTCAGTTTTTGTGGTACAGAAACTTGCCAAGTCACATTTTGTTTTAGCATAAATACTATATAAATAGTGTTTTATTGCTGTCAACAACCACATAACATCTTGCAAACCCACTCATGGTTTGGAATTCTCATGGTTTAACTGTGAAGACAAGAGAAATAGAGTGAAATAAGTGTGACTTATACATTGTATATCTAATTTTGTCTCCCCATAAATATAGAATTGGTACGTGAAGACATTTTTAAAAGTAGAAGTATAATTCTTTTTCTTTGATTTTAATGGCCTACTTCATAACCTTTAAAGTTTAAAAGTTCTTGTTAATTATCTCTAAATTCCAATTAATTACTATGTTTAAAATTCCTTTTTAAGTGATTCACATTTTACCAATCTCATAGAATGGGTAAATGACCATCACTGTAAAAAAAAATTGAACAACAATTTAAACAACAGTTTGGTTGTTTATTTTGGGTTTTTTGATTGGTTTTGTCTCTCTGAAAGAACAAGTGTCAGGGAGTTTGACGTATTATACTGATTTCTAAGACTCCTTCATGGTTTGGGTGCCAAGGAAACACGTACCCAAGTCACACAGAACTACTACTTCAGAACATGTAAACAAGCACACATTTGTGCTCATTCAGGGCAAGGAGTCAGCAGTAAAAATAGACATAACCATTACTTCATCAGGCAGAATCTTAAATAAACAGATGCGCCTTTGAAGTCAAGCACACGAGAAATAGTTCTACTTAAAGGAATATCAAATTTCAAAGGCAAGTACAATAAAAATATCTTCCAGACACTACACAAGGCCTGAAACGAAACAAAACAACAAAAGTAAAAAAAAAAAAAAGTGAAAAGGCAAAGGTATCTAAGGAACAAAGCAGTCCAAGGCACAGAGCTCAACAACAACTCCTTTCAGATTCTTTGAAAGTTTGGAGTTGTGCACCACCTGTAATATTTATTAAACATATAGTGACAGCTCTTAGCACCATCAACACATGAGCACATGGTGGACCTAGAAATGAAGGTACAGGTAGAAAATCTATAGCATATGAATTTCCCATGACATTATCATATAAGGAATCTATGGAAAGCTGAGATTTAAATGAAGAGCTTCTGTAGTCACATACATACATAATTTTTTCTGTACCTTGTCAAGGCTAATTTCATTAACTATCATCATATGCAAAGACAGAGAAAAAAATGGAGCAAAGTCATAGTAGCCCCTGTACATGAAAAATAAAAAAACCATGAAAAATAAGTTTCATGGTAATGAAAAGGAAAAAGAAGTTTCATGGTAATGTGTTTCAGTTACAGATTCTAAGAAGTCTTCTATTGTAGCCACAGCTAAAATTTTATGGATAAGTTTAAGGCATAATCTACAATTGAGCAAAAGCATGAGAAAATGCAGCAAGATGTGCAGAATGTTTCTGCCACAGGCATTTTAATATAAGGATCTAATCAGGAAAGATCATTTGGCATTGCCAAGGTTACAAAGTTTTTCTGGATGTCTGACTTATGAGCAAATGTCTATAGCAAACTTCATTAATGCCTTGGCCAAAGGCTCCTATTCAGACACCAGACTGCAGAGGATATAAGCTTTTCTTTCTAATCAAGAGTATTCTTCTCCCTGCAAAAAGGTGAATCATTAAACTAATTTATTTTACTCATCCTTATCTATCTTTATATTTATGCATGTATATATCCACATATCTCTACATTCACACACATGCACAGGTGTACATATATATGTGTACAGAAATACATACTCGTGAATATATAAAACCACATGCATTCATATTCACACTGATTAATTCTCACAATAACCACCAATATTTGGGTTCTAGACATCAGTAGATTAACAAACACCACAGTCTACATATTTTCCATTTATTCTAATTTATCAAGCCTGGTGATTTGCTACCAAAATCATCATTACAGAAACACAGAATCTGCCAGTTTGGAAGGGACCCACAAGGATCTTTGAGTCCAGCTCTGGGCTCTGCACAGGACACCCCAACAATCCCACCCTGTCTCTGAGAAAGTTGTCCAAATGTTCCTGGAGCTCTGGTAGCCTTGGGGCTGTGCCCGTTCCCTGAGGAGACTGGTGGAGTGTGCACCACCCTCCAGAGGGAAGAACTATTTCCTAATTTCCAACCTGAACCTCCCCTGACACAACTTCAGGCCACTCCCACAAGTCCTGTCCCTGGCTATGAGAGACAAGAGATCAGTGTCCGTCTCTCCTCTTCCCCCCACAAAGAGGTCGTAACTGCAGTGAGGTCTCCCCTCAGTCTCCGCCAGGTGAACAAACCAGCTGCCCTCAGAGACTCCCCCTCAAGGAAATAAGGCTTCCCCTCAAGGAAAGCCCTCCTTTGGATGCTCTCTAAATAGTTCAGTATCTTTCTTATATTGTGGCACCCAAAATTGCCCCCAGAACTTGAGGCAAGGCCACCCAAGAGCAGAGTGGGACAATCCCCTGCCTGGCCTGGCTGGCTGTGCTGGGCCTGCTGCCCCCCAGTACAGGGATGTCCCTCCTGGCTACCAGGGCTCTGCTGACTCAGATCCAACTGGCCATGGACCAGGACCCCCAGGGCTCTTCCCACAGCTGCTCTCCAGCCTCTTGCTCCCTAGTTCATACACATACCCTGTCCCAGGTGCAGCACCTTCCTTTTCCATATGTTTCATGAATTCCCATTGCTCTAATATGTTGAGGACTTTCTGCAGTTCCTTTCTGAGGGAATCAAACATCTCCTCTCAGTTTCGTATCATCTGTGAACCTGCCAAGTATCCCTTCCAGTCCTGTGTCCAGGTGGTTAATGGAGATGTTGGAGAGCACAGGGCTGAGGATGGAGCCCTGTGGAACCCCACTAGTGACAGGTTGCCAGTCTGATGTCATCCCAGTCACTATAACCTTTTGTGTCCAACCTGTGAGCCAGATGCTCACCCATTTCATGATATGTTTATCCAGCTGTGGGATGGACATTTTGTCCAAAAGCATCCTGGAAGAGTCAGTCTGGAAAGCTTTACTGAAATCCAAAAAGGTTACATCAACAGGCTTCCCTTGATCAGCCAGGTGGGTCACCTTGTCATAAAAGGAAATCATGTTTGATAAGCAGGACTTTCCCCTCATGAAGCCGTGCTGGCTGTGACCAATGATCGTGTTGTCCACCAGGTGTTTTTCAATTCCTCCCAGAATAACCTTGTCCATAATTTTACCAGGCCCTGAAGTGAGGCTGACAGGCCTGTAGTTTCCAGGGTCCTCCTTCTTGTCCTTCTTGAATATCAGCAGAACACTTGGCAGATTTCAGGCAGCTGGGACCTCTCTGGATTCCCAAGACTGCTCAAAAATTGTCATGAGAGCTTTTGCAATGACATCAGCAGCTCTTTGAGGATTCTTGGATGAATCTTACCAGGCCACATAGATTTGTAAGGATCCAGCTGGAGCAGCAGATCCCTCATAAGGTCAAGGTAGGCTGGAGTTGATCATTCTCACAGACAAGGTCCTCCAGCTCACAGCACTGGAACTCTCTGGGTCCATCATCCGTGTTGAAGACAGAGGGAAAGAAGGCATTAAACGCCTCCACCTTGTTTGTCCCAGTTTGTGAAGTGACCATCCTCATCCTGGCATGTGTTGATGTTATTTTTACTCTGCCATTTGTCATTAATGTATTTTAAAAAACTCTTTTAATTTTCCCCAACAGTTCTGGCAGCCTCAACTTCAGTTGAGCTTTGGCTGCACAGATTTTTTTCCCCCACAATGGGGAACAGCATCTCTGTATTCTCCCCACATCCTCTGACTGCGTCCACACCTTATTTCAGCCTTATTTCCAAGAGAAGATCTCTGTTCAGCCAAGCAGGTCTTCTGCCTAATCTGTTTCATTTCTAGCATTTGGGAATTGCTGACCAGCAAAACTGACCACTGCTGATGGGTCCCAGCACCTTTAAAACATTTTCCCAAGGGACCTTGTTCACTAGTCCCCTGATCACCCTAAGGTTGCTCTCCTCATGGCCAGAGCTGAGGTTTTGCTGGCATTTTTCCTCCTGCCACCAGAGATTTTAAACTCAACAACTCCGTGCTTGCTGTGGCCAAGATGGCCCTCCACTTTATTCACAAAATCCCAGCTGCAGACAAGCAGCAGATCCAGGAGGGCATCTTTCCAAGTTGGCTCCCATAGGACCAGTTCCAAAAAGCTGTCATCCAGGTGTTTTTAGGGTACAGGTGGTGGTGTTTTAGGAGGCCCCACAATGACAGAAGGACTTTTGCCCTACTTGTCAAATTCTGAGGAGGTGAGGAGGAGGAAGAGGAACTTTCTTCCTGTTATGTGCAGGCACTTGCCTCCAGCCTTCATCTTCAACACACTCTTGGCTAGCAGGCTTTTGACTAATTACCCTGCAGGGCTGTGAGTCCACCTTTTTCTCCACTACAATGGAGGTCTGAGATTGCTGAGTCTTGAAACTGAAGGATCTCTGAAAATA
Organism: Urocynchramus pylzowi; assembly: GCA_013397555.1. Classification (NCBI taxonomy): domain Eukaryota; kingdom Metazoa; phylum Chordata; class Aves; order Passeriformes; family Fringillidae; genus Urocynchramus; species Urocynchramus pylzowi. Next base: position 227,425 of record VZRH01004947.1, on the reverse strand, counting down.
ATCAGTCTCCTGTTTTGCTTGAATTCCATGTATTCTGTTTAAATCACTTGAACTTATTAATTATTTTTAAAATTTATTTTGCATGGGTAAATACATGAAATGTAGACAAAAGGCCACATTCTGTTTGTTAATGCAGGTTATCAGATTGCTTATGCTGTTTAAGGTTTAGCCTTCACTATTATTATTAGAATTATAATCTGTAGCCAGTATTTTTTGCAAATGGCTAAAGATGTAGTTTAAATAAAATACAATTAGATAATAAACCAATGTCTTCATAATTGTGATAACCATGACTTGGTAATAAATGAATGTCTTTGTTTACTTTCTATTATTAGAAAATATATATCAGGAAGCAAAGATGATATTGTACTTGAGTTACTAGTAATGCATCCAATCCAATCTATATTAGTTATAGTTCAAGAACTGTAAGGCTATAGTTCAGAATTAGCTGAAACATAAATATTTAGTTTAGATTAATCAATTACATTTCCTCAGGTCTCAGATTCTGCTTTCTTTCTGAATATTTGGTAGTGTCTCTTCTGTTTTGATTTCAAATTATGTTACTCATATAAGTCAAAATCTCTATATGTGCTTTTCCCTTGAGAAATTAGCATTCACTCCTCAAAGCCAGATTCTATCTCTTGGATGCATGCAAGACCTGCATACACAACTTCTAAATTGCTGGTAGGCTCTGCATGTGCATTTTTCAGAGCTCTGTATATATCAAATTGTCTGGTCAGTAACAATATCTTCTCTTCTCAAGCTGCATAAATAAAGTAGAAATTGAGAGTATCAGAAGATGAATTGAGATACAGAGCCATTAATGACCTTAAGAACACTGTTATCCATAACAATCATATTGGGATTCTAGGCAGAATCAAGCAACAAGGCATTATTTTGAAGTATTGCTTTTCTTCACAAGGATCTCTACTGGAATGAACCTGTAGCTACAAAAAGAGAAAAAAAAATTCACAACCAGCATAATGACTGTGAAAACCTGTAGAATCAATCAATCTGAGCTAGAAGACAAGTAAGATTTGGATTCAGAAATATTGATCACAACCTTAACCATAGTAGAAGAAAATTACAAAAATTCTTGAGTGAGCACATTCGGTGTCAGTTGTTCTTTTTCTGTGTGGAAAAGGCACAAATGCCCTTCTATACAAAGACTCACACATTCCAATCAATATCACTGACTTTTTATACAGAGAAGGTTTCTGTGCTACTCAGTCATTTTTTTTTCTGTAAAAGGGTATAACATGGTGGTATAACATGCCACCCATACAGACTTAACATATGGTCAAAAAGAAAACCTGAAAGCCATTCTGTTCAGAGACAGCTACTGCCCTCGCAGTAAGAGAAAACAGAGACATGGGGGTTCAAACAAAAGCAAAGAGAATTTGATTCAAGTAATAAAAAAAAATATTTTCCTTTTTTCTTCAGTAACTAAAAGAAATCTTGGTAATTATTTTCTCCTTTATGAAAGACATCAGCGTTTGATATCCTCTACATCTTGAACATCACTGATAGTACCAGCAGGGATACTGAAACAAAAAAGGAAAGGAAGGGCAAACTAACAAAACATCTTCAAAGAATTAATGAAAATTACCTGATTTCAAGTGCAAAATCCTGTCAGACTACCCTGCTGACTGAAGAATATATCTGTTATTAGTGTTAAACAGCTTTTACACTACTTCAGTGATTGCATGAAACCATTAAGTTACAGCCTCTATTATACTAATTTTTTTAGGGCAACTTAAATGATTCATGAACTCACTAACTGACATGATGATACACCATATTCTCTAAATAAATGTTCTTTGTTCTTGGGAAACATATCAGTAGGAGGCTTGATCTAATAATTATCCTTAAATATTAGATTTTGAAAGAGGGTATATTCTAGAATTAGATTATAATAATGTTTACAAAAAATAAGATTTGCTCTTCTCCTTGCCATTTGAGTTTCTTTAGGATCTTTGATTAAATACACAGAACTAATCGGGAGAAATACAAAGAGAGATTGTCAAAACACAGACTCCTGCAGTGTATTATGAAAAAAAAAAAAAAAAAAAAAAAGATATACAGAAGGCAATCTTGGCATCAATAGTCTCCTTTGTTGCCAAGCTGAAACACGCTCATGTTCTTGTCAAACTGACTCCTGAGAACAGTCCTAATCCTGCTGGCACAGCCAGCACTGCTCCCCAGCACCCTGCCCAGTGCTGCTGTAGCTCACCAAGAGAAACTCCACCCTCACTTCGAAAGCCAGGAGGCTGATACTGGGCCAACCAAGTGGAGTGAGGGGATATGGGGTAGGTCTGAGTCTGGTCCCTGGCAAAACACCCTAGAGGCCTTTGAGTCTGTAGAATTGGGCTCTCTGATCAATAACTTGTGGCACACCAAATGTTCTGCAAGATCTTGTATGAAGCCAGAATCACTTAAAAAAGCACTGTGCCTTCAGGGGCTGTCATGCTTTTCAGAGACTCACAAAATGGTTTGGGTTGGAAGGGACCTTAAAGCCCATCTTATTCTACTCCTTGCCATGGCCAGGGACACCTTCCACTATCCCAGGCTGCTCCAAACCTCATCCAACCTGGCCATGGACACTTCCAGGGATGGGGCCTTTTTTCCAAGATCTTCAAGTGTGGGCTGATATTGTGTATCAGTCCCAAAAATGAACTTGATTTCTCTTTTGTTCTTGAGTAAAAAGTGCTTTCCTTTACCCAGAGCACATGACTTCTCTGCCACGCTGACTCATAGATGTCAGAGAGCTGGAAAGACAGGGTCATTTTGGGAATCAGAAACGCCTGCCTGCCTCCCTGTCCATCTCTGAACCCTCATTTCTGTCTGTCCTTTTCCTAGGCCACAAGTACCGACAAGATCTCAGGCTCTTTCATTATTGCCAGTGGAAATATCATTTATCCATGCATGGCAGACCCCTTACACAACTGGGATTGTGAGCACAGACCTAAACAAGTGTCCAGTCTTTATCTTCTACACCTTTCATGTCTCTGAAATACATCTTAGGAGTCCCCTGATTCTCCCAGTGCTGAGATAGCCAAACCCTCCTTCACCTTTATGAACCTCCATTCTAGGGACTTGTCAATCCTTTAATATTCTGGCTAAACTAAACTAGGCTTTGGTTATAATTCATCTGAAAATATGTTCTTAACTTTTCTGTTATGTATGCATGGTTTCTCAGTTTAAATTTTCTCATCCTTTATTTCCACCTTTTCATAAGCACATACCTTCCAGAGCTAATATAAGATTGATAACAGGAATTGCTAATTGTAAAATATGATGACTTGATATGTTTTTAGGCTCTAAAATTAAACCAAAAATGCTTCCCTATGAAAGGGATTTGCATTTGGAACAAAGGGATGGAAATCCAATGATTTTAGAGGAATAATAATTCAGGTATATCTAGACCTGGAAATATGGTCATCTAAAGCTTTCATTTTGCTCAGGTATGTCCTTATTCAAGCAGTTTCACCAAACCTAGTTATTTAACTGATGCCATGTTTTTCTATGCCCAGCTAACTAGAATAAGAGAGGCTGTTGTATCACAATCCAAAATTAAACTCACTGATGTTTTTCATATCCAGACTTTCTTAAAAATGTGTTGAGCTACAAATATTATTTTTCTTGTGGAAATTTATCAACTCACAATCCCAAAAACTCTCTCTGAGCTGCTCTTCCCTGTTACCAACCTGTAAGCCCCTGAAATTATAAAGAGGACTTTGTGCATTCCACAATCTAGCCTTTTGCAAACATTCTGGGAATGATGATTCATCTGATTTCTGTACATTTTATACACCAAGCTGAATGGAATATTCCCTACAGGAACCAATTACAACACAGACCAGAAACTATTTACTGATAGAGCCAATTGCTAGAAAAGGCAAAGATTTCTGTTATTCCTGTTAAAATACTTGTATTGAAAACCACTGTTGGAAGACCTTTGCTAGTTCTTCTCCATGCTTTGAAATTCCAGATTAATCAGTTCAAATCAACCTCAGGAAGAGCACAAGGAAATGTTATTCCAGACTGTACACTGGAGTGAAAGTTATGATTCAAAGCATATTGTGTACCTGCACAACTGAACCCCCTAGGATTTTATTAACACTGTCTGTCACATGTGTCAAGAAGTCTAGTGAGAACTGTGGGCTAAAATATTTTGATAAGGAGAAAAAAAATGTCAAAACCAACTAATGTTGGCCCTACTTAGCTTCACACACAGGAGCTGAAACATATTAGTAAGTGTCCTGTTACAGTCTTGAGTCTTGCTCATTTTGCCCTATGGGTTCAGAGGATTCAGAACAAAGGAGAGGAATGCAATGTGTTTTTATATTTAACTTGATAGCATTATTTTTAAATGCTTCTATTTTTGTAGCAGTTCATGAACACAATCACTTTTAAAACAACCTCTAAGGGAATCTTCTTAAGCCACGTGAATACCATGCTGCCAAGAGCTACTCACTGCTTCAAGAGATTCCTTTTTTTTTACCTTTTGCAGAGTAGTATTGGGCACTTGTTAGGTGTAGTTGCCCCAAAAGATGTCAATGGTCACTAAAACTTCATCCACTTTTATCTGCATCATATGTTACAACCCTTTCCTCCTATTCCTATGATTGAGAAGGTTCTATAACTTTGTGTGTCCCAAAATTTCTTTAATGATTAGGAACCTTTTCTAAAGAACTAACCTAAATTTATTCATGGCCAGTTTATACCAGTTTGGTTTTGAGACACTGATGGCTTTTGGTTTAGATAGCTCATCTCACTTTATAATATGTATTCTGTTGGCAGGAATTGTATCCTCTTTCAACTTTCTTTCCCCCACCCCCGCCAAATATTGTCAAGTATTTCCACCTTAAAAGAAAGAATGAGGCTCTTTCTTCCCCTGATTTGCCACATCTGTTTCAGGTTTTAAATCATTTTGCTTCAACGAAACTCCACAGTATCCCTGAGGAGAATTCCTAAAGACCTTATTTGATAGGTTGAATACTTCTCCATTTCTGTAGAAATTACCTCTTCTGATACAATGCAGGTTCTCTGCATAATTTCACAATCACTCTTTCCATCCTGGTAACCTCTCATCTCATTCTGTTTGGATTTAAATTCCTTTGTCTGGGTAGCTGATTTACATAAGATGCACAGCACTCCCTTTGTGTATTAAATAACAAATTATAAACTTGGTTTTCCTTGCCAAAATACTTATTGATGCTAACTGCAGGAGCTACTTTCCATTAAATGTTGACATAGCATTCCCATGAATCTAGAGGTTTTCAGCAGCCATCCAGGTGCCTTCTTAGTGGTTTTCTTCAGAAATCAGTGATGAAGAATACCACCAAAAACTGTGGCAATTATTAAATTTCCTTTAGGAGGATATTTCCTTTGAAGCATTAGAGGGAACAGAACACTGCCATAATAATCACATAATCAACACAACCAGCTCACAATTTCCAACTTATAACAATGTTGATAACACCAGTTATATATTATTTAGTGTTCTGCAATACCAGATTAAAACTTATTTCATATTTATTTGTCTCTTTCAGCTCTGTCCTGTAACACTGAATACTCCTGGCCTTGGAGAGAGCCAGCTTGTTTGCCCTTGAACATAACTGAACCTTAATGTATAGAATAAGATATGGGTAGCAGATGATTTTTCTGCTGGTACATTCCCACAATTGATGCACTAGTTGGTTTTATCACATGATTGTTTTATGCTACAAAAGCCAGATATGGAGATAAGAAAAAGTGTAATTTTTATGTTTTAAAAAATATGCTGAAGTCAAAACCTCTTATTAAAAATTGGACTCAGTTAATCAGTGTGCTCCTTGGTGCAAATCTTTGGCTTCATCTCAATAATTTGTAACAGATTCATGATCAAATTGAACACTTGTTTACAGTGACCACAGGGTGTGGACACAAAGCAGTTGCTTTTTGCCTTATTGGCATGCAAACAGGGAGCTTGGCTTTAAGCTGAAAAGAAGTAAATTTAGATTGGATATTTTTCCCTGTGAGGGTGGGGAGGCCCTGCCACAGGTTGCCCAGAGAAGCTGTGGCTGCCCCTGGATCCCTGGAAGTGTCCAAGGCCAGGTTGGATGGGGCTTGGAGCAACCTGGGCTAGTGGAAGGTGTCACTGCCCATGAGAACTGGATGACCTTTAAGGTCCCTTCCAACACAAATCATTCTGTCATTCCATGAAAACAGAAATGCTAGCACACAGTCAGTGAGTGATCAATTTTCTTGTTTTAGGTTAAAAGTTTGACTACATTAATTTTAAATGGAAACAGGTTATGTAAAATAAGAACTGAAAAAAAGTAAGCCTACTGAGTATCATTAAAAAATTAAAACAATTGCTATATGTGAAATTAAACTTTAAAATCAGTCTGTCTCCTGCTACGCAAGTGACAGAAATAGAAGAATTAGCACAACATTGTTTTACTCAATTGCTGAAAAATAATGACAATGTATCCTTCAAGTAAATTCCATTTTAATATTCTTTATTATTCTCTCTACTGGGTGCTTTTCCAGTTCTCTATCCTATTATCTGATTTTAATCATTCTGTATCTTTTCATGGGCCTGCAGTGTATGACCTTGATCCCATTCAAACCAGTGTCAAACAATGGTACAAGACAGAGGCCTTTGTACCTGTAACTTAGGTATTTACAGAAAAATGCATTACTTGATATAACCAAGAGCAGAATAACATCTATTCTTTGCTTTTCAATACAATTTTGATTAAAATAGAAAATGTTTTTAATGAGGGAATGAAATAAAATCTTGTAATATTACAGATTCCTCAAGATTTTTTTTTTCCACATCATTACTGCCTCTCCTGAGACTGCAAATGGAGGGGAAACGAAAATACCATTCTAGTCACTAAATAATTGTTCCATTGTTGGAAAGCAAAAATCAGACAGCAGTCTCATGCTGAAATCTCCTGCTACACACCTTGAACTATGACATGGAATATGTGCAACTCACTGGTGGCTTTATGTTATTTTTATTAAGGCCATTTCATTTCTGTTAGTTGTAGACAAACAGTCCCAGTGTGAGGTTGTTCTTCCTAAGTTAGTTTCCATGGGCAGCAGGACTTGATGGGTTTTGGCAGAGATACAATTGGCTGTCTCTTGTGGCAGTCTGGAGACACAAGAGGTGAGTGTTACTGTTCAAAGCCCCGTTGGTTCTTCTAGAGCCAGCCCCTTCCCCAGAAGAGAGGCATTCCTTTGGGTAGCCTACAGCTACTTGCCACATGCATGCCATTAAAAAAGAAAAGGGGTCTTCAGTCATTTTCTGTCTGACCCACTGTGCTATCAACATCCTGCCAGGAAGGGTTGTAATGGGACACAATCCCCTGGAGTCGCTCACCCTACTCATCTTTAGCCCCATGGATTTTGATCTGGCATGGATTTAAAATGAAGGAAGAAGACTTTCATTTTCATCCTTAACCTTTAAATTTCAGGTCTCAGGTGTGTGGTTCAAGGGCTGAAGTGAAGAGCTCAGGGACTGGAGGGGCTCCCTTAGCACCTTTTTCCCTTGATAATTCAGTTGAGTCCCTGCATGCAGGGGCTTTCCTCTTCCTTACCTCTCCTTTCAAATAAAGACCTGTCCATGAGGGATCGTTTCTATTAGGTAAAAGACAGGTGAGGGAATGAACAGACAATTAGGCTCCAAGTCCTATAGCCTGGGAAAGCTCATAGAAAAGCAACAGGGATTAAATCTACAGTGTGTGGCTTCTAACAAGGTCACGGTGTTCTGCACTACTCACTAATGGGACCATATTTTACAAGGAAACTTAACAATAAGATTTGGTTTTGGAGGGATGAATCAAAAAAGTACAGCTTGTGGCTCTTTTGTCTTCCTGGAATTGGCAGAGAATGGAACTAAAGCTGAGAAACATTTTCTGTGGGATTGTATAAATTAAAATCAATTGAAACCTATGCAGAAACCCAAATAAATATTAGCAGTGTGATTATAGATCTGTGAAACTTAAAAATGTTGCTGTAATGATGGCTGAGAGGAGAAAAATTCTCAAGGACCTGATTGTAAGAGCTCAAATGAAATACAATTCCATCTTTCATGTTTTAGCAAGATAATTTCGGTTCAGTTTTGACTAATACAGAATAATGGGAATAAAATATGCTGCCTCAGTCTCTGCATTATTGGCTTTACATTATTGGTCCTGCCAGCTGGCTTTTAAAATGCAGGAAATATTGGGCAATGCTATTCTGTTAAGACAAGCCACTTCATCAAGCATATTTCCAAATCACATTTTATTTTCAAAATGTGTTTAATTTCTCTGTATATCACAAAGGAGCCCACTACAAAATTGACCTGCAACAGAGTGCCCTCTACTGCATGCATTTGGGAAAGGAAAATAAAGCCAATTCCTTAAAAATAATTAAAATAAAATAAAATAATAAAAATAAAATAAAATCTTTACATGCTGAGGCCAGCACTTTTGTCACAGGCTGCTGGACACTGAACTAAATATAATATACACACAGGCATATATCACTCTTACCTTCTTCTAAAGGACTAGGGAATAATAGCCCAAAATAGATATGATGTTTGTACAATCTCTTCTGTGCTTTTCAGTGAAATCAGTGTGTGTCTTCCCATACCAATATGGTCTTTTTTTGTAGGATGGACAGTTATTAGGGGAGCTGAAAATCTGCCCTGTATTGTCCTGCTGCCCCACTTGCTTTTGGCTGTTGGGAGGAATCCATCACAATTTGAAGTAAAAAAGTCTCTCTGCTTATAGATTTATTTTTCCCAGTCTTTAATCTCTCCTGGTCTCTTATCTGTCCTTCTGTCTATTTGCCATTAGGTCACTCATATTAGACTGAACTCCCCTTTTCCTGCCCATGTCCTTGATAATATTGGATGCTACTGAATTACACCCATTGCACATGATTGAGAAGATATTTCACCAGTGCTGTCTCAAAAGAGTAGAGATTCACAGGTTACAAACATATAATTGAAGCAATTCCACAGCAAAGCCTAAATCCTCAAGCAGACCTATACTTTTGAAGTCTTCCCCTGTTTTTTTCTTTTCTTTGGACCAGCCTAACACTGAAATATGTGATAGACCAAACACCTACAACCTCTGTTAAAATTCACAGTGGCTCTTATCACTTGATTCCTCAGGGAAGAGAGCACCCCTTTTCAAAGCAATGGCATAGATAAACATTAAATGTCATAAACTAACATTAAATATTTTTGAGTCACTTTTGAAATGCCCTCCTTTGTACCATGAATCTGTTCTGTCTCCAGTATACGCAGAGCCACAATTTCATTCTTAAAACTCAGCTTAAGTTTTGATGAGCCACACAGAAAGCAATTGATGCATGTTCCAAGGTGATCCCTTTGCAACCAAAGGTGGTATTTGCATCCCTAGTACATTTTTGACCATATCACTAGGACAGAGTAGAGGTAGGTAATAAACAACAAAGTTTTTCAGAGCAACAAAATCAATTATCAAAAGTTCTTCAAACAAAACAGAAACAACACAAGCAGCATATCCATAATACACAGTGGCCTTGCATATATTTCAGCAATTAATTTGGTGTCTATGGATTTGTTCCCACAACTGAACCTTTCACTTAAAGGAAACACTTATTGATAATTTACAACTTCTAAGGATGTAATTGCTCTCCCTTTGCTTCATACCTGTAAATCTTGTATCTTGTGCTAAATCCCTGTCGACTTCTGTCCACAAAATCTGTGTATTCCTGTGAGCGATGGAAGGGTCCCTTATCAGAGAGGAGCCAGTCGAAGGGGCTTGTGGCATGCTGATCCGAGACAGCAGCAACTGCTAAAACCCAGCAATGAAGACTCAGTGCTATCCACTCCCATAGAGCCATCAGAGAGAACAATTCAGCACCAGCACTGCATCGCCATATCATGCTTCCACTGGGGACTTAGAGCCTTCATTCTCTTAGCTTTCCCTCAACACCTAGACAAAATACACAGTCAATTAGATAAGCACACACTAGGCATCCCTTGGAAGTAGAAACAAGTTTCCTTTCTTTTAGCTTAAAGAGATAGTGGCCTCTACTTTATTATATTTTACATTAGCATAAACCCCACTAGGCTAGTTAACAGTGGAGTGTTTCAGTACTTCAAATGCTGTGAAACTAATGTCTTCGTTAACATCATCAGTGATAATATTTACTGTTGAAGGGAAACTTTCACAAATCATCAGGGGAGAGATTGTTGGGGGTTTTTTTTCCCATTCATGCTAGTCATTAATAAAAAGTATGCAACATCAGATTCTTGTCTATTAGCAGCCGTATAAAATCATTCAGCAATATCTGTACATAAGCTCACAGCTCACACACTGGACAGAAAACAGGTGAGATTCAGAAGATGCAGGCTGTTTTCTCTTTTAATGTTCTTGGAAAAATTGCATTGTGGTTTGTCTTCACTGCAAAGTGTAGTTAACAGAGCCAGGTTCCTCTGTCCAAACCAGCATCGCTGGACAGACTGCCCTGACCAAGAGCTCTGGAGCTGCCCACAGTGATGAGCTCAAGTGATTTACACCAACTCCAGATGCTGAAATTTTGGGTACCCCTAACAGCAGCATTTTTCTTTCAATCCAAATCATTGCAACTCAGTGGATCAGCCTAGAAATGCTTTTTAAACAGTGCCTAAACAATTTTTTTGTGTGCCTTATTGCAGATCAAGTATCGATTGCATCATGTAGGAGCTCAGTGAAGACAAGCCACACTGTCCTTCTGTACCTCAGACCCATACCTGTGGAATGTGCTAATGTTTCTAATATCCTGCAGAGATTTCATTATAACATCTATGGAAGATCTATGCATGAGGTTTTCAGAGATGACAAAGGTCATGAAAATTCCTAAATATATAGAAGCAATCAGTTCCAGTTTTCAGTCTAAGTTGAAACAGCACAGAATGAATTAAAATACATTAAAGTGAGAGCTTTATTTTTTCTAGATGATGAGCTTACAGGGAAAAAAATGTTGGATTCACATTCACTCAAATCAGCACTCATCATGACATTTTCCCCTTTGCTACGGTTTTTGGAACTTGGTGGGAAATTTTTTCCTTCCCATCAGTAATTTGGTCTGTAAGTGAACCCTAAAAGATGGATATTTCCAACTGAACACTCAGCACCCCGTCCATTATAATGAAAATTGTGTCACTGAATAAATAAGCTCTGTGCATATACGTGAGATATTAATATTCTCAAGAGTCTGCAGGAAGCTGACTGCCTCCAGGAGAGCACATAGGTTCTTGTGAACCAACAGGAATTTACAGCCTAAGAATATAATAATCTGTCTATACAACCAGATAAATACTCAAGCTTTATGTGGTGTAATTGTTTGTAACATGATTTGGACATGATTCTGCAAACAATAAATGTATAAAAAATGACCCTGCTCGTATTTCATGCTGAGCATGTACCAAGGCACTGAATTGTAACCATAAATAGTTATAGCCATGCAGTAGTTTCTGACCATAAAACACAGATTGTATTAATTTTATAAATCCTTTATAAATTAAATTCCAGGAGTCTACAACAGAGACCTCTCAAACTTTTATTTGTACTCCCAAGCCATCACTTCCATGCAAAAAGAGTCTGCATATTGAAGTTTGAGTATCATCTTCCTAGACTGGCAGGTTTTTTTTTTTTCTTTCACAGGTTGAAATTCATGTGTTTGAGGTTACACCACTGCATAAACTTCCTCCCACTGCATGAGAAAGTCTGCACAGATTTGAAGCAGAACTGAAGTGCAGTAGATTGCTCTACTGGCCCGTAAAAGCCATGATGATAATTTCATCACCATTTCCTGTTAAAAATAGATCAATATAAATTAAGAAAATATTCCAGTCACTTTCAGACAGGCCAGACCAGCCTTTGCATCACAACAGAGAGAAAATCCACAAATGCTTTTGTCTCTTCTTATCATTAATCAGGGAAAAATACATTGCACAGCATATTCATTCCCTTCCACCATCCTTAGCATAGACAGAAAAGATGCTGGGCATATTTTTTGACATTATGTGAAGCTACAAAAAGTGACTGTCATGAGAATTTCAATTTTCATACCTACTGCCCTATTAAAATTTCTAACTTTTCTATTGAAAAATTCACATACTTGATTAAAATAGAGAAGAGATAGGAGTTTACTTTTCCAGTTACATACTAACACAAAAGTGTTTCAGGCTGTTAAACTGTGATGATGACTAATTGAGTCCCTTTTGAATTCAAAATTATAATATTAGGATTGGAAAATTAATTACTGTGTATATGTAGCATCTTCCTAAAACTAGACTAAACCTGCACTTGGAAAGGAATAATGAAAGAGCCAGGAGTTTATTTTTGGCTTAATGCTGCACCTCGTGGTGTCATAAATTAACCACTGGCAAAACACCTGCAGAGAACCTGTGCAGATAAAGAAGAAAATATTCTTGGTTTAAAGATCTCCTTATTTTAAAGATCTATGGAGCGTAAAGATCTATGGATTCCAAAGGAGCGTAAATATACATGAGAGAAATAAGGAGAGAAAAATCATGCATTTGTAACTGGTATTTAGACTGTAACAGACACAGCACTTGTGTCTGTTGTCCAGTCACTGTAAAATCATTCTGCATTGCATTAATCTTCATAACACCCCTGAGAAGGAGATTTTAACAAACAAGGAACAGAAGCCTGAAAAGATGACTGCTAAGGGAGGGGTTAAGCTCTTAGAGGGATGTAAATGTGTGTTTCCTATTAAAAGATAATTTAGAAAATTCTAGCCAAAGGATTTTTGCAAAGCTTACAGTACCAGAAATATCTTAAAATTTTGAATATTCAAATTCTCTAATTAATGTAAATGCCCTGAAAACATTTTCTGAAGACTGTTACAGGCATATGGAACATCCCAAGTCTGCAGTTACACAGCTATCATAGAACTCCAGGGAAGAACAATCTGTATTAAATTTGTGGTAGATAAAGGGTGGGGTATGGCAAATAAAACACCTGTTAAGTAACAGAGCTGGTAGATTTTCAAGTAGACGAGACATATACAGAGAGCAAATAATGCAATATTTATTCTGTGATAAAAACTGTCATGTCAACAACAGTCTCTTTGAAGTACTGGCTTAAAGGACAATTCTTAGGTATAGATGGTCTGCACATTTATTTTCTGTTATCCCCATAGTTTCACCCAGATACCACTTATAAATGCTGCTAAGCTTTTGGTCCTTCTTATAAATTCTGAGGTTAAGGTGAGTTCAAGAAGCAAAACAGGCTAAATTCTTCTTTGTTAGAAATCTATTGTCTCCTCACTGGCATTAGTGCAGCAGGAATTTGGCTCAGCATCTTCTGGGAATACCATAGCTAAGTCCTACTTCTCATGAACATGTAAAGGTTCTGTAGACTGGCAAAATCCATGTATTTACATCGTGTGTGGATGTAGAGCTGGCAAGTGCAATGCAAACATTTTGGCCACTGGGACAAATTTTATCAAGCTTCAGCTGTGAACAAGAGAACAGGACATCTGTGGTCATTTTGTTGTCATCGTATTGTAGGGCAAGCCCCACCAAATCCAGTTTTTGGTTTTTAGGTAATTTTTTTTAAATATTGAAATTTTATATAGTTACATATAGTATTTTATGAACCCACTAAGACACTAAGCTAAAGTAGTGCAGATTGAAGTGTCTGCTTGATTTGTGGGTTGAGCTTTCTTGCTTACAGAACATTAATTAATGAACCACATATACTAAGATACATAGAATAATACAGAGCCAGCCCACATGTGTGCACAGCAATGCTCAAGAAAAGAAAAAATAAGTAAGTTTAAATCCTTTCTAAAATGGAAATTGTGGAAAAATTTCTGAGGGGAAAAATAAAAGTAATCTGTTGTTACCTCAGTGCATGTAGCCTTTTATTTCCCAAGAGGTGAGAGTCAAGTATAATACATATGTGTTAATTTACAGTAGAGATATAGCTACTAAATTGGTCATTACTGGTTCACTAGTGGAGCAGCCTTTTATGTAAGAGTCAATAAAGTTGATGTTAAGCATCACCAGTAACTTTTTTGGGCCACATCTACCTGCAGTTCTCAAGGATCAAAATAAAATAACTGTACAAATGTATGGGCATTTTTGATAAGATCAGGTTTGGGGATTTTTTTCAATATTTCTCTCTACCCTGAAATCTGAGAGATGTAGCTGAGACCTTGGTCTGAGATCCCCTTCTGTCAGTGGAAATGCAGAAGACCAGGGTGTCTCTGAAGTCCTTTGGTTTTTATGTCCAGTTGAATTCCAAGAATATGCTGATATATCCCAGCTCTCCATGGAAAATTGAGACTCCTCTGTGCCAAAGTGGGATTCTCCTGGCTGTAACTTCCCATAATGATGAAATAAAAATTTAAGACTGTTTTTCTCAGTTATGTCCTTTCAAAGGAAAGTAAAAAATAACTTTCTATAACATTTAGAAAACTAACATACCTAAGATGGTGCTTTTTTATGCAAAACACAAAGCTTGGCTTTCCTTGAACTAATCAAAATATTAAATACTAATTATATATCCTTTAAAAATAAGCAAACAAAGAAAAAGTATGATAACGGAGGGGAATACATCCGATTCTGTTTGTAGGCAGTTGGATTTCAGCAAGGTCATAATTTTACTTTATTTATGAGGGGTTTGGTACTCCATCCCTCCATTACTTATTAGCCTTGTGGATTTCAAAGTTACTGCTTTTGATCAAGTGCAATACATGGTGCAGAGTACTCTTCATATTTCTTTTGGATTGCATATCATGGAAAACAGGAATGGAGCAAACCTTTTGTTTTCTAGGTATTTACACAAAATTCTCAGGAATGCTATAACTTTGAATCAAACAGCAAAAAGCAACATTTTATTTACTGCAGCTGGATGGGAAACAGTGAAGCTCAGAGAAGCCAAGTCCAGACCATTTTTTTCAAAGGTATTTTGACACTGAAAAATGGAAAGACATTTTACATAAAGAATAAAGCAATAGTCTGTGTCTCAGAGATTGCTCTTATCTGCTGTAAGTCCTTGGCTTTATCACTTCATGTGTCTCTGCTTTCACTTCCCTGTCTGAAGTGTGATGATCACATTGCCCACCTTTACAAAGCACCACAGGACCTACTGCGTTATCATCCGTGATTCTTATTCTTATTCTTTTTTTCAAGAAGCCATTTTTCTCCTGCTAACAATTTTAAGTGAATGAAACCTGAGGAGGCACCTGTCCATGGAATTCTCACACAGCCCAGTGTAAATGAAACAGCCGTGAAGCTGATGGTGTGCTGTGGAAGAAAAGAGCAGAAAGGGCTGCAATCAGTATCAGCTAGAGAGGAGAGCAAAAAGTATCTCAGCTGTGCTCTGCTCTGGGCTTAGCCACCACACAGGTTCTGTTCTCCAAAGGAAGATACTCAAATCCACAAACAAAAAGAAAAAACATTTCCCAAGCTGAATTTCCTGAAGGACAGCAAAAGGATTTGTGAACTGAGGTGGGCTGCTCAGTCCTTGGTCATAGTCAGCTGTTGGACAGACATGACCTCTTTTTGAAGTACCCCCAGATGTCTGGAGCAGGAGCAAGAGACACAGAACAAAGAAACAGAACAGGCTTTTGGGACATTGGAATCACTCAACCTCAGAGTCACGGTGCTTAGGGTTGGAAGGGATCTCAAAGCTCAGCTCCTTCCAATGCCAAGTGGCCCAGCTTGCTCAGAAGGACCAGGGTAGAGGATGGTGAGGCCTCCCTGCCATCAGATATGACCCCAAGAGGGGACAGTGTGTGACACTACAGAAAAATTAGAAGTCACCTAGGTAGACAAGTCATACTTGTCAACATGGTTTTCCAGAGGGGGATTTAATCAGCTTGGTCTCTGGTGTTCATTCTGAGCTACAATCATCTGGAAAAAAAATCTGAAAGGAGAAATTAAATCTATGTCTAGCAAGCTTAGAAGAGTTTTACATTCAAGGCTTAAGAATAAGTCTTCATATCAGTTCCTGGTAGCATTTTTGACTACATGCACTCTAAATCAGCATCTTTCCTTTATTCAAACAGAGCTTCATCCACTGCCAGATTTTAGCTTTCTTCTCCCCTCTCAAAGACAAGACCCCTATAATTATGTCCTCAACAGCCAAAATAAAGACCAAATAAGATGTCTGATTTTAATTTTTTTAAACAATCCTGCTCTTTTTTTCCTCATCTCTTCCTTCAGAGAAAAGAAGAAAACATAAAATGCATCCATGGAAAGAGAGAATTTATGTCAGCCCAACCTCTGCAGCTGTGCTCGGGTCTGTCTGGAATGTGAGGGCTGGTTGCTGAGTGTTACAGCTCTTTCTCACAGAGCATGACTTGGTATTTGCTCTGTCCCTGCAGAATTTCACTCCTGCAAGTGCCTGTGAGCCTTCAGCTGATGTCCCCATGAGCTTTCTGTCACCTACCAGTGCAGCAAGTGCCAGACTCCTCAGTCCATGAAGTATCTGCTGGCTGCCAGGTGTACCAAGGTAATTGTTTCAATGTCTGATATTTGTAAAAGACCTGATTTTTCCCTTTGCTGCCCAAATCATGATGTATAAATTCCCTCAGGCGCTGTTTAAATCTGTTAATAAAAGTTCATCCTCCTGTGCAAATGGATCCTTAAGTGTTTTAACTGATGATGTAAAGCAGCGTCCCCAAAATGCCATTGCAGTCTTTCTGCCTTAATGAGTGAATCTGTTTCTACAAGGAGCCCATTGAGGGGAAGGTATTACCTGTCAAGGCTCTGAGAGCACAAAAAGGCCTCAATAGCCTTGACCAGCCTTATCTGGGTCCTCCACCCACCTCGGGCTGACCAGGGGCTCCACAACCTCCAGTCCCAGCTTGCATGGTGCTGGTGGGACTGTGTAGGTGAATAACTGAGAGGGAGAAATCACTGAGACACAAAATGATTTGGGTTGGAAGGAGCCTTAAAGATCACCCACTGCCACCCCCTTCCACTAGCCCAGGGCTCCAAGCCCTGTCCAGCCTGGCCTTGTTCACTCCCAGGGATCCAGGAGCAGCCACAGCTTCTCTGGGCAGCCTGTGCCACCCTCACAGGGAAGAATTTCTTCTCAATGTCCAATCTAAATCCTAAATCTACTCTCTTTCAGTATAAAGCTGTTCTCCATTTTCCTTTCACTGCGTGATCTTGTAAAACCCACTCAAGTCCTCATTGTGTCCCAGTTCCTCATTTTTAAATGGGGGCTAGCACCTAAATTCTTGATAGACAACAGATACCAGCCACACCAGGAGCTAAAACTAAGCTGATTTCTGGAAGCCCTGGATGCCAAGACACAGAAAACCTGCTGCTTCAAGCTTGAAGTCTGCTCCAGGCTGGATGACTGCACTTCTGCAATCATAAAAGTCTGAAGGGGTTGAAGTTTATAGGGATGAAACCTTAATCTTTGCAAGTCCAGAAGTGCACATGGACTAGCCTATGTGCAAAGACTCTCTGCATGAAAACTCTGCATGACATTTCAGTCTTAAGTCACTCTTCCATTACACAAGTTCTGCTAAATATTCTCCCAAATTGTCCAAAAATTTTCAGCTAAAGCATCTGATGGTAGGAAATGTGTTAGAAGGGAAACAGAACAAGATCTCTTGGAATAAGTTTGGGAGTGTCTCTACAGAAAAATAGTAGCTTTGGGAGAGGTTCTGGTCCAGTATTTCCTCAGGCACAGGCTAACGTGTATTTCCGTGACATACAATTTTGCAAACTGGAGCTTTCAAGTTTGAAGAAAATCCCAACAGGAAACATATATTTAGAAGCCTTCATTCCATCTTGGATTTTTTTTTTTTTTTTTTTTTAACTGAATGCTTAATTTCTGATCATCCAGCATTCTCCACTCTGATAATCTCATTGGGTGTGGTTTAACGGCAATTGAGCTGGTTCTCAGCTGGTTCTTGAATGTACAAGTAATAATTATGTTATATATACTGGGCAGCCTGGTATCTCATATAAATCTAGCACCAAAGTTGCCCTAACTACCTCCTGAAATTCAGTAATAAATGACCATTGAAAAGTCATGACATACTAGTTAAAGCAGCATATCTCCTTTTCACTCATAACTCTTAGTCCCCAGACAAGTTTTCTGACCCAATTTGACAGCTAAGTGTCAGTAGGATACAAAGAGACTGATACACATGTAAATTAGATTATCCAGTAAACCATTCTGGAGTAACAAACAGCCCTTTCCTCTTTTAATCCATCCTTGTACTACTTTTTAAACCTAGGGCTCTTACAGATGCTACCATCTAGAACAGGAGGAAGCAGCTATTTACATACTGTACACTAAAGCTTTGCTTCCAGAGGCTTTCGAGCCTGAGGACAAATCCAAATATAACTGATTAGTAGTACAGAAGGGCTAAAATGGGATGGAGTGGGAGGAAACTGCTCGCCAACAGATTGTTGAACTGAAGAAGATTCAGGTTACAGAGAGGAAGGAGAGTATTTGGAGTTGAGTTACCTCAAAGTACAACTTTGATTTTGCTGTATAAGCCTTGCCAAGTGCCTTAACCTTCTTTAATGTTAATTTAGGCTTCATAATAGAAACTGTAATAATTATGTTATATATACTGGGCATATTATGAAGTTTCTATTATGAAGCCTAAACAATCAATGCTTATAGAATGCTTTCAAATTACTGGATGGCAAAAATGTTATAAAATAAAAAGGAAGTTGATTTTTCCACGAACAGAATGGTTGAATATTTTTGTTGCTGCCTAAAATTTCTGTTCCTGGAGATTTTGTAAGAAATGCTCAGAAAAAGGATGGAGAGGAAAGGATTTGTTAGTCTCAAGCAAAAATAGAAGTTTCTTTGAAGTTATTGGAGTGCTAATATTGTTTGTACAATAATGAAGGGAAAAAATAATGACGTATAGCTGTTCTCTGGACTTAAGAAGAGAGCCAAAATAGCAATGTACTGTACTGATGGCAATGGGGACATATTCACAAAATCCAACCTAGTTTCATGTACTTCCACCCCTTCAGATATTACCTGACTAATCCACAAATAATGTGGTTGGGGGTTCTTTTATTTCTAAGAAGGGTTTTCCCAGTTTAGAGGCTCTGACTCAGGCATGGGACAAAGCCCTCTAATTTTAGCTAAGGATGTATCTGGTCAAGGATTTACACTCTTCTTGATTTTATTCTCTATGTGAAAATTAGTAGTTACAACTTAGACGAGTGGTTAAGATTAACATCCATAAAGATCTAATGGCATGAAATTTTTCTTTCAATGCACTTTTCTGAATACCTTGCAAGAAGAATTGATTGTTTTATATATTTTATTTCTTAACAATGATATCTAATAGAGTGGCAATGTTTTTATTTTGCCCTTTTATTATGTCTGTCAGAGAAAAGTGCTCCAGATCTCACAGCATATTTTACAGCTGATTTCACAGATGGCATATATGGTGTTCAGCTGATAGAAATGGATGGTTAAAACACCTTTCAGGTTCCTCATCTTCAACCTATTTATTCTAACAGGAGAAAACAACAAACTTACACCACTGGTTGTGCCAGCTCCCAAGGCAGAACTCGTAGAAGCTTCAAGAGACCATTTCTCTAGAGCTGATCCTACTCAAAACTGTTGCAGGATTTTTCCACAGTCCCTTTGCCACAGCGTTCCAACAGTGTTCCTGTAGCCACTGCATGGGCAGTAGCCAGATCCTCTTAAATGTTCATGTTATAGCTATTAATTTTTTATAGCAAGAGTAAGGACTTTATGGCTGACTGAGCAAAGATTCAAGCTCCAGCAAACCAGTCTGGGGCTAATTGCAGCTCAGGATGGATAAAACTTGATTGTACAAGTAATAATTATGTTATGTGTACTGGGCAGCCTGCTATCTCACATAAATCTAGCACCAAAGCTGCCTTCTAAGACTTGATATTTGACAAGATTAGAAGAAATTGCAAAATTAGAGAGGAAAAATAAAGTCTGCTAAAAGATGTATTTCTTATGAACATCATGCTACAAGGAATGAAAGTCTGAGTTTGCATCAGAAATTGCAATCCCTCTATTGTTTTAATTTAGATATGACCCAGTCTGAAACTGCCTAAGTACGAAATCCTCACTATTTCTTGTTGCAGCTCATAGAAAAACACATTATTATTTAGTAGAAATTTGTTAAGCTAAAGTTGGGGGGCTTTAAACTTTCAGTAGTACCTGCACAGTGCTGAATGAGAGACACATGTCTGTTTATGAGGAATGACAGATAACTGCAGTCTCTCTGAGTATGAGGATCATCAGTTTTCTTTATTATAGCCTATTTTTTCCAGAAAGACAGAGAAAATGTTCTAGACTTCGCCTGGCCAAGACAAGCAAGCATGAAGAAGTTAAGCTGGTTTAGAAATAAGAGTACTTTAAAAAAAAAAAAAAAAAAAAAAGCCACTACCATGTCTTCAGCTAATGTGAATCAATCTAATAAACTCAAGCTAACAGAGAGCTTAAAGAGTACTTAGGTAGTTACTAAAGCTTTTATTTTTTAAGCCAATGAGTCAGATTCACATCCCACAGGAGCAGTGACTTAAAAAGAGAACATCACCAACTAATGGCTCTCTGTGAAATAAATCCACAGTCTCCAGAGACTGGCAGCAGGATGAGTCTTGACCTGCATAAACAGTACTGCTTTACCTAAACAAGCATCTTCCTTAGAAATGTTGGTACAGATCTAAAGGAATCAGGGGATTAATCCAAGAAATGCTGAGCAGCTACATGTTCTGGAGAAAAAGAGGTGGGCATCATCTCTGCCCTAAACGACAGCAGTTTAACCTTTAGGGTGGCTCATTAAGTACAAATCATACAGAATTGTTCACTATTAAAATTGTTGTAATGTATATGTGCTCCCTCTGTCCAACAAATTGTTAATGAATAGGGATCAATAATGTTTTAGGTGAAATAAAAAATGTATACTTGGGCTGCCATCTCCATCCATGATACTGTTTTTCAACATATAGCAGTGTTTTTCACCAGCAATGGTGAAAGCCTCCTCAGAAACAGATTTCAAATAATGGAAAAAAAAAAGAAAATACTAAGAAGTAACATTTATAATGGATTTTAACAATCCCATTTGACTCCAGTGTGGTCATCCCTGTTCAATTAACCAGGTGTTTTTGTTATTTCTAGTAGATTTCTAAGTACTGAAAGAGCTAAATTAGCCCTACAGAATTCTCAGGAGTCATGAACAATATGGGATTAAGGGTATAGATCAGTGCTCTGACTCCCCAGATTTACATCCTTTACTTGCCAACGTATAATAAGTGTCTCACAAACCACTTTTCTCATTAATCAGTTCTGGTGGATGTGGCAATGAAGGCGTTACTGCAAATCAGCAGAATTTTTCCCCGTTAATGTAACTTTTACCATAAAGGTATCCGACACACGAGCTTTACGATCTCATCTTGTTATAAGAGAAACCACTACAGTTTAATAGTGTTAATTTAGCTAAAATATATATATTGCTTGGTCAATCTTCTGAAGGTGGAACAAAATCTGTGGCCTTTGTGAGAGGCTCATTAGTTGACGTTGAAAAGCTCTGAGGTGGCAGAGTGTCCTTCTTCCCTCTCCTCAGTGCATTGTTTTGTGGCACACGGAGCAGGTGAAGACTTTCAGTGGGAGATAGGAGCTAAATAATTATTCCCATGGTATGAGCCAGGGCAAAAAAAGTGATTATACAGACCATGGGTGTGGAGGGATGTGTAATGCATATCATGCATATTTATATCTATGCAGAAACCATACTTGTGTATGCACACAAACTGCGGTACATATAAATTAGTAACTTCAAAGCTAGAAGACCAAATTTATTCACACTATAGTTTTCAGCAGGGTGATGACTCCAGTCACAAGGTGCTGATAATCTGCAGCTCACTGAGGCTTCCTCAACTTCATACAGAAAAATGTTGATTTATCAATGATGAAAAAGTACTGAGGCCTAGATGAAGTCACAAATTCTTAGTTCTTTAGTATTTTAATACTATTTGACTCAAGATGTGCAAAGCCTCCCACTGCTCAGTATGCAGTATGTAACTTCATGAGGCTCACTTTTTTCCCTTCTAAATCTGAAGTTCATCTGGGTTCCAAAATATTGTTTTGGAAATTGATCTTGCTTTTATTGAAGTTAATAGGGATGTTCTGATCTCCTTGAATTGTCCAAAATCAGGCCCTCACTGAACACACATATGTTGAGCAAAAGGAAAACAATGATATGAAGAGAATGTAGTTGCAAATTAATTTTTAAAAAATGTTCTCTTATGCTGACATAGGATGAGATTGAGAAGTTAGATTACTTCCCCATGAAATGAGTGGCTGTAGTCTACTACCTGCAGCTCTAACAGGACAGAGGTTTCAGTGCAACCTTTCTCAAAGAGCACTTGGGCTCTATTTATCTAAGTGTATTTCTGCTGATTTTGCTCCCATATGAGATTACTAGCATTTCAGGAGACTAAAAAAATATCTACTTCTGGTTTTGAAGAGAGGTGAAGCTTTGGGAGGATTAAGAAAGAGCACTACCTGCACTAGGTATGCCTGAGAGCTAGAAAATAATGTTTCCAGAAACTATCACCTAATACCTTCAACCACTCTTTTTCTTCTAATGAAAACTTAGGTAAGTAGTTTGATCATCCAATTTTCCATTTAGATTTTCAAAAACTGCTGAAGAAGCAAGCTTGCTGGTAAAAAGATCTTCTTTTTGTTTTCAGTGGGTGTTGCATCTCAAGCAAGGAATGACTTAGACTGATCACAATAAGATATGATTTTTAATTAATACAAATTAAGTAAAAATATTTTAGTCCCATAAATCATTGTCTGAGACTGAGAGGAGTGACAAGTCACTGCTCTATGTGACTAAAATTAAATTTTTGGACACATTGGTGTAAACAATAAAATGACTTCTGTAAATAATTCTTCACGAAGGCATTCAGAGAGTAGTAGAAAAAATAGGGAAGGATAAGACAGGAGGATTGCATCACTTGAAGATTCCCAAGTTGTTTTGTTGGCTTGTTGTACAAATACTGCCTTCTGCTCCGAGCTCTGTAAAAACTTTCAGCTGCTTGTTTTCAGGTTTCTTAGTTATCCTTTTCACTCACAGAGTTTCAGCATTTCATGAACAAGCACCCCAAACACAACTCCAGTGAACTCAGCATCTGTTGGGGAGGTTTGCTGTCACTGGAGGTGGATCAACTTACAGAAAATATCACAGATCTTTTTTTTTTATTCCTCCCCTGCTTAAATTATACACATCTTAGAGAGAAAAATGCTTGGAGGCAAGAATTTGCAGGTAGTTTCTGGATGGAACTCTGCTGATTAGCCCTGCAACAGCATCTGAGACCAAGGGTCTGTTGCTATGCTTAGATACAGAGAGGAAGAGATCCAGTCAAATGTTTCTTTTCCCATAGCTGGTCTTGTGGTAAAGCTGATAGAGCACCTATTTAAAATGAGTAACTCCTCATAGAGATGGAGTTGAGCAATGACAGCAGTCTGTGAAGTCTGATATCTAAACGGATTGCTTCTCTGAAGTTATTTCTTATATCCTGTAAATGTTAGCAGGGCCACTCTAGCTTTATCTCTGTACACTTAATGTGTCAGTCACTCATCTCTGAACATACAGACTCTGTAAGGTTCTGACTTCACTCCTTTTTATAACATTCTTTTGTGATGTTCTATTTAATAAATATGGGGTTTTTTTTTCTAGGAATGAAGTTATTTTTAGGTTTTTTTTCTAACAGACTTGCTTGTCAGACACATGCCTCTGAACATCTACATTGTCTCAAAATCAGGTCTATCTCACACCAGCCTTCATTTCATGTGGATCCATAACTGATTTTGCTGCTACAACAAAGCAGCCTTCTCTTATAACATTACATTTTTCTGCCAGTCATGAATTCACTTTACTTCACATGCATTCACTTGCTTAATCTCTACATGAAATCATTACAACTTGAAGCTGACGTAGTCTTTCAAAACAACTCCCGAACAGTAAATCATGCCACAATCCACTTTCTTCCCGTTCTGCGCTACACAGTTTATCACTAAATGAAAGCTACAAGGAAAACGCACTTGAATCCGGCAGTGAATCACAATAGAGACTGTTGGTAGCAAAGCCCTTACCTTTTTAAATGCATGATGGTCTCTAGGTCTCTAAGAAATCGTAGCCCAAGAAGCAGGTCCGCCTCGCAATGTGCGGTGACAGTTTACACCCTATTTTCTTCACCTCCCTCCTTACAGCATGATACATCTAGTTCACGCTGCTGTCTCTGGGATTGGCTGGTGCACCTCAGAGGCGCACACAGGACTCCTGCCTGGAGCACCCGGCAGCCGTGCCTTAACCCTTTGCGGTGAAGCCTCTGCTCCCGCTGCGGGCAGCCCCGCCGAGCCCGCACGGGCTGGCGGCTGCGGGCCACGCACCGCTCCCTGGAGGGGGCTGTTTTCTCTTCCCCCCACAAAACCAGCTGCCCTCGGCTGCCGAGGATAGGGAGAGGCTGGGGAGGGGCCAGCCGGGGATCCCGCAGCCGGGACAGGCGCTACCGCCCGGCTGCCGGTGCTCGCTCCGCCCGGAGCCGGAGCAGCCCCTCCTGATGCTGGGCAGGGCGGCGTGTCCCCCCGACCTCCGCCTTGTCACCGGCCCCTCCCGGTCCTTCCTCCGGGACCTGCCCCGAGGACACATAGAGGAGCGGGGCAGATTAAGCCCGCGAGGCAGAGAAGGCAGGCTGGACACGCATCCTTAGAGGTGTTCGTTCCCTTTGCCAAAGCCACCTCCCTGGATGTCCGTCTGCCAGTATGGGAAATTGGGAAATTAACTCCCGGCCAAAAGGGAGTCCCAAATCCACGCAGCTTCAGGGGAGATGGATGTAATCCTTGGCAGTGAAGCCACACACGGGCAAGCAGGGAGCCTGGACATCTAAATGCATGGAAGAGAGATGTTTGGGAATATTCTCTCAGGAGTGGGCCCCGGGGCTCGGGAGGTATTTCCACGTCGCCAATGTA
The DNA here is from genome assembly GCA_013397555.1 of Urocynchramus pylzowi. Taxonomy (NCBI): domain Eukaryota; kingdom Metazoa; phylum Chordata; class Aves; order Passeriformes; family Fringillidae; genus Urocynchramus; species Urocynchramus pylzowi. The sequence continues at coordinate 202,421 of VZRH01004947.1, read as the reverse complement.
TTGTACAAAAAGCAAAGGAACCAACTACAGCAAAGCAAAAGCTGCCCGGCTGCTGCCCGTTTTTCCTGTTTTTTCTGAGTCATCCAGCCCCATGTGAGAAGGAGATATCCCTGGGCTGGGGGTGCGGAATGCGGGAAATCAACGGTAGTGGGAATATTCTCTATTTACCACGCCTGACTCTCGCTTGTTGCAATCGCCCATTAAGCCCACGTTACTTGCATTGATTTATTTGGTGCTGTATGCAAAGGGGTTAATGTGTATCCCCTCGCCTTCCGCAGAGTATAGAAATGCCACCCGGTCCAACCTGTGTCATTTTTGCTGCCCAGACACCATTCTAGTGCCATCCGTCATAGTGCCTGTGAGCTAAACAACTCCACTGCCCTCATTCTGTGTGTTACCGTCTCCCATCCCTGTCAGCAGAGGGAAAACCGAGTGCTCTTAAACCCGGGAAATATTCTGCTGATGGACACATAAATCTCTTCTGCAGAGCGGTAACATTTAAGCAGCACGGCAAGGCGATGCTCACAGGCTGAGCTATTCCCACTACAACATAAATCCCTCAGGACTTGCTGATTTGTTTTGGGGTTTTTTCCTTTACTAAAGGTTTTGGGGGGGGGGGGATTAAAAATAAGGTAGAGGTTTTGAAACGCCCTCCCTGCCTAGGGTGGGAAGCGGGGTATGACTGCACGGAAACTTTCCGGGGCAGCCTGATGCGGGAGGATCCCGGCAGCAGCAGCGCCAGAGGCGGGCAATTCAGGAGAAATGTCTGGGATTTGGTTAATCACTTCAGACTCATGGAAAGATCCGGGGCAGGAGAAGGTGGGGGCAGAGGGGCAAGTCAGAGGGAATGGAAAAAACCTGCTGGAATCTCCGGGAGAAGGATGCTGAGCTGGAAGGGGATATGTAGGCATGGGGGCTTCGCGCTGGTGGGAGAAAAGAGGAGCTGGAGGAAGGGTGGATTTTGGATCCCATGCTTGAAGGGTTTTTTCACTACTCCTTTCCAGACATCAGCCAGC
>VZRH01004947.1:136422-188745 GCA_013397555.1 Urocynchramus pylzowi | reverse complement strand
CCTTTTCCAAATACAAGATAAAGGTCTTCCAGACATTTTTTTTTTTTTTTTGCATTTAATTCAGGTCATGTTTGCATGTAGATGGTCAGCAAGGTACCACATGCAACAGTTAATAAAAAAAAGTGTTTAATTGTCATGGTTTCAGCTGGGATAGAGTTAATTTTCTTCTTAGTAGCTGGTACAGTGCTGTGTTTGTCTTTAGAATGAGAACAATGTGAATCACACACTGAGGGTTTAGTTGTTGCTCAGCAACCCTTACTCTAAGTAAAGGATTTTCCTTATATTATTATTTAATTTATTTCAGTTATTAAACTGTTCTTAACCCATGGGGTTTACCTTTCTTCAGCTCTTCTCCCTGTCCCAGTGGAGGGGCTGGGGATGAGTGAGCAGCTGAGTGGCTCTTAGTTGCTGGCTGAGGTTAAACCACAACACTCATAAATAAAGTAATGTTTTATGCTTGTCACAGGTAATTGTGGTGCACTTTACAGTGGATTAGTCAATCTCCCTTCCTGTAGGGCTGTAAAGTTGGCAAGTGGCAAAGAACTCTTCTGCATAGCCTGCCAGTCAGTCTGTTTATAACAGTACTGGGAGTATTTTCCATTTTCAAATCAGCAATTGGAACAATGAAGTAATTTTAAGTTATGCTGTTTCTGAATGTGCTTATTGCTCAGTGATTACTGCATCATCACCTGCAACATCTTGCAGTGCAGGAAAATGAAAATCATTATCCTAACAAATTTTCTACAGGATTTTTCATTCAAGTTAGCTAAAGGACATGCAGATTGATTCTGCTAGCTTCTCCATGAAAATCTACTTCTGCATCCAAAATTCTTCTCATCCTACTCAAATATGGTCCACTTTAAAGATTCCTCTCCCAAAACACTTCATATGATGACTGATGTCTCTGGCCAGCATTAAACACAATCTATTTTGGTCATAGAAAACTTTTCCTGGAGACAAGTTCTCCCTGGTCTCAACAAATATTAAACTTAATTTGTAAGTAGCTTGAGAAAAATTTCTCTGAAATATCTTTTGGTAATCCATCATCATAAAGGTAAGATCTCTACCTACTTTCACAGTGACCTAACCCTTCAGCACTGCAGCTGGTTGTAATTACACACAAACCACACAGAAAATGCTTCATGTGCTCCTGTCACAGAAATAATTTATACCAGTGGTGGGCTGACTTTGGCCAACTGCCAGATGTTCACCCTGCCACTTCAACTCACAGAATCACAGAATATCCTGAGCTGGAAGGGACCCACAGGGATCATCCAGTCCATCCCCCTGTCCCTGCACAAACAGCCCAACAATCCCACCCTGTGCATCCCTGGGAGCATTGCCCAAACACTCCTGGAGCTCTGGCAGCCTTGGGGCTGTGCCCATTCCCTGGGGATCTGGGGAGTGCCCAGCACCCTCTGGGGAAGAACCTTTCCCTGATCTCCAGCCTGACCCTGCCCTGGCACAGCTGCAGCCATTCCCTGAGTCCTGTCCCTGAGAGAGAGGATCTCTGTCCTGTCACAGAGATCAGTGATCAGAGCTGCAGTGGTACTGCCCCTTGGAAGGGACATCCCCTCAACAGGAGAGGCAGAGAAAATCAGATTTAAAAGCTGGATGGGTTGAGATAAGAACAGGGAGACCACTTATGAGTTACTCTCATGGGCCAAGCATACTCAGCTTGGAAAAAATCAATTTAATTTATTACCAGTTAAAAACAGAGTTGATAAAACAGAAAGGCAGACAGAAAATTAAACCAGCACCTTCTCCTCCTGCTTTTTCCCATGCTGGACCTCACTCCATCATTCCAGCCCCTCCACCTCCTCCCCCATTGCTGAGCAGACCAGGGGGATGCTGTGAACCTCACTGAGGGTTGTGGTCAGCCCCGAATAGCTCCTTTCTGCTGCTCCTTCCTCCTCACACTTTTCCCCTGCTCCACTGTTGTCTTCTCCACAAGGGATGTCATCTCAGCCACCTGGAACACCTCCTCTCCCTTTTTCTCCACTGACTTCAATGTCTGCTGGACTGTCTCTCATCATCTTTTCCCTCACTCCTCTGCCTACCCAGAATTTTTTTTCCCTTTCTTAAACTCATTTTCACAAGGGCACCACTAACATTGCTGATGGGCAGCTTTGTCTACACATTTTTTTTTGAAGGAAAGGGAAGAGTAAAACAGAAGGGGGGTTGACTTTCTGGATGAACTAATCAATACATGGAGAGACACCTTTGCTCAGTTCAGATTTCACATTTCCCGAATTCTTATAAAACTTGCCTGCATTTTTGCCTTTTCTCAGGTGCTCATATGCTTTCTTGAAGAGAAATGGATCAAAAAATATGCCTGAGTGCTTCCTGAGACATAGCCAAAATCTCTGCATAAATAGATAGCCTGTAGTATGTGAAGAAAGTCTGTTCTAGTGTATTTTAAAGACATCACCAGGGTAAAAGACCTAAAACTCTGGCAAGTACATCTCATAAGTTTTCAATGTAGGCAATGAACTAAATCCAAAGACAAGGGAGAAGAGGTCCTCTCTTCTTTGTATGGCAGCTTCATCAGCTCTCACTGAGAGAGTTACAGTAGAATATTGCCTAGGACTCTATTAGCTTTGGTAATTTGCCTCTGTTCTGAAGTCCTAATGGCATCACCTGCACAGTGATAGACTGAAAAACTCACAAAGCACTCTAAGCTTCTCTCCAAGTGTGATTTTGGGACAAGAAGGCGCACCATAGAGCACCTGACATGAAAATCTAGTATTTTCCCTTTCTATGCAAATCACAGTAGTTTAGGGAGTTGGGCAGTTTTTGAAAGTGGTAGTTAATATTGTTTTAATTTCAAGCTGAAGAGTAACTTCCATTCCCTTTTTTAAAAACCCCCAAATGCTGCCAAAAATAAAGGCTTCAAAAGAGAGGAGACAAATAGCAAGCCTTGTAGTTGCAGTTGACTGTCTCCCTTTCTATACACTGGCTAAACAAAATGGGAAATTGTGCCTTTGCTTCAGTATATTTTCTCCACAGTAAGAAGCCTGTCTTTGAGGGTTTTAGAACCATCTTAATAATAACTCATATTTTTCACATTTTATGTAAACAGGATTTTTGGGATAGCAGTTTTCATATTATCTTCGTGGCTGAATTCATAATGGCAATTGCAATCACACTTCCAGAAGCATGATTTCTGGTTTGGGAACTGTTGGTCCAAAGGAAAGAGCAAGATGGTCCCTGTCTTCACACAGAGTTTAGATCCAGAAGGACCCAAGCTTGGTTTGAAAATGACAGTTTTCAAGCACCATGTGGTGCAGCTTCTCTCCACTGCAGGGGTTGGGACTGTAACTGTCTGTGGAAATCTGGATATGGACAGAGCCTTAAAATGCCTTAAAATGGCAACTACTTCTGAGCTTCTGGCGCAGGCTCAAGATTTAGAGATGCAGGACATTCTTCCTTCAGCTGTACAGAATATGTTATAATATAATTATATGTTATAATAAAAACAGTTGGGGTTCCTATTCATTGCATCTATCAGTGAAAATGGCACAAACTGAGAGCACCTGACCATCAGAAATTCCAGTCCTGGGAGGCACAGGCAGCACAGGTTGCTCAGAGAAACCTAATCTTTGAAACCACATATATCTTCCACTATTGTTTCCCAAATCTATTGTTTCTCGATATCTCCTAGGAAATACTTATAAAATAAGAGAAATAAACGAGCCACAAACAATAATATTTTCATTTCAATGGGTGTCTTGTCCCATCTTCAGCAAAGGTGTAACTACTCAGATTTCCCTTCTGATCTGATATATTCATGCTGTTTTTCCAAACCAGTATATGCCTGTTAACATCTATTTCAACAGATTAAGAACACAATAAAATAATTTATCTTATAGTTCTTCAAAGGAAAATTTAGAAACACAAGAGCTACAAATTCTCCTTGGCACTACAATTATGACTTTGACACACACTACTGTGTATTAACCCAACTCTCCTTTCATGGTAGTTGCTTGAGCATTAATAGGGTCTCTTCATGGTAAAAAGCTCCAATATATTTGTGTCATGACCTTATAGTGAAGAAAAAGAACACAGCTACTACCAGGGAGACTTTTTAAATCAGTACAAAGTCACATAAGCTCATATCTCTGTCATCAACCATGGGAAAAACAGCTGTTCATTTTGTTAAACCCCTAACTTATTTTAAAAATGATGAAGAGTCCAAATTGCCAATTCTAGTGAAGAGTTTGGTAAGGAACATAGGTAAACAGATTCTCTATTAGATATTAACTCTAAGGTTATGCAGTAATTGTTAAAGGGTTGGAAAATTAATATATAGCACATACATACTAAAGGAATTGTAGAAAAAGAAAAGAAAAAGGAACTGGAAAAGCACAGCAATCAAACTCACTATATCTGTTATCTGTGTACTTACCTGCACTATTTTCTACATTCAGCTATCTCAAAAAATTAACAGAGATTGTTGCAGAAATTTGTCATTTCAGCTGACAGATCCAGCAGCTCACAAAATTCATCCATGAAGAGGGAAGAAAACAAGAGAGCCACAGTTAAAAATAGAAAGCCTTTGAAATAAATGTCTTATATCCATCCTCAGCAAAAATAGTTGAGGGTTTTTTTGCTGACCACAGGTTGATAAAATTGTAGTGGATAAAATCCCGCATCAGTATTGTATCAGAATAATTGATTTTGTCAGAAGTAGATGGATTAAAGCAACTAAGCACCTGGCCCACTTTAGGCACTGAAATTAAAATCTTGAAAAACACACTAATTTAAATTCACCAAAATGTTTAGATTAGCACATGATCATTGTGCTGAGCATGAGAGGGAAAAATCAACTTCTTGTAGGAAAGTTATACACTGAAACCTGACAAACCTATTTACCAGTTGGTCACCCAAGGTATGTGATTTTTACAATTACTAGTAAAAAAACCCAAAAACTATTATTAGTACAAGTCACAGGTGGACTCCAAGACTGAGAACAAATCCTTCACCACATCACAACATTCCCAGAAAATGTCTAAGGTGGTAATTGTACAAGATTAATCCCCTCCTTCCCAAAACCTTGAAGAAGACCAAAGCTGCCAGCCTTGGGATATAGAGGAGCATTGGGAGGGTAGGCCTAGTGCTAAAGAAAATGGGAGGTACTAGAATGACCTTTTTCATAACAATTTCCACTGTATTACTAATGAGGGTTTTCTGTAGCAAGCACAAAGCTTGAGATATTGCACAGTTCAAAGATTAATGTGACTAAACCCAGAAGTCATTGCCGAGTCTTTATGTGTGCAACAGTTTTTTTGACAAGGTTTCTCGAGCTTGGCCTATTGTGGGATTGTACCTTTTACTGTTATGATGCAAAATAAGTAACAAAATGCTTAACAGCACAGGATTAACCTCTTGCTTTCAGATGAAGTGCCTTCTAATTACAATTGTAGCTATCCTCCCAGATGAATGACATCCTGAAGTACAGCAGCCTTTCAGGATGGTCCATGACAGAGATGTGACTGTATGGCAAAATAAATAAGAGCCACCAGCTCACCATTTTTATTAAAACAGCATTTTTACAGCAGTGGCTGAGAACTCTACATCTTGCAGTAGTGCTGCTGTAATGCTCTAGGTCACTACTGCAGAGCAGTTGCATTTTTATAAGCTGATGGAAAGATTAGGTGTCAAATTTAATAAACCCTTTGGCTCTTTTTCTATTATTCTATGCCATGGGTCCTCTCTCTGCTTTGAAGTAGCATATTTTTTCATCTGGTGGTGGCAATAATTCAAATATATAAACTACCACATATCATTTAATATAATTTGCATTGACTGTCAGGTTTAAAGCTAACCTGTTCTAATGAATTTTTGCATATGTAATATATGTGATACAGACAGTTCAGGGCAAAAATCTTGTTAGTAAAGTATAGGGAAAGCTGCATTTGGATGAAAAAAATTTCATTTCTTCTGTGCTGGAAGATTCTAAAAAGCGGGTATGACTGCACATTTGAAGAAAACAATTCAAATATTGTTATTAATAATCAAAAGTAGTTATTAAGCTGACTAGCCAGAGCCTGTACAGGGTCTCTGAGAGTAGTCTCTTTCCTTGGCTTACACAAGCCCTTCAGATTTGATTACATTCAAGTTGAGCTGCACAGGAATCCTGTGTCATGATGGTGATGCTGGCTCCTATTTAATGTTTATTTATCCAAGACTAAAATACTTAACTGGGAATGTATTGTCTCTGAATAAACTACCAGAGAGAATGATCTGGGAGGTGTTTCTATATGACTTTATGATCAGAGAATAATTAATTATTTGGCAGCTAGAGAGTCACCAGGGCCCGGTGACTCTCATATATGTGAAATTATATCAAATTTTTTTTTTTTTTAAGGCTTGGAAGAAAATACAAAAATGCACTGAAAAACCCTCCAGAAGAAATAACACTTCAGCCTAGCAGGATGTAAGTACTGTTTTGAACCTTTCAAAAAAGCCATGTTTGAGGACTAAAACACTGCAGTAGGACTACTGAAAGGACAAATATCCCAAGGCTAAGAAAAAAGTCCCAAGGGTAAGAAAAAAGTGGAAAATTGAAAGACAAGAATGCTCTCCGGGTAGAACATTGAAACAGTGGTGAGGGTCTGAACAGCTGATTGGAAGAAAATCTGGTTGGAAAGCATCTAATGGGAGGACAAGGCACAAGTGAAAATGGTTCAACCTCTTAAGCATCTCTACAAGTGTTCAGAAAATAAGGTGGAATAAGAGGAAAGTTTACAGTTCTTGCTAAACAGTTGTTTGTTAAAAATTGAAAATATCAACTTCCTATATTTCAAAACTTCTAGGATAAATATGACCTGCTCAAAGAGGAAATCATGCTCACTCCTTGGGGTTCCTGTCTCTATCTGCAGTGACCTCTTTCACTGTCCTCAGGGTTTTTTTAACGAATCAAAGGATATTAATCAGTTTCTCATGAAACAAAAGTATTTTTGTTTCCTGGCAAAACATTGAATAATACATTAAGCTTATAAAAATCTCTGCAGCAAAAGAGCTGAGCAAGGTCAGAAGACACTTGACAGCAAAAGTGCCTCTGACCCTATTACTTATAATGATGCAGTATTTCATGTACAGCTTTTTTACTTCTGTTACATGCTTCATCTGCTAAGATAGACCTTAATTTCAACTGGCCCATCCAACACCATTGCCTTCAGTTTCACAGATTTGATTCTAGATAAGGTGAAATTTTCCTACACTTTAAAAAACAAAATAATAAAGCTGCTATAATGGAGTGCAGGTGGAGCTCATTTGGGGTAATGAGGTTCTAAATGCATGTTTTGCAAACAAAACACTCATTGTGACCTGACAGCTCACCAATTCACAGGCTGCTCCTAAATGGTTTGTTTTGTTCTGTCGGAACTCAAGTGGAAATGAAGATTTCTGCTAGTGGTGGTGCTTGGGGACTCAAGAGGAAATGAAGATTGCTGCTGGTGGTGCTTTGGCAAGGGACATACAAATTAAATTAATCAGCTGCGATTCAAACAGGAAGATTCACTGGCTGCCCCTTTTTTGTGCTTGAGCTGCTTCCTGCCTACCTCTTTAGTCAGAGGAATAAGCAAATGGGTTTGGGACCTGGAATTTTGGAAATTTTTTAGGAACAAAAAGAACAATTCTGCCATGGCGGCTGCTCACAGGTCTTAAACACAGGATTCAGGGAGCTAAAGTTCAGAGTTCACCTTGTTACTTAAATTCATAATTTATATCCTTCTGGGTAAGAAATATGTTGTGAGGAGGGGAACACAGATATTGTGACAGCTCCTGGGTATAGAAATTTAACATTAAACCACCCAGGACACAGAGTGCTCTACACAGGCACTCCAGAGGAGCTGCTTTTCCAGCAAATCCTGCTGACTACCTTTTGGGCTGGAAAATATATCATGGACTTCTGGCCTCTGACACTACTTGGCCTAATGAGGCCTTCTTTGAGCTATAAATTCTGGCTTTTATATCACTGGATATAGAATAGATTCCCAAACATCTCTAGCCATTTGAATTTGAAGGCATCAGCTGGAGTGACTCATTGTATTTTGCTGAATGAAAAAAAACCAAAAAAACCCCACCCCCCCAAACAAACAAACAAACAAACAAAAAACAAACAAACAAAAAAAAACAAACGGGGAGAAAGAATGGGAAGATGACAGAAGTGCAGAAACAGCTGCAAGGAAACAACTATCCTGCAAAGTATCCCTATGCCAGCGTCCTAAATTCCAGTGTGATCCAATGGGTGTGATTATTCCCCCTAAAAGGAAAAATGGAGATGAACACAGAACTACATGATGCAAATTTTACAGCACAAATAAAAATATTAGCCTACAAAACTGAGCAGTAACAAGACCTGGGATTGATTAAGGATGATACATCAGCTATGTGCACAATGTCTTGTAGCAGCAAGAAGGTAAATAACATTTTGGCATCTATTATGTCTCTAGAATTGAGATATATAAGTGAAAAGATAGATACATACAGAAGAGGAGCAAAGCCTCATTTGTTTTTATTTTTTAGTACGTTACATAAAGGAAAAGATTTTTAAAAAGGTTCTTAGACTAGCATTGGAAACAAGGAAATGCCTCATAAAGAATGAGAAACAAAGCTCTGCTAGTACCTACAAATGAAACTGAGACCTTGGATAAAAATATAGCTTCAAAAATACCCTAAAAAGGAAAGACAGATGCTAGTGTAAGATAAGGTATTTAATACAATAACAGCTAATTTAAAACCAAATATATAATAGCTTAAATGATGGTAGAAGTCAGCAACTTGAAGTAATTTGGATGGAATTAGTATATAGATAAATAGCTGTTGCATGCTGCAGAGTAAAAAAGTTGTGCATCAACTCAGAGGAGCACTTAGCTACTGAACATAGGCAGTTGTGCCATAAAAGGACTTTAGGAAGTAAATAATTTTATCATCTCATCTTGCAGATAACCTGTCCATGCTAACAAATTCAAAAAGTATTCTCTGCAATGGATTTGATTTATCTTTTAGGAGAAAATACACATGATAAAATCTGCAGTTCAACACTAAACCCCTTCCCTAACAAAAATTTTAGGACCTGCATTAAGAGATACTCTTACAGTAAAACTTATTGAAGGAGATGGTGAAGATGGAGAAGAATAGCTGGACTTTATACAATAGGATATAAAAGGAGACTTCACCTGAAATGTCTGTGCACAGATTTATGGCAGAGAGATAGTCCCAAAGCAAAGCATCTTCATTATGCAGAGACTACTTTTCTCTAGCTGCTGCTGCAGATAACCAGACAGTCTTGGTGTAGAAAGAATTCTTTTTTTTGTTGATGTTTAAGGTGAGCTCAGAGGCATTAGAGATTCTGAGAGGGAAACAGGTGGACTTCTGCCCTCCTTTTTACGAATTGATTCCCAAATGGACTACTTTGTCAGCTTTCTTCTCAGGTGTTGAAATTTCTAATCCAAGATTAGCAACTAGCAGAACAGAGGCTAAGGAAAGAGGATGAGATAAAGGCTTCCTGGTTTTAGAATTAATAAACACTTTGAGAAGAAGCAATGGTACAGTGCATTCCTCTGGCAGAGCTTATTAGGGCAGAGCTGGAATAGAGGTCTGCAGGGGTGAGTTTTGTGGGGACAGAAGAGGATTCTGGATAGGGTGATAGAAGCAGAAAGGATACCTTTCCTTTTTCTTTACATAACAGTTGCCCCTTTGCCTCATAGAATCACAGAATGGTTTGGGTGGGAAGGGACCCTAAAGCCCATCCAGTGCCACCCCTGACATGGGCAAGGACACCTTCCACTGGCCCAGGTTGCTCCAAGCCCTGTCCAACCTGGCCTTGGACACGTCCAAAGACGGAGCAGCCACAGCTTCTCTGGGCAATCTCTTCCAGTGCTTCACCACCAACCACTGTAAAAATTTTCTTCCTGACATCACTCCTGAATCTACCCATCTTTGGTTTAAAGCCAGAATGGCTTTAAAGGTCTGTCCCCATCTTTCTAAAAACCTCCTTCAATAAGGTCTCCCCAGAGACCTCTCTTCTCCAGGCTGAACAATCCCAACTTTCCCAGCCTTTCCTCCCAGCAGAGCTGCTCCATCCCTCTGATCATCCTGGTGCCTCCTCTGGGCTCTTCAGTATCTCCACATCTTCCCTGTGCTGGGCCCCAGGGCTAGGGCAGCTCTGCATGTGGGGTCTCACCTGAGCAGGGCAGAAGGGCAGAATCCCTCCTTTCCCTCTAACCACAGTGGGGGCTCAGCTCAGGATACAATTTTGGCTTTCTGGACTGTGAGTTTGCATTGCTGCCTCATGTCCAGCCTTTCATCCACAGCATCCCCAGGCCCCTTTCCCTAGGGCTGTTCACTTGCTCATCCCCTCTGGGGTGACAGGGCAGGACCCCCCTGCAAAACACTACCTCAGCAGCAGAGGCAGCTGCAAGTGTTTAATCCACAGCTGATCTCTGGCACCAGGGAGTTTTGCCACCTGACCTCACTTTTCATGGATGAATTGGTACTCTCTGGACCTGTCCTGACATCTTGAATGTAAATTGTTATCTTCTGGTTTTTGTGAAGATTTTATTTATCCCTTCTTCTAGTGTGTGAGTTTGGAATACTTAAATGCAGGCACAGTCCACAGAAAAGAGCTCACTGGTTGGAACACTGGGGAGCCTCTGGACTAAGATTCTGTCCATGCAAGTGGAAAAAGAAAAGTTTGGCTTCTTATTAGGTTTATAGAATAACTACACCATTTAAGTGGGTGGGGGGAAGATTTGAAGGAAAATGTGGAACACCCAAAGGGGTTCTGTCTGACAGCTCGCCTTTACAAAGGCATTGTGGGACTTTTCATTAAAATGAAAGCCATGACTAAACATTTTAGGCAATATAACTGTAAAAAAAAAAAATCTGAAGATATTCAGATATACAAAGAATATTGTACCTTGTCAGACAAAGCCAGATCTCCTGGGACTTTAACATCCCTGTGCAGAATGCAGGAATTGATTTTATTTTCCCATATTGAATTTGGTTTTACATTGATAGTGTTGCACTTCCTACCAGAAAACAAATGTGATCAGCATCAGCAGCAAAAAACTCTATCTGCTACAAGAATTGAATGTATGCCATAAGACCATAAAGTAGTCTTTTAATAAGTGAATCTATTTATATATCAATAGATGTCAATGTGTGCTAATAGGGTGAGGGAGAGACACAGACTAGGAATTGTCATGATTTGCACTACTCATTAATCAAAATAGGACCCTCAGTCATTAGACTCTGCACATAAATTTTCACTTTAAAAGTGGAATTATGTTTCTACCTAAATCAATAGAAAATAATGTTTCCCTGCCAAAGCTGTAGTAACCATCTCCAGATAAATATCCAAGCTTGGAAAATCTTCCATCTGTGTTCCCATTCAGCATTCAGAAGGAAGGTTATGTCTGATTAGTGTCAGGCTGGATTAAAGGAAAGGTGATTCCCTGCCATTCTGTAGGCTTGGTTTTAAACAGGCAGTTCCACTTTCAGGCATTTCATTTCTAAAGCAATGACAACGGGAGGATAAGAAGAGGTGAAGTAGAGAGCAATTGCCCACTTTTGTAGCCTTAATATCCCATCAACTCACTGTAAAGAATTAATGGATCAAATTTTAATGGGCTTGGCCCCTTCTGAGGGGGATGAAGAGGTTGGTGAAGGAAAAAAGTGCTTAGCAACTTCCTCAAGACCAAAAAGTTCAGGAAAGTTCTTGGGATGGCTCAGCAGAAAATTAAGTCCTTGCAGGCATAACTTCAGTGAAGCCACAAAATTTGGGATTGAATTTGCTCATATGAATCTTATATTAACTTTCTTCAGTGGTAATAAATCTGAGGTAAGGCACTCTGACACCCAAAAGGTGCTGTGTGTTGCTGTGCTTTGCAATATACCACTTTTCTGGAATTTTAATAAAAATTAAAAAAATTATTTAGAAAATATAACATTTTTGACATCCTGTGTCTTGTCCTGCTTACTTTCCTGAGTTGAAAAGCACAGTTAAACACAATTAAAATGGAGAAAAGAATGCAGTTATAATCTTTACTGAAAATCTTTTAGAGGTTTTTTTGCTTTTGCATCCTTGTAGGACCTATACTCTCAAAACTAGAAAGAAAAAACCACAATCCTTCCATCAGTGACAGAAAATAATTCAAGAACATGACAGGAAAAAATAATTAGATTTTCTGATGACCAAAAAATATTTAAAGTTTTTTCTGAAATCCTTTAAAAAATTTAGCTGAAGAGTATATGAAAATTCTGTGTAGTAGAAAACCATTACTTATTTTTACTTGTTATCTGCAACTTGTAAGCTGAGATTAATTAAAAAATCTCTAATTTTTCAGTTGCTCTCAGTATGTCAGATAGATAGCATAAATTACACCTGGATAAAACTGCAGCTACTGCTTTCTTTGTTCTTTTAAGCACATTATATTTTTGTTTAGCAACAGAACACAGCAGAGTACTGATGGAGAGAATAAGTACTCTTCAGAATAGATGCTCCAGGTTATCATTTGCACACAGTGTGGTAAAAGATCTAGTCCTAAGGGACAATATTAGCCCTGCCAGTGGTACTGGTGACCTAATTAACCATGAATGCTATTCAAGTGCAGAAATGTCAAATTATGTTTTCCTCCTTATATACTGATAGGCCTGAGAATGCTGGAAATAAATATAATCTTTAAGGCTGGATTCCAATATCTCATATTTGATCTCTAAGCTGTTAAACTCTGCTAGTTTTCTTTGCCCGAAAAAGGATATAAAAGGACACATGTAGCAGTATTGTTGTTTGTTTACATATTATAAAAGAACAATGTACTCTTTTTTTACTTCCCCCAAGAAGATTTTAAAATCACTGACATTAGTAAAAAAATAAGAGAGCCATAAAGATTCTTCATCGTTGTCCTGTCTAGAAATTGCATAGAAGAAAAATACTTAGGATTGAAATTTCTTTGTCAAATTATGTAAGTTGTGATTTGCTTCTCTTACAGATAAAAGTGGCTGAGAGGAAATGGATATTATGTCTTTTTAAGATCTTTTTAGGGCTATTATTCTTTCCATTTGTGAGAACTTTGGTTCTCTCTTTTCATTTATTACATTATCCATTAGGTCCTCATTTCTTGTACCTTCTCTGTTAAGGTTTGCAAGAATTTTCAGATTTCTGTGTGGACTAAAGGCCTTTTTGTTTCATGTGAACGTTTCAATGAAAACTTTTTGCTTTTCTGTGGCACCTAATTTCCTGAGTTTCTTTTTCTGAAGATTTAAGGTAGCTAAGAGGACGGGGAAGGGTCTGGAGGGGAAGACTTAGGGAGGGGCTGGGGGCACTTGATCTGTTCAGCCTGGAGAAGAGATTGAGGTCAGACCTCTTTGAGTTCTTCAGTCCTCATGAGGGGAAGAGGAGGGGGAAACACTGATCTCTTCTCTGCTGTGACCACTAGACAGGATCAAAGGGACCATCTGGAGCTGTGTCAGGGGAGGGTTTGGGCTGATATCAAGAAAAGGCTCTTCCCCAGAGGGTGGTGGGCACTGCCCAGGCTCCCCAGGCGACGGGTGGAGCCCCAAGGCTGCCAGAGCTCCAGGAGGGTTTGGTCACTGCCTTCATAGATGCACAGGGTGGGATTGCTGGGGTGTCTATACAGGGCCAGGAGTTCAACTGAATGATCCTTTTGGCCCCCCTCCAGCCCAGGCTATTCTGGTTCTGAGGTTCCATGATATTACTACTACAAATTCCTGCTGCTACAGAGCTAACTACTTTTCTCACTACTGTTAAAAAAAAGATCTGCCCCACTTGAAGGGATGAAAAAATGGATGTCAGGCTCAGCTCAAAGATGAGGTGGTCAGCAATAAGTTAAAGTATGTGCTCTGGGTTTCCCAGCTGCCAGCTCTGGGTCATGTGCATGTACTCTGCTGCTGGGGACTGAAACAACAGCCCATGAGAGGGACCTTCAAGCACAAGGCTGGGAGGTCTCGATGTCTGTACTATCACACAACAAACAAGGCTGGAAGGGCCCACAGTGGCTCCTCTGATCCCACCTCCCTGCTCCAGCAGGGCCATCCCAGAGCACATGGCACAGGATTGTCCAGATGGTTCTGAAATATCCCCAGTGAGGAAGACTTCACCCCCTACCTGGTCTCCTTCAGTGCTCTCTCACTGCATTGGAAAGTTCTTCCTCACGTCCAGGAGAAACTTCTGGGCATCAGTTCCTACCTGCTCCTCTTATTGTGCCTTTGCTGGGCCCCACAGAGCAGAGACTGGTCCATCCCCTTGACAATGACACAAAAGACCCTCAACTCTCCCTCTTCCTTTCAGTGTGTGCACCTTGGATCTCTCTTGTGCTTCACCAGACTTGTCAATTAATGGATTCTGCAGGGAAGGTGGCACTGAGTGAAGCATCTCAGAGCTGAGTGGTTTGAGGGATGTGTGAATGCCTGCAAAATTATTTCTCAGTATTCTCAGTATAATGGGCTATAACTCAGTGCAGGTATGGTATCAAAGTCTGTTTCTCTTGAAGAACATGAGGATAAAATCCAGGAGACTAATGAAACATAAAATGCTTGTTTATATCTCTGACAGAGCTGCCTGTGCTGTTCTCCATGTCTGAAGTACATGCAGATATACATTACCCACCTGACCTACACTATCTGGGGCAGGCATTTACTGCTTCATGAGGAAATAAGGAGCTTTTAGTCAGGTATTAGTAAGCTCTCAGTTCTTTGCTTAGCTACTTATGCAAGACAGGAAATGGAGCAACAAACTCTTAGAGCCTCAGCACATTCCCTGGACTGGTCTTTGCATGTTTTTACTTGGACTGAGTACATGGCAGGTGTCTGATAAAAACAATAAAAGCAACAATAATACTGTTATGAGCTGAAACTTGGATTGAAAATTCTTCATTTAATTTGAAATTAAAATTTTGGTTTGTTTTTTTTTTTTTTTTTTTTTTTTTTTTCTCAGAGGAGAAAAACATTATATTTCATAACAGTTTATATTTTCAAACTTTTACAGGCCTCTTTGCAGTTAAGAACCTTGAAAAATTATGCATGAACTTTACAATGTAACTCTATGTAATTCCAAAAAGTCCAGAGTTGCTTGTCTTTCTTCTGTAGCTATTTTTATGGCGTGGGAATTGAGCAAAGGAGACACCTTATTTTGTAAATAACCACAAATCATACTTATTTTTTTCTCACAGTATGACTAAATCTGCTGATAATGCTCTCCAAATTTATACATTATCAAAAAAATAATGAAGTCCATGCAGTTTTTCTTATCAGCATCTCTTAATGAGACTGCTTTAAAACAGGCAGAAGTGCCATCTGCTGCTACTCACAAGAATCCCCCTCTCTGTCACCCCTGGGTAAAAGGGACTCATGATGAAGCACCAGCATCTGTGTTTGTAGCAAAACAGTAAATTCGGTTTGCAGTTACTAAACCAGTTCAGTGTAGCCCACTGCTTGGATTTGCCTTTGTTAGGAATTTAGCCATACACGCGGAGATTCTCCTCCGCTTCTATTAGCATCCAATTTGCCGACAAGAGTTTACAATGTACATAATATAAACAGAAAACTCAACCATGTTACTACCAGGCTCTCCTGCAGAGAAGTTGTTTTTACATAATATGTTTAGGTGGTAAAGAGAATTAACCCAACAAAGGTCCTTTATAGTCTTCTGTGAAGGCGTCTAAGAACCAAAGGGAATGGTAAGTACAGAAAAAATGAAAAATGCACAGTACACACAGCAGATTTGATTCTACCACAGTACTTCCAGCAGCTCCAAAGGAAGAGAAATATAATTTTATATTTTCTCTTGAGTAACTTGCTGATTTTTGTAAAGACTTTACTTAGCCATTTTCCTAAATGTATCATGATAAATTCAAGAAACATCTCTAGGAAGGAAAATCAGTTATCAGACAAAACTAGGGGAAAATACAACTAGCCAGCTAAAATAATTTCAGTGAGACATCCATGGAATCAATCTTGCAGTGAGAGAATGACAACATCGAGTACCTAAGCCCAGCTGCTCAGCTTCTCTATTGCTGCTGCTTCTGTTTTATTCATGGGAACTCCTACACCTGCTGCCATCTCATCTGTTATCTCACTGGAGTTTCTTCTCAGAGCACAGCCACAAAATCCCAGCCTTTACTGGCAGAGAAAGTGTTTGCCTCCACACTGTAGTTTAATCAGTGTGTAGTAATCACAGTAATCACTCAGTCAGGCAAGCTCCTGTCTTCTGGTGCCTTTCCATTGTCAAAAGACAGACTGTTCAGAGTTGTTGGGTGAACTCACAGAAAAATGTTGTATTGCCTTTTCCTTAGTTAAAATTTCCCTACTGAAAAAAAAGCTTTCCAGTACCATAAACACTGAAAAATCATGTCAGTTTTATTTAGCCTTGGTCAGACAATAGTGTTGATTTAAGAGTTTGGTATAAGGACAAGTGGTTCACCTGTAAGAACTTGTTTTTCACTAGCAAATTAATTGATTTTGTAACTGAAAAACAGAATATATGTTTTCTTGAAAACGTGAAAATGTCATATATTAACTATATACCACAAGAAAAAGCAAAATAACTGATAAAGAACTAGAGTTCGATGGTTTAAAGACACAGCAGTATTAATCTAGGCCTAAGTTCAGAAGAGATTTTGGGAAGGTGCACACCTTGATGAAGATGCCACCTGCACCTGTTAACTCTTTCATCTCTCTGCTAAGTGAATGCTGTGGTCCTTGGTCACCCACATGCAAAGCAAAACTAAGGACAAAGAAACAGAATGCGGAGGGACATAGCAATATTGGGAGCCAGGAAAAGGCAACACAACAAAACTGATCTTGGAAAATGTCAAGTCAGTACACCTAAGGAAGAATTATTTCAGAACTTTAACAGATTCACTGGTGATGTGGGAGATATGAGAGAAAAGTAGAACTCATAAAAGGCCACAAATGAAACCTTCATCAGTAAGGCAGAATGCCAGATGAAAGAAAAATTGTGAATAGGGTATCTGTGCTGCATTTGTTAAAGTCATATCATGATATATATGCAGAAATAATGCCAGGTAGCACCATGGTAGCACAACCCACCTGCAAAATCATGTTTGACTTTATGGCTGTAAGAGGGTGCCAGAAATAACAAAATACACCACACAAATAAAGGGAAGTTGATCGAGCTCTGCCTGACCAAGAACTCTAAGCTCTCTTCATTCAGGTGAATAAATTTTGAAAAGATATTCTCATTCATTTTTGTGAAGTTTAAAAAGTCTTTAATAAAATCTCTAACTTTTCCTTATGTCTCTGTTTTCCAGTTCTTAGTAATCTGCATGAGTTGGACTGACCTTGGCTGGATATCTGGTGCCCACCAAGATGCTTTATCATTCCCCCTTTCTCAGTGTGACAGTGGAGAAAAACAATGATTAAAGGCTGGTGGGCGAAGTAAGGACAAAAATATCCCTCACACATCACCAGCATGGACAAGATAGACAGCTCTGGGGAATTCATTTATTACCAAATAACAAAGGAGTAGGATAATGAGAAATAGCAACAAACTTAAACCAAACTTTTTGCTATCTTTCTTCCTGAGCTCAGCTTCACTCCCAACTTGTATAGCTCCTAAAGCTCAGCAGCACAGGGGACAGGAATAGGGGCTGTGGTCTGTGTGTCCCATGGTTTTTCTGGTGCTCCTTCCTCAGCAGGTGCTTCCCCTGCTCCAGTGTGGGGTCATACCCATGGGAGATAACCCTTCATTAATTTCTACAGACTGAGCCCTTCCCATGGGCTGCAGCTCTTCACAAACTGCTCCAGCATGGGTCCCTTCCACAGTGTCAGTCCTGCAGGAGAAGGCTGCTCCAGCCTCCGTTTCCAAATCCTGCCAGAAGACTTACTCAACTTCAGCCTCCCCTCCAGATGACAGCTGTGGCGGTTCCAAGGGTAGGTGGGGATCAACAACTTCTTCCACTCAGGCATGGCCAGCAGTAGATTCATCCCAGAGCTGCCTGGAACTGTGCTGAGCATGAGGGAGCTTCTGGCATTTTCTCCCAGAAGCCACCCCCAAGAGTCCCTCTGCATCAAGGCCTTGCCACAAACACCCCATACATCTTTGGGGAACATGACCTGGGTAACTCAGGGAGTGTGAATGCAACAGTATTCTGTCCAGAATACCAGAAACTCTTTCCTCTGAGAGGTTTCTTGCCCAAACACTGATGGCTATGATCAAGATCAAATTTTAATTTAAAAATAACAAGGTTTCCTTATAGTGATGATAAGGAATTATATAAATTAAGATCTGTCCAGAGCACGATCAAGAGACTTTGGATGAAAGAAGGAGCCAGCTTTAAAAGGCATAAAATTAAGGACAGTAAATATATGATTCAGGGATTGAGAGGAAGGTAACAGACAGCAGAAAGCCTGGGCTTGACACCCCAGGAAGTCACCTTTCCAGCAACCCTCCCAGGCCAATGTTTATGCCTCACAAACCAGACTGGGAAGGGCACAGGGCCCCAGCCTGGCTGGGCAGCCGTGGCTCTCCAGGGTGTTGGTGGCTCTGTGGGTGTGAGGAGCAGCAGGAGGACACTCAGAGCTGCACCGACTCCCTCCCACGGAGGGTGTGCAGGGAGGGGAACCCAGAGCTTGGAGAGGAGATGTGTGAAGGCAGCACACACGGTGTGGGGGTGGATCAATAGGAGTGTGTGAACAGCACAGTGTGGGAGTGCATACTTGGAACATTTTGCAAAAAGATATTAAAGGGTTATAGAAAATTATAAGGTTTTATTAACAGCTGTTGAGTGTGTAGTAATGCCATTTAGGTGTCATATAGCTGCTATTGATTATAAATATATAGCTCTGGGATTGCCATTTCATTACTTGTTGTTCAAATAAAAATCCATAAACAATTTTGATCCTGACTTAAAATACATAACTAGAGCAGTATTTTCTTGTGTCATTCCATAAGTCTCAAATCATGTCTGCCTATGTGGCTGGCATGGTCACCAATTCCCTCCTGGTAGCATTCCAGAAAGCTCAGTGAGGAACCATTTTCTTTATTTTTCTTGTCATTTCTGATTTTATATGAACATTATTCCTGTCTCTGATTTCATTTCTTCATTGTGGAGGAGTGATGACAGTACACCCAAATTCCCCAAAATTGGTTTGCAGGATTTACCACTGAACTACTGTGGCCTGTTGGAGAAAAATATTTCAAAAATCTTCATTTTATTTTTCTCCCAGTGCAGAAAATGAGCTTGATCGGAGTCTTCTACAGGCCAGAAGTGGCCCCATTCTTTCTGTCAGGATATGTAATTCAACTCTCTTATTTAATAACTACGACTTGTGATGATTTTATTACTTCACACTTGAGTGTGGACACAGACGCAACTTATCAAGCTACACCATGCTGGTAATTATGACACAAACCTGAATTTCACCATTTGACTTACAAAATGCATTCCTTAGGACTTGGCAATCAATTCCTGCCCAGATGTTGGGTATGTCCGTGTCTCTGGTTCTTTCACAGGAGTGACTGATCTTGTGGCCATGACAGATCAGAGAATCATGGAATTCCAGACTGTTTGGCTTGGAAGGGACCTTATTGATCACCCAGTCCCTCCCTCATCATGGGCAGGAACACTTTCCACTAGCCCAGGCTGCTCCAAGCCCTGTCCAGTCTGGCCTTGGGCACTTCCAGGGATCCAGGGGCAGCCACAGCTTCTCTGGGCACCCTGTGCCAGGGCCTCACCACTCTCACAGGGAAGAATTGCTTCCTGATATTCCCATCTAAACATACCCTCTCTCAGAGTCCTGTGGTTCAAGGACAGGAGGAGAAAGCATGTCAGAAAAAATTAATTGTCTGCACCAGGGGATTCTGCTGAACCATCATGGCCCCGAAGACAGAAACTAAAGTATCTCCAGATACTTTTTCCTCTGGAAATTTGCAAAAATTTTTTTGCATAAGCAATGGGCTGCATGGATGCTCCCTGGATTTTGTTTTGTGTATCTAGATATAGAGAAGAATAAACCAATTAAATTTAAAGCCATGGGCTCTTAAATTCAAATCAGCTCTGTCTAAATAATTTGTTGCTGTTTTGTTCATCATTAAGAAACATATTACCATTAAAAAACCCCACCAAACACACATCCAGAACTCCCATTAAAAACACACATTGTAGGATGACCTTCTTTTGCCTAGATTCAGCTCCACGTGTTCCACAATCATTCCTGTCTGTTTTCCATGATCTGAATCCCTTGGAGGCTGGGGTACAAGCAGGACTAACAGTTTCCTGCCAGCTGCCTTTTACAGAGCAGGGAGCACAGGAGGATGAGTTCAAGTGCAAGAAGAGAGATTTTAGGGCCATTAAGAAGGAGTCCACTTGTTCCTCTGGGAGCAGGCCTGCCTCATCTAAACTTCTTCAGGGTGGGGGTTGCTGTAATTTACCCGTGGCATGAAGGGAAAAGGGAAGGAGACAAAAACCTAAACCGAGCTCACTTTGATACACTGAGCAATCAGCAGATTTGCCTATTGTTTCTTTGTTTTCCCATGAATTCTTTGATTACCAGGAGCAGGTCTTCTATGTTAAGTTAAAATGGATAAATAGCAGAGGTTATATATTCTGTGCTGGGTGCACTTTTTTTTTGCTTCAGAAGTGGGTAAATAGAGACCAGTTAATTGCTTCAGTTGTTTTTTTATGAAAATAGACTGGTTTTCAAATGAATCACATTAGTGAAGCGTAAGAAATGGTGATAGAAGATTGTTGGGGTTTATTTCTAATTAGGGCCACTGAGAATAATACTGTATTTATTACTGCATTGAATTAATATTTCATATTTAGCTGCAGGTGTCCATTTCAGTGATTTATTCTGGTTTAACCACTGAAAAAAATCTAAAAAGGAAGTCCCTCCTTCTCACAGACGCACCACAGCATTTTTTTCCAAAAATCATTTTCCTGCAGAATAAGAAATTATATGCACTGATTTTCATAACTAATTAGGATGAAAAAAATTCCAAAGATATCTAAAAATAAAGTCTATTTTTTAAGCATTTTTTTGCTCAAAGTCATTGAGAGATGCAGAGTTTCTCTCCAACCTGGGAATCCAAAGATAAAAAGGATAAATTAGGCAGCCAATTTTTAAGAATAATTTAAAATTCAGTGGGGAGTATCAACTTCATGAAGGTCAACTTCAAGAGATTTTATGTTGTAAATAATACATTTTTGTTAGTGTTTTGCCTTAAATTGAGTGCCTTAGACTGGAGAAATGCTTATCTC
This sequence comes from Urocynchramus pylzowi, assembly GCA_013397555.1. NCBI lineage: Eukaryota > Metazoa > Chordata > Aves > Passeriformes > Fringillidae > Urocynchramus > Urocynchramus pylzowi. The sequence continues at coordinate 167,494 of VZRH01004947.1, read as the reverse complement.
TGAGGTGTTTTTCAGAGACCCTGGATCCTTGCATGACACAAGTAGGATTTAGGCAGTTGCCCTTTTTGTATGCACATGGTTTTGGTCTCTTTCCCACTCTTGTTCTTGCCCATAGCTCTCACTTTCTCCTTGCTCCTCCTTCCTTCCTCCTCATGATACCCAGATCAGCCAACAGCAGGTTGCACACCTAGGGAAATATTTCTTATTTAAACCAATGAAAAATATACACAATCTAGCCTCAAGTGGCATTTTTACACTTACGAATCATGGAATCATGGAGTCACAGACTGTTTTGGGTGGGAAGGCACCTCAAAGGTCATCCAGTGCCACCCCCTGCCATGGGCAGGGACACCTCCCACTATCCCAGGCTGCTCCAAACCCCTGTCCAGCCTGGCCTTGGATCACTTCCAGGGATCCAGGGGCAGCCACAGCTTCTCTGGGCACCCTGTGTCAGGGGCTCACCACTCTCACAGGGAACAATTCCTGCCCAATATCCCATTTAATCCTGCCATCCCTCAACCTAAAGCCATTCCCCTTTGTCCTGTCACTCTGTGCCTTCTTAAAAAATTTGCCCTTGAGTTGTCAGAATACCTCTTTCATTGTCCACTGGGAATTGTTTGGTACTTAACATTGTATTTTTTGTGTGGGTCAGGAGGATTAATTCACACCCAAAGAAGTACTTTGGTGGTGTGGTTTGCTTTGTTTTAAAGAAAAATAAGCAACTGTTATGTGAACTCTTTCTAGATAGCAAATTATTTGTTTTGGGATGAATATTTGCAACATTTTCAAACCCAAGACTGCTCAGATGAAAGCTGATTTAAATTAAATTTTTTGTTAAAATTTTGAGACTTGGTAGTAAAAGCATTAGTAATATTCAAATCTAATAAATATACTACACTTACTTTAAGATAATAGTAATGTTTTTTACTCTGGTCCATAGTGCAAAAATTAGCTTACAGCCACACAGGACTATGCAGAAACTGACTGAGATGGGTGGATGGATGGATGGATGGATGGATGGATGGATGGATGTCTTGAAGACCTAGAATAATTTTCTGAAAATATACAAAACAGGATCTTTTTATTTCCAGCTATGAAGATGATATTTATATTGGCTGTGGGGAAGCTTTTCTTTTTTTAATGAAGTTCACATTGTTTGTTTTTAAATGCTGTGTCACTACCAAAGATTTCAGCATTTGCCTTGCTTCTTTCTCGCTTCAGATATCAAAATACTTGAGTTAAATCTAAAATCTGGCTTTAAACATGCAAGAATAACTTGTTTTCTATCTTTGTGCTTCTGAAGCAGGCTAAACAGAAATTGAAAACCTAGAAAAGCTCTATGCACATGTACCCATTTTGATCTGAGTGTGTTGTTTGATGTAGTTTTCCCCTTGTTCTCTATGTTTGTTTTGTACAGACTCAGGTAATATCATCCTCATTAAATAGGTCCAAGAACTAGTGAAATGAATTTTGAAATGAAAGAATATATGGATATCCTACTATAATGAGTTGTTAAGAACAACCAATCTGAGCTCCAGATTTTGTTCTGAGAAAACACTGTAAAAATTTCCTTTTTCACTGAAAAATAAACCCTAACCAAAAAATTGTCACATTTCACTGTTGAATTACAGCAGTATTGTGCTGTGTTAATAAAATTGCACTTTCTAGTTTATTTTATAGTAATGGATAATTTTTAAAAATTCTTTGTGTCTGGTTCTGGCCAGGACAAGGTTAATTTCTGCAGTAGCTGGGAGAGGCATGGCCAGGACCCAGACATTCTATACCCAGTCACAGCATTTCTGGAGGTCCAGAGATCTAGAAAATCTGGCTTCAAGAATTGAAATTCTGCTTTTGCCATTGCCGTGTAAGGATATATGGATTGATAAATTTGCACATTTCTAACTAATGAATTATTCTATGAATCAAAATTCAGATCCTCAGCAGACAAAAACAGTTTCTGATCAGATCATCTTGAATTTCATGTCTCATAAAAACATGAAATATAGCCTTTTTCTCATAAGGAGTCAGTGCTGTGTATTCCTCTCAATGACTCTTAGTGATTGTTAAAAACCCTCAGCAAATGCATTCATTTCAAGAGTTTAAAATCAAGGTAAGTATTCAGCATTAAAATAGAACATTTCTGATGAAATTCAGATTACTGCCTCTTAAAGATTGGAAGTCTTCTATCATACAATAAGAATCTTAAGTCAGGAGGAACATGCAACAGTCTTCACTCATCTGTGTAAATGCACCCTATTAATAGCTGTAAAATGTTCTATCTGTGTTGTTTGCACTTCTTTTCCTCTATGTGCTTTGCAACATAAATAAACTTGGTGTAGTAGTGCTATACCAGACTGATACAAAACAATTCTGCACATGCCTGCACAGTTTCCCTCAGTTAAGATTTGTGTTACAAATATTAAGACTGGCGTGAAGACATGTTGAGTGAGAGTTTATGTGTGTGAAAACACCAATTCCTTCTAGCAAGGACAAGATGTACACAGACACCTGATGCTGGTGGCACCTAATTAGCAGGTAATCAAGATTAGAGCAAGCTATTAGACATTTTAGAGGCACTTAGACAGTGAAGGCCTCAGACATCTTAAAAGACAGATTAGACTTGACTAAAATTGCTTTGGAAATATTCTGCCAGCACAACAGCACTTTTAGGCAAGAAAACTTTAAGTATTATGCAGGGTGATTTCAAAATATAATACAGCATTGGATTATTTACTTAACTTGAGATTAAATGAGGTCAGATGAGGACATGACATGAGTAGGTTCTTGTATACCTGTATGCAATTCCTATCTTTTTTGTATGATCCCTGTCTGATCCCTTTATGCACAACAATATTCTTGGACTTTGTATCTTGCATTTTTACTAAAAAAATAAACTCAGGTGATAGAAAGCAGCACGATTTCCCTGCACTATGACAACTCTGTGACATCTGGTCTGGTCTATGTTGGATATAAAATGGATTAGGGTTTGGGGTATTTGATCCCAGGTGGTTTCAGCAGGGACTCAGCCTGGCATGCATCCAGGGCCAGCATATCTGTAGTGGGTGTGTGGGAGCTTGTAAATGAGTGTTTCCCCAAATTGGACAAATTTAACTCCCCTGCTTCAATTGCTGTTCTCAACAGAACTTAACTGATAGTCACTTAGTTACTTTTTTGAATAACAGGAGAATAACTGCAGGGTCAGCCACTGGTGCCCTGGGGGTTGTGGATGTACCACCCCTGGAAGTGTCCAAGGCCAGGTTGGATGGGGTATGGAGCAACCTGGGCTGGTGGAAGATGTCCTGCCCATGGCAGGGGGTGGACCTGAATGAGCTTTAAGGTCTCTTCCAACCCAAACCATCCTGTTTGATTCCTATATTCCTGATATATTCCTCTGATTCCTGATAAAGCAATAGTTCTCTTCATAGAACAAATGGAATCACAGCTGTTCTGTGTGTGACTGTCACAGACAAATCCTGTGTGAACAAAACCACTCTGGTTACAAAGACCAAATATAGTATGAAATAATAAAGTTAGTCTCTTCTGAGTATATTTCCTTTTGTTCAGACACCTCCCTGTAACTTCCTAGCATGACACAAAAAGTCAGATACTAAGAGTTTTTTATTGAAATTATAAAGCAAGACAGTGGGAAGGTAGAGAAAGCAACAAAATTTCTTTAAACATTTCCCTTGTTTGCCTAGGTCAGCTTAGATTTGCCTCACAAATCAACTACAACTCTCCTTGTCTTCCTCAGGAACTCTCAGTCTGCTGTCCCCTTGAGACATGACTTCCATCAGCCACAGCCAGAGGTGGGGCACATTCCTCCTACACATGGCCCCATCCAGAAAATCAAGATGCTCCTAAATTCTCAGTGCTTCGCCTAGGCCTGAAGGGCTATGATAAGCAAATCAAGTAAGATGGTGCTGTCTGTCACTAAATTACACTCCTCAAATGCAGAATCATAAAATCACAGGCCAATTTAGTCTGGTAGCTCTACTGGTCAAATCCCCTGCTAGGAGCAAGACTGATTGAGTCATTAGCTCATGTTGCTCAGATCCTTGTTGTGTTGAATTATCAATATCTAAAAACATGGGGATTCCACAGTGATTTCTAATGTCTGTAGACATTTTATATTAAAAAAAACCCCAAACAAATAGCTTTGGAAGGAATGTTTGCAGGTTATCTTCCTAGGTTTCTGCATCTGGGGGATTGATGTTCTATCTGCATTCCAAAAAATGAAGAGTAAAGGAGAATCTTCAGACATCTTTTCTTTGAATGTTTTGCTTGATCAGTCTTGCGTTTTTGGAAAGAGACAGCTCCTCACTCTAAAGAAAGGAATTTCCTTTCCCAGTCTGTCCTAAGCAGGATTGCACTTGGTGCTAAAATCTGTCAGTGACTTAGAGAACCGAGTGACAGGAGTAATTAGTGCCAGCAGGCTGAAGCTTCCTAAGTGGGAAAAATCAAGTAGAAAGAGACCTGCATGAGAGCTCATTTCTTTCCTCAGAAGTGGAAATTGGTGAGGAAGGAAGACTGGGCTGCACTGCATGTTTGGCATTGAACTGCTCAGCCTACAGAGACCTCAAAATAATAAGGGAAGGACTAGTTCAGCCTGAAATATTTAATAGGATTGACTGAATTATTTTGTTCAGAATTATTTTACCACCAAATGGATTTAACTTTCCTTTTTTGCTGAACATATGAGACAGAATTGTTGTCATCCCTGCAGAAAAAACAGCCAGTGTACTTATAATTTTTCCACATCATGAAGCACTAATGCACCAGTATTTCCTTCATGTCTCATAATCTTAGCAATTAAAAAGGAAAAATAATTTTTAAGCATTTGACCAGTGTTGTTGGAATGGTCCCATATAAGTATATATGTGGAGTGTGTGACTGAAGAAACCCACAGGTCTCCTGTCAGGAACCAATTATTTGATTTGAAGGAGTTAACATCTAATTTCTTTAAAAGGCTCTGAAAATCTAGTTTCCTAACTCCCTTTTCTCTTGAGTAAGGAGAAATCCTAAAAGAATGGACAAATACACCATAATTATGTACTCATAAAATTGCATAACTATATAAGCATACGAGCATCTAATTTTAGTATATTAGAGACCTGGTAAAATTGAGGAAGTAATTTCACAGTGGCTTTGTAGTGCCCATCTGCAATGGAAGAGTCCTTTAGAGGACATTATTTGGGACAGAAGATCTTGGGGAAAGGAGACATAAGGAGTGAAAAAGGAGGAGTGTCAGTGCACTGAGAGCCCGTGTAGCCCACCCTGTTTGGGTACAGTGATGGGGATGGGATTTCTACATCCTCATTTGTCCCTCCTTTGAATTAAAAACTTGAACTTTGGGATAAAGAATTTTCTGATAACTTCAGGCAAGTCTTTCCAAGGTTACCTTTTACCAGTATTAGAATATTTGGGGGGTTACAGGTTAAAAGAGGAGTGTTTCATTCTTATGCATTTAATTACTTTTTTCAAATTACTTTTTTTTCTATTTTTTTCTCCTTTGCTCACGAAAAGAACACAATGTTTTTTGTTACTTTTACACTCAAAGGTGATGTGGTTTTCTAAATTCCATCTTCTGCTGATTCATGAAAAGCATGTAAGAGAAGTGTTTAACTACACAGTAGAGTGAAATCTTTCACAACACATCTAATACAGACAGTATTTAATGTATAAATAAATAAAGACATCTTTGAACATGGTTCAATTTGTAATTTTGCAAGGAAATTTCAGCTTTCTCTTATTTCCTTGCAATTACCCATTAACAAACTGTATTATGCAATATTTTACATAGATAAAGGCTTTATATATTAAAATTAGGCAGTAGTTACTCATTTTTCCACCAATTAATAGACATCAGTGCTCTTTCCCAGGCAAAACTAAATTTAAAAACAGAAGAGCCTGATCCTGTTCCATCTAAGGCATTGGGAGATTTTCAATTGCCTCTTGTGGGATTTGGATCAAAACTGAAAGAATAATTGCAGCATTGGTATACTTTTATTAACAAACCTAATCTTATTTTTTAAAAAAATCTGTCTAGTGGATAAAGTAACTGTAGCATATTTATTATATTGGAATATTAGCAATGCTTTTATTACCAACCTTAACCAAAAAGTTTATTTAAATTAGCTGTCATCTGAACAACTGGCTAGAGATTTGAAAATGTGCTAAATAACTATCATCATTTCTAAATTCTGTTTTTTCTCAGAAAGCTCCATCAGTGTTTGGAGAGCACTAGAAACCCATATGAAATGCATTGTACTGAGCTGTGCCATGAAAGTATCGTGTCGTCAGGGATTTGCCACTTAGTTGCACATAATTATGCAGCAAATTCATTTATTTTCACTTTTCTGCAAGCACGTGAAGGTGTGTCACTTTTCCATAAACTTCATTAGTTTTCATGACACAGAGGTCTGATAAAACCTGATGGTCATTCTTACCTCTGTATTGATCAGTAAAGCTACATCATTTTGAAGCACTAACGATTAAGGGTCTTGCTGCGAGAGCTCATGAGTATATTGAGTTAGAATGTTTCCCATTAATTTTTTTTCCAGTAATAACCTTGGTCCATTTGAGACATTGTTTAATAGCCCATAACTCCTACTTTAATAGGAAACAATAATTGATTTCTACTTGTACTTGAATACTGTAGGCTATAAATTTTAACACGTTTAATACCCAGTTAATGATACACCTTTGGATATAGTCATGAAAACAAAGTCTGGGCCTTCATTGTTTGCATAAGCAACCTCAAAGATTTACAGGGTGTTTACTCAAATCATGTAGAGTACAAAGGAACATCATTTTCCTGCAGGGGGAAAAAAAAAAACCCAAAGACAAAACCAAACAAAACCCAAGAATGCAGTATAACCAACAACAGTACATCGTGATTTGCTAACAACATGTACATCATCAAGCACTTTGTAACACATCCTACCCCAAATGTGTAAATAATAAGTACCTGCAAGAGATCAAACTGCACAAATGAGATTCAGGAAGTCATCTGCAAGGAATAAAACCAGCAAGATACAAAGTGTGTTGACTGGCCAATAACATCATCCCCATTGCTATTGCAGAGCAAGGCAGGAAGACAACCTGTTATCACCCATTTTAAAGTTTGTAACTGCTAAACAAGAGCTAGCCCCTGGCTGTGTGTATTGATAATAATCATCCATCAGCTAGAATCCTTACTTTTGAAGCTGGTTTATCAATATTTTCAGCATTTCTGTCCCACTGATCTCTGATTCCCTAGGTGATGTACAGGTATCTATTCATGAGTAAGTTTGAGGTGAGGGGGGCCTTTTCAGGATGTTGCCCACCCCCTCTAATCAAGGTGCCCATCTAGAGCATCTTGCTAAGGACAGGACATTGTTCCAGTTGTGTTCTTTTGCAACAAAACTGTGTGCAAGTAAAACATGGCAAATGATGTAGAAATTTCACTATTTGTTTACTTAGAACCTCTTGATTTTTTTCTTGCATACTTCACTGCTCTAGAGGAGGAATTCACTGGGATGTGTAAGAAGCTGATACTCCAGATGATGTAAATGAGCAGAGAACTGAGCTTCTAATGCATTGATTTTGTATCTTTCTGCTGGTTGACTAATGACATGTAAGTGTAAAAGTTCTCTTTCTTAGGGATCCAAGTGATGGATTTGAAGACTACAGAACTCAAGCTTCACTCTTTCTTAATTGAAAGAAAATGTACTGCAACATAGTCTTGTAATTCTGCTTCCTCTGTGACAGGCAAAGAGAAGACATTTAAAATATTGCATGTGTAGTGTTAATTTGCAAAGTCATCCTTTCCCTGAGAGTCAGCCACATGTGTGAGTTTTCTGGTCTAAATACCTGACAGAAAATACAGTTTCTAACACCATTATTTCCTGAAACTTTTATTTTATTTTATTTTATTAATATCACTCTCAGGAACAAGGGGGAAGAAGGGCAAAGAAGACAGGGAGGGAGGAAAAAAAAAAGAAAGAATGAACAAACCTCCCTAACAGTTTGCAATTTAGTAATTATATATAATTGAACATCCATGGTCATAGAAATTACTGATTGCATGTGAATCTGCAGGTCAGTTCTTGTTTTTAAATAAGATTTGAGGAAACACCAGGGCAGCAGGCAGAAGGGAAATGATCCACCTTCTCTGCTAGCACTCCAGATCAATAGGCTGAGCTCAAGATACACCCATCAATCCAGTGCTGTGGTGAGGGGTGGGGGATGGAACACACAGAAGACATTGTTTATGTGATTTTTCCTTAGATTTATATATGTTTCAGGTTTGGAAAGCAGACATTTTTAGTGTGCATTGACAATCTGGTTACAATGTAAACAGAATGAATGGCATGGTGGCTCTGCCACTAAACATTTTAGGTGAGTGGAACAGCATGCAATGGAGGAAGCAGAGATAGCTGATAAATTTGTAATAAAAGCAGCAACTAGTGTCTGTAGAATTCTCAAGATTTCAACTTTGCACCCCAACAATTCACATATATCTGAAGTGGTGACATAGGGTGACTTTATGATGCTTGTATCCCCAATTGTGTGTTCTGTTTATGCTGGATATTCTATTCTGTGCCTTCAAAACTGGCTCTCAGAGCGAAGGTGGGGAGAAGAAGCACAGTTTTTGTTATCAGCCTCACTCACTCCTCCACATTTGGCTGGACTGTTGATGTCTGGGGCAGAACACTGTGCTCCTTTGGCTCCTTTTGCACCTTTTGCTCCTTTTGCTCCTTTTGCTCCTTTTGCTCCTTTTGCTCTTTTTACTTCTTAGTTAGTTTAGGTAGCTGAGGCAGTCTGAGCTTTCCCTGGACTGTTTCTCTCTTCTTGGGACCATTTGGACCTGCTCCAGGCTGGGACCCAAGGAAACAGCAAGAGCTCAAACTGTGCAGCCCACGGGGGGCCCACTCTGCAGCCTTTCCCCAGTGCTGGAGGGACTGATAACAGCAACCACCCACGGGAAGGACTTCCATGGATTTGTCATCTCTTCAGAGCAGCCAATGAGTTTTGTTATCAGGTATTGTTCATTTTGTGTGCTGGGGAGTGCTTTGCCTGCTCAAGAAACAGGTTCTTTCCACTTCTCTCTGAGGAATCCTTCCCAAACTGATTTGGGGGGAGGGGCCCCCTTTGGGTTTGCTTTCTGAAGGGGCCCCCTTTGGAGGTTTTCTCTCATATTTGCCCTAAACCAGGATAAGTGGATGTTTTATCCAAGTTTAGGCAAGCCCATGGCATCAGAGCTATATAAATAAATCTTTACAGAAGTGGTGTCCATTGTTATGCAGGATTTTTGGAATTGGCATTCTGTTCAGGTTTTGATAAGATTGTGCTCAAACCCCCAGAAAACTCCTGGGAAAATTAATATTTTCGTGGTTTTGTCATTATATTTGTTTCAAGATTGGGTTTTCTACTTTGTTTTTTATATATTATAGCACTGAATTATTAAATAGATGAAAAATTATGTGCTACACTAGGGTGGCAGATTTTATTGATTAGGCCTTTTTACTACTTAAATTTTTTTTTATAGATTCTTAGTTTTTTTTGTTTTAAATAGAGACAAAAAAATATTAACAGTGTTTTATATACAAGTCCTACTTTGGGACAAGGATGAAGCATGATGATTTTTTTGAGATCTCTTCCTAGTTAATTTCATATATTTTTCTTTCAGCCAAGTTTAGTTACATCAGTTTTTCTGGACGTCTATAGAATCAGACTTATCATTTGATTTTTAAATTGTTTTTCTGTTGAATTTAAATTGTGCTCTTTTATGATGCTTGACGTATTGGTGCTGACAATGGCAGTTTAAAGAACCTGCAGCGCATCTCCAGTCACAAGGTGCTTTTGCTGATATCACTTTGGAACATGGTAAAATTGACAGAATTTTTTAAGAATCACTCATTTATGTAACTGAGGAAATAAATAGCTGTAATTCTGAGTATATGCTGTTTGTTTTACAGCTGCATTTTAGTTTTCTTCAGAAGTTTACAAAGGAGAAGTACATTATCTTTTCACTAGGAGTTAATGGCTAATTAATGGGTTTTGTGTCACAAACAAATGATGTTTGCAAATCCTGAAGTCTAGACAGATTTGTTGTATGTAAAAAAAAATATAACAAACATTTGTGGAGATTCACCATCAAAACACATAAGTCCCTTTCCTTTTGAGTGTGATTTACCTTTATTTTTTAACTAAACTGAAAAACTAAAGCCATCCAAGCAATAAGATGAGAGTTGGTTTGGCCTTATTTCATTTCAGATTTGATACCGTTCAATTAATGCCATTGTTTATTTCAATTCTAAATTGTAAAAAAAAGTCATTATGGGATCTCAGATGCTTAAAGTTAAAATTAAGCAACAACAGCCAGAAATGTTTGGAGAAAAAAGGATTATGAAACAGAATGAATGGACTGTGTGTTATGTGATACAAAATCAACTTTATTACACTTAATCTTCAGACTTTTTTTTAAGATCTTCTGAGATAAGGCACAAATGATGGTAACTAAAATGGAAGGGGGGAAAAGGAAAGGTAAGAAATTATAGATACTAAAAAAAATCATTCTATTGTCTCACTGTTTCTCTCTGAAATAACATAAATACTACATAGAATAAAGCTGGACTCTGCTAAGAACACTGTATTTGATAACAAAGGCATTATTACCCTTTCTCAGTCATCAAAAAAAACCTGAAACACTTGATTCCCTGTGCTCAGGGACCTCTTCTCTATGGACAGCATTGATCTGCTCCTGAATTATTGTGTGAAATGTCTTTCTTTTGGTCAAGAACAAACAAACGTGTTGCTCTAGAGTGGGTAGAATAATTTATTTGCTTTAACAATACATTTTTTATTTCTTGGCTGGCCTGAAAACTGCAGTGGAAAACCTGCAACATGGTAGTTGCAGACAGATAGGTTTGAAAGAGCCCTTTGCACACGTTTCAGTCTTACCAAGAGGGAGGACAAAGTTCAGGCATGTTAGCAGTTTAGCTTTATATGCCTTTGTTTGTTTATTCACTCCTAAAAAGACTTTAAAAAAGCAAAGGAAATTGAGTTCTGTAGAGACTTTTTTGCCAACAATGTTTATGATGGCTTTTTTTTAGAGTGAAATGGGAAAATCTAGAGATAGTATGTGCTGAACTATGGGGTAGACTTCATAGTATTTACCATTTCTTGTTTTCAGTGTTTTCCCCCAAAAGGGAAGGGGGAAGAGGGGGAGCATATAGAATAATTTCTGTGGTTTTTTAGGTCAAATTTCCTTTAATTTTTTTCAGGCCAAGGTCCTGAGCAACTTGCTTAATCAAAGATGTTGAATTGGATGATCTCCAAAAAAGGTTTCTTCCATTCTCAAATATTTCATTATTTTGTTTCTAAGATAAGAATGGTCAAAGTGGGTGAGAGAAAGAAAGGAAACAGTTACACCTGGAACCAAAATGTGGTGTTAACAAAAGGCAGCTGTACCATTACTTCCTTTGAAAGTACCATACAATTAAAAACAGAAAGGAACTCAAACAGGCTAAAAATCAGTTGGTTTTTATGCAGATTTAGCACTTAAGCCTCTGGACATTTTTCAGTTTGTTAGAACATGTTTGTTAAGAGCTAGTAGTGTTCCAAGCAAAAGTAATGCTTTTATAATACTTACCTCTAAGTTTTCGTATTTACTTGGCACTCATTATTATTTCTGTGAATAAATAGATTTACTATTCTAATTGTGTATTGCATGTGGGAGCTGTAAATAATGTCCTCTATATGGAAACAGGAAATAGCTTTCCTGGAAGCAGTCCATGTTTGATTTGGTCTTTAGTTAGAGCTAACATTAATTCTTAAAGTATAGACTGAGAGCAGATTTGTCCAAGGGACATAGTGAGGATGGTTATGCTGATAGCATAATACCAATGGCTGTGGCACAGAAACACCAAAAGTCTAAGGAAAGGAGTCTGCAGCTGCTTGTACTAAATAACCTGACCAACCTGAGAGGGTAGAGCTTCCACCAGCTTCTCCAACACTTCAATACCTGGGAAATACATCATGTAATGACAAAATTATTCTTGTTATGGTTTAGTTGTCCAGTAAATTAATCAATTAAGCCATTGCTCTAAGGTGAAGTACTTGCAGATCTGGAGGAGAAAAACTGGACACGAGCCAGCAATGTGAGCTCTCACAGCCCTGGACCCTCCATGTCCTGGGCTGATCCCCCAGCATGGGCAGCAGGGGAGGGGGGGTTCTGTTCCCCTGCCCCCTCAGGTGAGACCCCACCTGCAGAGCTGCTCCAGCTCAGGGTATCTGATTCAAGGAAGATATGGATCTGCTGGGATGGGACTTAGAGGAGGGCTAAAAGCATGATCTAAGGGCTGGAACGGCCCTCTTGTGGGGAAAGGGTGAGGTTGTTATCCTAAAGAACAGAAAGCTCCAGGAAACTATTGCAGCCTGTTTGCTGTATAGAGGAGCCAAGTAAGAAAAATGCAGAGAGACATTTACCAAGGTCTGTAGGGACAGGGCAAGTTTTAAACTGAAAGATGATGACATTAGGTTGGATATAAGGAACACACACACTATTATGAGGGTGGGGAAGCCCTGGCAGAGGGTGCCCAGACAATCTGTGGCTGCCCCTGGATCCCTGAAAGTGTCCAAGGCCAGGTTGGATGGGGTTTGGAGCAACTTAGGGTAGTGGAAGGTGCTTGTCTCCAGGAGATTAGAACCAGATAACCTTAAAAGATCCTTGCCAACCTGAAGTGCTCTGTGATTTGATGATTTTTCTTGCAAATGAGCAGTGATAGTGTGAGGAAACATAACTTCCACAAGAGTTTGTTTTCATACTTAAAGTGGCCAAAAATATGGCTTTAATTTTGTTCTTTCTCCAGACTATGGTCATTACTGAAGTAGACAAGAAAAGGGACTGAAAGAGAGAGAAGAGATAAATAAAAATCATCATCTATCTGTTGTTCAGGAGATACTGACTAGTAGACTAATAGTCCAAATGACCAATCAGTCATAAATAGTTCTCATGGAATCACAGAATATGCTGAGTTGGAAGGAAACCACAAGGATCATGCAGTTCAATTCCTGGCCCTGCACAGGACGCTCCAACAATCCCATCCTGTGCCTGAGAGCATTGTTGAAACACTGCTGGAGCTCTGAAAGCCTTGGGGCTGTGCCCATTCCCTGGGAAGCCTGGTCAGTGCCCACCACCCTCTGGGGGAAGAACCTTCTCCTGATATCCAGACTAAGCCTACCCTGTTCCAGCTTCAGCCATTTCCTGAGTCCTGTCCTTGTCACAGAGAGCAGAGATAAGAGTTACCCCTGTGCTGTCCCTTGGGAAGATGTTGAAGAGCCCAGTGAGGTCTCAGCCTCCTCTATCCAGCTGAACAAAGTGCCCTCAACTGCTCCTCATACCCCCCAGACCCTTCCCCCTCCTTGTGGCCCAACTCTAAATAGTTCAGTATCTTTTGCATATTGTGGGACCCAAAACTGCCCCCCAGCACCTGAGGCAAGGCCACCCAAGAGCAGAGTGGGACAATCCCCTGCCTGGCCTGGCTGGCTGTGCTGGGCCTGCTGCCCCCCAGTACAGGGATGTCCCTCCTGGCTACCAGGGCTCTGCTGACTCAGATCCAACTGGCCATGGACCAGGACCCCCAGGGCTCTTCCCACAGCTGCTCTCCAGCCTCTTGCTCCCCAGTCCATACACATAGCCAAGGTAGCCCTGTCCCAGGGGCAGAACCCAGCCCTTTCTCTTGTTAAACTCCATACAATTGGTGCCTGCCCATCTCTCTGATTTCTCAAGGTCTCTGCAGGGCCCCTCTGCCCTCAAGGATATTCTCTCAGAATATAAACGTAGGAACTTCCACTGCTTAATTAATTCAAGAAGGAACAAGTAAAATGAAAATGAAACAAGCATTTAGGGTAGGTACCTCTTACTTCATTTGTGTGCCTCTGTACACAGTCAGGGTATCCTGACTTCCTGTACAAATATTGCAGGCACTTTGGAAAATTTAATCTGCTTCTTGGATCATGAAAAATTCTTTGAAATTGATTGGCCAGAACTTTCTCAGTCAGAGATGTACTTAAGTATATTTATGTTTTTAAAATCACACTCAGACATTCTACAAAGGTCCACATTTTCTATCTAAATGGAATTTAAGAAACAGCTTCCAATAGATACAATCCCCACAATATAATGGTGAAGAGAAATATTCCTAAGCCAGTTCAATATCTTTGTTGTCATTTCCTTTGAGAAAAGTCCTGAGACTAAAACATTCAGTGGTCATGAGACTGATGCAATCCCAAAAATATATCAGGAGGCTACAGCAGAGATATTAATCTTGTTCTAAACAGAAATAATTTACTGCATTCCCAAATGTAGCTCAGCAACATATGTTTATAAAATAATAGATATAAATATTGAAAAAAAACAAAACCTGTAATAGGATTAGACTAGCAGGATTGTGAAATTGTGAGGCAAATCAGACTAATTTTCTCAAGATGATCACTATGTCTGCTAGATATGAGATCAGTGTCATAGGTAACTTTGTGATAATTTATATTATGGACATACACTTTTGAATATATTTAGCTTTTTTTTTTTTATTGTTGTGTTTTGGGTAGAAGCCACTGAAAATGGGAACTGGATGTTGTTGGATTAAATTTTGAACTCTGTTAAGAAAGAAAAGGCTCAAGACCAAAAGTCTCTAATGTTTTCCAAAGCTGAGATAGTGCTTTTAATCTGAAGTTAGACTAATAAATTGTTAATTTTTGATTATCATTCAGTTTACTGGTGGCCCCATTAAAGTTACAAGAATGTTCATCATTTTCAGTTTAGATGTGCCTGTACAATTTATATTACTGGGGCCTTTGTAGCTGACTTTGATTTCAGAAATAAAACAAAAACCAGCAAAGGTTTCAAGACCTGCATGAAGGTCCCAATGTAGATATTGGTTTTAATAGCTGAGGCCCTTGAAAGATATATTCTATTATCTATTTTGCTTCTAAATTTTTAGATAAATGATACTTTCCTTTGGCTATATTAAAGATTATGGAAAGTGACAGATATTTGGATAGTGATTTATTTTTAAATGCCATTTTTATTGTAGCTTTAAAGAACTCCAAATCACAAGGCATCCAGTAATTATATTAAAAACTTTATGATGTCTCTCTATTCCACTGCTTGAAATATAAATTTTCCTTAGAGCAATCCATAGCTGCTTTTTAAAAAGAATATATCAACCTGTGGTGCAATATATCAGTGCTTTCAGACCTGTTTGGGTCACTTTACTTTATATAGATCAGCCTGAGAGGTTTTATAAGGAAATTATAAAATTTGAACTTGTTAATCTAATACTATATCTGAGACAGAAACTTTAGATCCAGATTTGACTTTTAAAAAATTCATCTGGTGTTCTGTTTTAGGATTATAAACAGAAATATTCATGTTAAAAATTCTAATTCTTTGCATGTGTCCATGCAAGAAGGAATAAATGGTCAAAACTTCTCCATCACTGTTAATTTTTGTCCTCTCCCTCCCAGTGCAAGAGCTGCATCAGCCCTTTACTCACCCATTAGGTACCAAATTTAAGTATTCGTGTCTAAAAACATCTAAAATGGAACCATAGCCTCTAGGATGTCCCTTGATGCTCTTTTCTCTGACAGAAGGTTTTTTCCTTTTGGAGACTGATCACAAAATCACTCAAAGATAAAGTATTAGCATTACCATTCTAATTATTTATTTTTTAATATTGTGCAGAAAAGTGATTTTCTAAGAACCACATGGCCCAGCTAAAGGAATATGAGTGATGTACATTGAGTAGATGGCTTATTTTCTGCTTTTCATAGGGTGAATTTATAAATTGTTTCTTCTTCCACACAGAAATAAGGTCTAAATATTTTTTCTAGACTAGTATATGGCAGTGCTGCTCATCATTGGCATCTTTTATTGATAGTATAGAGATGGGATTTCAACAAACATTGTATTTATATGAACTGTAGAATTCTTATTCTACCCTCATCTCCAACTTTCATGTCCTGTGTTGCCATCTCATAGAATACATAAAACTACATGAAAAAACCACCTGCAAGAGCTAAAATTGCTAATTCTTTTCTATTGCAACTAACACACTGAAGGCTGAATAGTACATTTTTAAAGTTATAAATTTGGAATTGCTTTCTCTATCCACCTTCCATTTAAGATGCTTTTTCCTTTATCCAAAACAGTGAACAAAAGTAAATCAGGCAGTATATTAAATGCCTGGAGACTGAATATCATCTACTGTACAGCACTGAAGAATTATAGCCAGAATTTGGCATAAGGCTTACCTCTAATTCCCGTACACAATATTTTGTTAACATATATATATACTACTCACAGCATAATTCATTTTGAATTAGAAGAGGGAAGGAAATTTATCCAAACCTAAATGGGAAGAGTAGCAAGTCAGAAGGGAATCATCTGGACTGCCGACAAACTGGGACAAGTAATGACTGTGGCATGGTCACTAATGTAGGCTCAAATAAGGTGCTTGTCTTCTCTTTAAGGGAGAGGGACAATTAATGATAAGATCTGGAGCCAGGACCCGTCTGTGCATCTGTTCAGTGGTTCAAATGCAGAAGAAACTGATTAGAGAACAATATATTCTTAAAAGGAGAAAAGGCCCTGAGGCAACTCAGTGAATCCTCAAAATAAGCCTGGCAACAGATGACACTGCACCTCCAATTTAAACCAGAGGGTCCAGAGAATCTGGTGGGTTTCTAGTCCTGTTCAGCCTGTCATGTCCTCACTGAAATCCTTTAAAAAAGCAGCCAAGAGCCAAATTTCTGTCTAATAGTCATACCTACACCTTTTTCAGTGATCATCTGCTCATCTGTGTCCAGGGCCTGCTGTTGACCTCAGGTTGCTTTTTTTTGCTCCCTGAAGTTAAACCTGATTTAGTAACAACAGGAAAAGAGAATGCTAAGGATAATTGGGTGATGTGACTTGAGCTATATTCAAGACCACAGGAAAAACTGGAGATTTGGGGTTGCTATTCCCAAAGCAAATATCTAGAGATTCAAGTGGAATCTCAGGGTATAGACTACTTGTGCTGGGTGGAGTCAAAACCCACAGATTACCCTGTTGCATCAAAGCCTATATAAACGTTCTACTAGACCAGGTTACCCCAAGCCCCACACAAAACTGGCCTTGAACACTTCTGGGGAAGAGGCAGCCAGTTTCTCTGGGAAGAATTGGTTCTCAGATGAAATTTCTGTGTGGCCCTGGCTATTACAAAAAAAAACAAACCAAACCATAAACAAATGTACAACACCATCAATATGCCACTATTTTCCTAATCACAAAGCTTCATTTCAGCTGCTTTTGATTGCTATCATTATAAATTATTCAGAGCTTGAAAGCATCAATTAATTGTGAAAAACTAGAAATTTAAAAATGCTTATTTTTAAACTTTGGATTTTTGCAAGCTCTTATCTTCTCCATGAACTTTAGAGTTAGACTTTCAAAAAGGGAAGTTAAAAAATATCTGAAACATTAGGGCTTTCCAAGTATTCTCAGTCATATTTAGACATGCTGTAAATTAAAATTCACCCATGGCTTACTGGAATTAGGCAATGTTGTAGCTAATTTAGGCATGTAGACTCTTATTTCTTGTGATTTATAAAGAGGTCAGACTAGACTGTTTGCACCACATATCTAATGTCTTGAGATTTTTCTAGTACTTTCTTTTATTTCTGGTACTGGATTATCATTATCAATTTGAAGGACTAAAGGCATCAAAGATGTATTCCTCCATTTTTCTTATACATTCCCTTATCTATATTTTTTGCTTATACATTCCCTTATCTATATTTTCTATGCTGCTAAGAACATCTCTATGGCTCAAAAACTGATATATTTAAACTACTTTTCCCTTTAAAAATATAACAACATTTGTACATTTAATGAAAGGTTTTGAGAGGTCCCTGACTGTTGCATTTCAGTGACATGGAGACATGCGTACAGACAATGTGCAGAAGGTTGGGAGGAGGCAAAACACTATTTCTAGCCAAAGTGCTGAAAAATTATTAGGTGCCAAACAAAGAGATTTTTGAAGTATATTTTAAAAGTTATCTCTTACTTTTCACTGTCCCTGTGCATGTAAGTTTATGGTGGCATTCCCAGGCTCACCTTGACAAACCTGCCTTTATTCTCAATACAAGCTTGCCAGCATTTTATTTCTCTCTTTTGTAGGCTGCAATCCACATCTGTAGGATTGTGGTGGAATGTTTCTCCTCCTTCCATTCAGATCCTGGGCTTATTCTCTTTCTGCTCTTAGATCTGGCAAGAAAATGGAAGACAATATCTATCTCTAGATAGTGCAGAATCCACACGTTGGTCATGCAAGGCAGGAACTGTTTCTTTACTTTGGGTGGAACTGGTTTTCTGTGGACTATTGAAGATGCTACTGCTTCTATCTACAGCCACTGGTCAAATGTAAAATGGACAAGAAGGCTGCTGACTGCAGGCAGAGATTTCTCTTTCAAAGAGGGCCGAAACTGCACGAGAATGTGCAAGATAGGTTTGTGTTAGCCAACACTGTGGCATTCACTTGCCAAGGAATTGGCAGGATAAACAAAGCAATTAAAACAAGAAAACATCATTACTGATAGGTCAGCACTCCTAATGTCTTACCCAATAGCTCTAAAACCTGTAGGAAGGCTTCTTTCTCCTCTTAATTATTCTTCACTTTACTATCTCATGGTCACTGCAGCCAATACTAACTGACCTTCACAAGAAGGTCCTCATTGTTGGTGTGTATGAGGTGCCACAAAGTATATCTCCTTATTGTCTACTCTAACATTTGGGTGAGGAAATAGTCCTTGATGGTCTCCAGGAATCTTCTAGATTGCTCATACCCTGCTGTGCTGTCTCTCCAGTGGATATCAGGGTGGTCAAAATACCCCATGAGGTCCAAAGAAGTCCTCATCCACTTGTACTTCCCAGTCAGGCAGCCTAGAGCAGACCTTTACCTGCTTCCTCTAACCCATAAACTCTCACTTGTCTCCTCATCCATCCTCTGGCCTTCATGCACCTTCAATGTTTTCTCAAGGGCAAAGCCCATTTCCCCTCTTTGCATCCTCTCATTCCTACAGAGCCTGCATCTCTTCATTGCAATGTTCTGATCATGCCAGCCATTCCACCTTGTCTCTTTATCTCCATGATCTCAAGACTAGATCCCTACAGCTGCACAGGTTGAGAAAAATGGGAGAGTAGCTTACCTGGGTTTGTTTCTGCACACCCATCTGGCCTCCAATCAGACATATAAAATAATTATGTCATTTTTTAATTTCATCCCATTATATTTTAATACAAATCGTCTCAGTACAGTCATTGAGACATGTAACACACCTTTGATTTGATCTCACTCTGTTGTCTCCTTTTCAATATTTTTTTTTTCTATTTGTGGATCACTCCAGCTCAGGATATTCTGTGATTCTATGGTTCCTTTTTCTGTGTTACTGAATTGTTACACTTGGAAAAGCATGTTTCACAAAGATTCCGTTTCCTGCACTTGAATTGAGGGAAAACCTATTGAATACCCCTAAATTTGTGTGCTTGCTATTGACCTAAGATACACAGCTTCAAAACAAACAGCTGAAAAAACCAACATTAATCTCTTCTGAGGTAAAGAAATCCATCAGCTTCCTAACACAACAAAGCAGTGACAGATTTGGGTTGTTTGGCTCATCTTCTCTGTTTACCGTACAATTTAAGATATTGAACTATGTAATTAATGATTTGCTAAAATATAATCTCCTTGGATTACCTTTCATTGTCAGTGCAGCAAAAAACATGATCATTCTTCTTAAGGGCTTAGTAAGAGAATTATCTGTACTTTAAAGAGAGTTAAATTCATAGCTTCCTGAAAAGAATTTTATTTTCCCAATTACCTTTTATCTTTCTGCAGTTTTCCATTAGAAGGTAAAATAACATCATCTATCTCTGTTAGGCACCACAGTCCAGAAAAATATTGTTGAACCTTGGATGTCATTAGGATTAAATATTTTTTCTCTTCTTGTTTTGGGAAAACTGATACTTACTTTTGAAAAGATAGATACAAGCTGGGTGTCACTGATTAATTAGACCCTGACTCTTCTCTTTCTTGTCTTGTAAAGAAATCTGGGGGGTTTTTTAAAACAAGGATTACCAAAATGATTCCAATGCACATTTTCTGAAAAAGAAAGCTGAGATGATGGGTGACAACTTAACGATGCAAAAATCAAACCATAAAACAAGTTTTCCCTCCTAGTTTTAGTGCAAACTCTAGCCAGCCAGGGATTTGGGTTTTTCAAAGATAGGATAAAAGTGATTTTTCCTGTTTTCTCCTCTAGCACGAGCCTATTTGCACTAGATGGTATAGCTGAAAGCACCAACCCAGAGGCATCTTTACAAATCATTTGGCTCAACAAAGAGGTTTAAAAGGATTCTTTCAGGATGTAGAATTCCATAGCAAGAAGTCCCCATTGCTTTCAGAAGATTCTGGCTGCATGACAAGCTGAGTTTTATGTCTGTATATATGGTGTCTGACTATGTAGATTACACAATGTGTGTGTATATATATGTGTGTGTGTGCAAAGAATTTGCAGAAAAACTTAAAAAACCACATGTGCTCTCTTCCTCGCTGTGACGCTTTGAAGCTCCAAAACATCAGAAGATGTTGTTATAGTAACTGACAGAATTTTACATCCCTCTAACACAATGCCAGAGTAGTTCTGTTGGTCAGAGCAGGGTGCTGACAACACCAAGGTTGTTGAGTCAATCCCCACATGGGCCATTCACCTAAGAGTTGGACTTGAAGATCCTTGTGGGTCCCTCCCAGCCCAGAATATTCTGTAATTCTTCAGAGGTCTCAAATTCTCATCTCTGTCGAAAAGAGAAGTCCCTTTCCCTCAGCTAATGCCAGTAAATTGTGTCCTGTCTATCCACAGAGTACAGTTATTTAACAGAACAACTGGGGATCCCTCGAGAGCTGGTGTAGCACTCTTCCCTAAATTATGTGTGCCAGGATTTTATCATGGCTGGTTTCCAGTAGCTTTAGTACCAGACTTTTGTTACTCCCCTTGGGAAATGTTTCAGCAGTTAAAATCTCTTCATTAGTTAAACTTTCTTTGATAACTTCAGTCTGAATTCGCTAAACTCAGGGAGAGAAAGAGACATGTCTAAGCTATGAAGTCTTCAGGATATGAAGGTTAGAGTTCAGCAAATGTTACCAGCCTTTTTTAAAAGTTTCCCTAAGATCTATGTACATGGCACAGTTTTTGTGCTCTTCTGAATGTAGGTGGCCTTGAAAGTGTGAGCCTGAACAGAGATTTCTTTTTTGGCTGGGGAAAGGAAACCTATATTCTTTTAAGAACAGACCTTTGTGTGGTGAACAAAATATTTTGTCTGGTGTATAAAATACATCCACACATTTTTGCTCATGTTCTCAATGAAGATTTATACATCTTATATAATATACAAAATTAAGGATGCAGTGCACTGAGAGCTTAGAGCTACCCTACACAAACTATACATCAACTGGTACTAATTAATTAATTCTGCTCTCTCAGGTTATCTAGTTGAAGCTCTGTCTAGCATATTTCTCACATTTCTAAATGTGATATGCTTTCACATAACTATTGACATTCTTAGCAGGCAAGTCAAAACAGTTCTCCAGTAGCACTCAATTTTTTCTTTTTCAAGTCTGTAATGGTTTTTAGAAATATTTATTAGAAAGAAAAATATACAGTTAATGTGAAATTTACAGCAAGCAGTTATTTAGTTGTTTTCAAAACCCAATCTGTCTCTGTTAATCTTGCAGAAAGTAAACAGCTTGAGAGATACATATATTTATCATAATATGCTACTATATTTGGTAGAAAAAATATATATAAATTTTAAATGCATGTATATAAAAAGATTCTTTGAGCTTTCTTTTAAAATTGCCTCCAGTTCATTTTTTTACACTGCAAAAGTACATAGATTATAGATTTTGTACTTTTAAAGCATCAAGAAGTCAGGTTCAGAATTTTTAAGTGAAATAAAACTGAAATTTTTCTAAGACTCATTACCAAGCAACATTAACTCATTATTTAGTTATTAACTTACCTCTTTAAAAGTATTTCTGTGATAGCAAGAAACATTAATGCTTCTGTATCTGTGGTACTAACTACTATGCCAAATCCTAGTAATACATGGAGCTTATCCTGGATAGAAAAGCCACTGAGATACATAGCTGCAGCATATGACTAAATATTTTTCTAGCACAAAGATGTCATATAATTAAATATCTCTGGTCCAGCATGCAAGTTTTGTTGCATCTTGTGACATTCCTACATGTTAAATCAGTGCTGATTCATTTTCCAATATATGAATGAGCAAGCAGTCACAGGAAGCTTAGTCAAATTTAATCAATTTTTAAAACCATTTAGCATCTCTAGTAAAGCATATTGCACAGTGGAGTAATGGCAGGCAAAATGCAAACAGGGAATATATTAGGAGGGAGCAATTAGAGGTTGTTTTGGCCACAGAATTTTTGAAATTTCCATGTTATATGTTTTAAAATAGTTGGGGTGGATTCCATTAATGCCATGCCTTGACTTTCTGTAACTCAGAGGGGTGTTTCTTGTTGTTCTGTCCTCAAAATGTGTTATGAAAGTGTAAATTGTTAGAAAGGGCAGGAAAAACAGGCATTGAAAGAGATTCTCTTTCCATCTCTAGTAATTTTCAACAAATTCCCTCATTTTCAATAAATTACATGCTTCTTCCTGGGAACTGTATGCCTGACTACTTTCGCCTTTAAATTCTTCCACTGCTGCTCTGTTACCATTTCTGTGCATCCTGCAAGCAGCAGCTTTGGGTTTTTTCAGAGGCATGATGCTTGAAGATAGGACAGGCAAAAAAGCAGAACAGATTGCACAGAGACTGTGCTGGCTCCATCCTTGGATGTTTTTGAGCCCTGACTGGACAAAACCTTGAGCAACCTCATCTGAACTGCAGCAGAGACCTTCAGTGGCCCCTTCCAAGCTCAGTGGTTATATGATTCATCTGAAAACAGGGGAGAGAGGTGATGGAGAGAAGGGTGGTCTAATGAAATGGGATAATCGCCACATCAAATATGGCTGTCAGGAGCAGAGGTGTTTTGGGTGGTTTGTGTCATGATGTCTCTCAGCTGGCATGTTTTTCCCTGATATGTAAGAGTAATATACCAGAATGACTGAAATGAGATCATAGAAGATGTAGGAAGGTAAAAACAGATGGCAGAGAATGATTCCTTGATGGAATGAATACAAAATGGTCATTAAAAATGCTTCTGGCTTGAGACTTGATATTTTGGAAACATTTATAATGAGTCAATCTCAAGATCTGGGATCTGATGCCAAAAGGGAGCTTTGGAGATACTTGTCCAAGCTTGGCAGTGAGTAGAGGATGAGTAGCTGATGTTGCAGTTGAGCACCAGTGACTTTGAGAAAAGGAAAGTGCCTCAAGAGTGCAGGCTACTCCTCCCACCCCCGAGATTGAAGTCATAGGGCCAACAACAGGTTAATAAACCTTATCAGGAAAGATAAAAATTTAGGAGAAATATGCAGAAACAACTTTTATTTTTTTACCCCAGCACATTTCCTTAGCTCATTTTGTGCCTTTTTGGATGAAATAATAAAAATAATCCAGTTTGTAGAAAATTACTGTTAATCACTTTAAGCAGCTCACTGTCTACCAACTCGGAAAAAATCATTCATGTAGTGTTAAGCTCACATAACCTGTTGCATTGTGATATTTGGAGACAGAGGTAGCTTACACTCAGGAAAGTCTGATTGTAAGTCTGTGTCTGCTCTTGAGGAAGGTGAGACCAGCTACCCAAGTAGCTCATTGAGACAATGGAGAGTTTTATCTTGTGGTAGTGTAACTTATTAGCATTGCAGCTAGACTGATTTTACTGAGACACTCTTCAAGAGCTGTGGTTGTAGCTCTTCTAGCATTGTGTCTTACTGAACAACAAAAATGTATTCACAGGTCCCCAGGCAAGGTGAGACAAACCTTACAGGAGCTGAGGAGAGACATCAAATGGTTGACGTTACCTTCGAATGCTAAAGCTGTAATGTGTTGGCTGCCCTTGGGTGATGCTTTCCTTGGAACTGAAAAACACCCTTGTATAGATCCACCAGGATGAAAAACAGCCTATCATTTGTGAAGGCACTTCTGTATTCCAGGTGAATATTTGCAGGAGGTTTTTAGAGGGGAAGAGGGCAAAACCAAACAGGAATCAGGTTTAATGTGAGATATAGTTTGGTTTTTGTGTTCTGCATTTGAGAAATTGTCTTCAATTTCCTTGTCAAAGTATGCTGAACTTCAAAGAATGAATAACACTTTCATTTACCCATCTTCCTGGGAATGGGTTGCCTGGGACTGCCAGGACTGTGTCAAGGGTTCATTAGAAGAATTGGAAAAGAGAATTCTAAGTTTTAGCATGTTGGATTTGGACCATACACTAGAAAGGAACTGGAGAATAGACCAGAAGATGCAGTTATCCTGCTGCTGAGGAAGATGGCAGTTTTCCTGATGCTGAGGAAGATGCTGAGGCGATTGCTGTTCTCTTGTCCATTCTTATGCCTCACGGGGTAGCAGATAGAGCCTTGTTCCCACAGTGGCACCCACATTGTTTGTTTGCCGTTTGATTCTTACCCAGAGGCTCTCAGCGTCCTCCAGACATCCTAACTCATTACACACCCTCTGGCACCTCTTTGCCCCTGCCTATCCCTCCTGAAGAACTTGGAACCTTCCATCAGGACACTCCAGTCACAGGACTCATCCCAGCAGGTTTCACTTATGCCAAGGATGTCAAAGCCTGGAGCTCCTCTTGGTTCTTCATGCTGAGTGTGCTGATACACAAACATTGCAGGTGAGGTTCATTGCAGCCAACACCTCGTGGAGCAGATTGAGGGGCTCATTTCCTCCAGTTTTGGCACTCCATCCCATTGCCCATCACTGGCCAGCCTGGCTTTATCCTGTTTCCCCTCCTAAGCTACTTTAAAGCTCTGTCAATGAGCACTGCTGGTTCTTGTGGTAGAGCTCTTTTTCCCCTCTGAAAAAGGTGTCAGTAGACCAGGTGTTGAGGAGATCCTCCCATGGCCAACAAACCCAAAACTTGCATGGTTTGAGATCCTAAAATTATTAGGACAGTGTTGCATTTTCAGATATCTATAAAGAGATGCTGGAACACTGAAAGCCTGGTCTGGCCTAAACAAATAAACATAAAATGATTATTTATTTTAATGTGATGTAAAAATAATACTTTAATAATAATTTATTTCTCATTGAATGGATGATTTTTTCTGTGATGGAATTTGAGTCATAAATTCTATTGCACAATCTACTTTTTAAACTAATTCACACAAAAACCAGAAAACTTTATTATTAGTAAAGCCCAACTATTTTTACATAATATGAAAAACAGATTTTAAGTCAGCTCTAGTGGTTTTATTCTCATTTTTAGAGTCAAAAAGACAAAGTTTTAATTAAATAATAAATTTGGCAGGCAATTCTTTAGTCATTAATCTGGTCTGGCGCCTTCTGCTATTTGTATAAAAGATGGGTTTGTACAATTTTAAAATTTATTCCTAATAAATGACCAATACTTATGTAGGTTTAATAGACTCAAGCCTCTAGTGCATGGAAAGCAGTCAAAGGCTTTTGAATTAATTGTGCTCTTCACTGCATTACAATAAGGTCCAGTGTAGTAACAGATGAGCACCCTAACCCTGGGATTTTTATGGTTATTCATCCAGACGTTTTCCTTAGCCTACTATAAATCACCTTAGTTCTGTCACAGAATTCTGCAATGTGGGGAACTAAATACCTTATAATCTTAGATGTTCATTGTCCTTAAGATAATGCTTTATGAAAACCAGATGAAGCCAGTGAAGTTGAACAGCTAACCAGCAGGACTCTGAAGGGGAAAAATACCTTCCAAGAAGTTTTTAGGATGCTTTATGAAGTCATAGCCATACTGCAGCCTACCCACTGGGTTTTGCAAGCATTACCTCAAAGCATGGATCTCAGCATGAACTAATTTGCTATTTTTTTTCTATTTTAATACATACCAGTGCTTATGGCAGTTTAACACACCAATGGAGGAGAATGTGCATATTAGTCTTCTGAACTCTATGCTTGACACATAAAGTGCTTCTGTTACCTAAAATAACTCTAATTAATCTCGTTCAGCATTTCCCTACAATGCAGCATTTGATGCTGTAGTTTTATCCTAAGCAGTCTGAGTTCTACAGGACAGGTTTCTTGTTGTTTCATGGTGGTAGAGGCTCTCCTCAAAATCACTCAAAATATTGGTGTGGCCACAATTATTCTCACAAAGAATAAAAAGACAAGAAACAAGGAATTAGGTATAAAACACAAGAAACAAGGAATGAGGTACCTGCATTTCTGATTGATATAAATCAAATTTTAAATTGCTCTTCACTATATCAAGGTTTGCAACAAGTTCTGTTATTCTACTCTGTGCAGGATTATAGGAAATAATGGAATAAAGAGTCAATAGAGTTGCGGGAGTGGTTGGACTTGATGGTCTTAAAGGTCTTTTCCAACCTAAAAAATTCTAGTATTTATTGACTACATCCTCTTCAAGTGAGTAAGTATTTCTGGACATCTTAGGAAGATGGATCCTTGCCTATGCATTCAGCACAGCAGAGCCATGATCTTTTTCCAATAGTTAAGGAAGCAGGTATTTCCAATACAGGAAATGCATAGGGAACACAAACTGGGGTATATTAGACTGTTTTTCTATCTATGGTTCCTTTCAGAATGGCAAGGCCTTTCTAGAAAACTGATGTGACAAAAGTTTTCCTTTGTGTTAAAGAAATTTGAATAAAAACTGGGTGATAGATGAAGGATGCAGTGCACACTGAAGTTTTCATTCAGAAACTGAGCTCTAATCCATGGGGTAAATTCAGATGATAGCATTGCCAGACATGGCTCTACTGACTATCACAGCTGTTTACATTTTTATCCTTACTAAACTCTTAGTAAGAGTTTAGCAGGGAAAAAATATACATTCATCACCTATGGAGATGTTTTAAATATATGTAACTTTTTTTTTTCCCGAGTGTTGGAAATCTGTTTCTCCTGTTTTACTTTTTTTTTTTTTTTTTTTTTTCCCCCAAAGGTAAAAATTACATGTTAGAAGAAACACTGAATGCATAATTCACTTCAGCTATAGTCTGAAGGTTTGGCTTGATGGAGCATCTCAAAAAAGAGAAAACCCAAAGGACAAACTCCTTCAAACCCTCTAGTTAATGTTTGCCCCCAGGTCTAATTGATCATTAACCTTTCAAATTACTTTACATTATGATTTTCAACTGCCTGGGAAAGGAAATTCTTCAGGGAACTACATATCCATTATGCTGTAAATTCCTTTAAGAAAGAACCTCTGGTATGTTAGTTCTAGCCTGGGGTTTTCTGGTCCATGGGAGATTCCCTCCAGCTTTTGGCCACAGAGTTGAGTGTTTGTTAAGGGCAGGTGGAAAGGAATGACAACAGGAATAAAATCTGGTTTATTTACAATTTTTTTTTTCTTATGTGTAATAAAAAATTATGCATTTTCGTAGACTGTATATTTAGCTTTGTTTTGTGATTTATGTTGTGTTCTGTCAATCAGGGTGACTGGATCAGGTGAAAGAGCAACTGAGCATGAAAAATTGCAGCAAATGTGGTGGAGTAGTGGAGTCGTAGAGTCACCATCCCTGGAAGTGTTTAAGAAATTACTGAATGTGGTACTTATTGCTATGGTTCAGTTGACAAGGTGGTGTTCTGTCACAGGTTGGACTCAATAACCTTGGATCTTTTCCAACCTTAGTTATTCTAGGATTCTGTGAGAAGAAATGGTATCATATTGCCTTCAAATGTCATCCAGGCCTTAGGGACGATGGAAAGGAGTTCCCAAGGCTCAGCAAGCAATGGGAATCTTTCATCAGCATCCAGAAGATTGCTGAGTGATGGAAATTAAATCTGGAAGCAAGAACTCACCTGTAATTCAACATGGAGGCCAGAAGAGCAAGGAGAGAGTTCATTTTTGAGAAGAAGGTTTTTGAGTAATACTAGTGTTTTGATTTTTCTTAAAATATATACAATGAAACTCAATACAATTTCCCACATCTGTAAACCTTACAGAAGTCACTTCCCCTTGTTTCCACATGACTGGGCAGGAATGATCACAACTGAAGGCTTCAGAAGGGTTGTTCAGGGAGACTTGATAATGCCTTGTCTCTTGAGTAAGAAAAGAAGCCAGAGCTACAAGACCTCTGACAGTGAGGATAAAGTATAGGGAGCTCCTCCTCCCTTGTTTTCTGCTGGGTTCTTCTGAAAAAAAACCTGTTTAATGTGAACAGTATTAACAAATATTTTCTCATACCAGCTTGTCATAATTTCAGTCAATATGAGGACTTTCCTATTGTTGCAGGCACAAGATGCTTAGTTCACGTAGTTTGCTCTAAATCAGAATTAAAGTGGTTTATTGATTTATGAGCAACATATCATTAACCAGCAGCAAGGAAGTCTGAAACTGTGATCATTCTTAGCAATACAACAAATAAAAAGTCTAGACACACGTCAATGAGCACCTGCACGGTTCCCAATACCCTTCTATAAGTACTTTAAAGATTCTGCTTTCCCTTCCACTAACACACATTCCTCTTCCTTGTAACTGAGATCATTTTTGAAACAAGACCCTCTTCAGACATCTCTGTATTTTCAATTCAGACACTGCTGACACTGGCATTTTTATCTGACATGTTGTTATCCTTTTGCCAAGGCTGTGCCATGGGTTTGACCACCTCACAGGTGTCAATAACCCCATATGAGTTAATTAACCTGAAATGGGTTAATTCATCTTCATCCCTTTTTCCCCCTGCAAGCTCTTTTCCTTTAATAACAAGGCTTCAGCTATTTTTGCAATTTTTTGTTGATGTTCTCCAAATCCTGCATGTCTTTTCCTGTCAGTCTGTCCCTTCTTATATTTCTAATATATTTTCCCAGATAATTCTCAGAGCAACAGTAGCAGTGCAGTCAAGGAGTTGGCCTTCAATGAGATACTGTTCAAAACAAATTAAAAAATAGATTATTTATTGTTGTATGGGTTTCTTTGTCCATCCCATATATTACGTGAGGGATGGAAGATTAAGAGGAAGAGAAAGAGGGTCAATCTCTAAGGTGCTGAGTTTTCACTCAGGGCAATGGAGAAATAGAGTGTTCCTGTAGACGTATTGGCAGATCAGCAGAGGCAGTTCAGTGAATTATTGAGTGTTAAAGACAAATTCTATTGATCTATAATTAGTACTAGACTCACACATGCAGCCTAGTAGGTTATTGGACACATCTCTAATATTAAAAAAAAAGCTCATGTTGCTGTGCAAAGTCCCAAATATTCAGCAACTAACAGCATGTTGTGCTCAAAATTTGGTCAGTCTTATCTCTGCAGCTTAAAATCTGAGATGTATTTCAAAGCATTAAATCTCTAATCTCTTCTGGAATACTTGTGGATTTTTTTTCTTTCACTCTTGATGATAAGAAAGCGATTTACCAGGCCTCAAAACTCATTTTCTCCTCACCGAAGAAACAAACAAACAAACAAACAAAAAAACCCCAAACAAACAAAAAACAAAAACAAAAAAACCCCAAACCAAACAAAAAAACCAACCAAACAACAACAACAACAAAAAAACCCCACCTTTTTAAATGCCCTTCTAATTGATCCTTATGAGGGTCAAATAGAAATTAGTGAAGTAATTCTGCAAAGTTACGAAGCCATTGTTATCCATCAAAATGGTGGTTAAGGAAGAGAATGACACTAAATCCCTGACATTGGGACATGCACCTGGATATTGTCAGGCCCCATCCTCCTGCTCAAGCAGGATAAGCTAGATATAAATACTTGGGAAAATCTTGATAAACAAAATTTTAAAAATTAGAAATTTCTTCTACATTTCTTTTTTCATTTTTGAAAAATAGCATTTTTTAGAAAATATTTTTTTTTTCTGACTAGGAAGAAGCTGATTTAACTTAACTTTATTTCTAGTTTTATTGAAATGGGCTCACTTTCACACAATTCCTAAAGGGAAAAGACTTGAAAGAATTTTTTCTAGATTTTGACATTTTAAAATGTTAATTTTTTCTCTACAAAAAAATTAAGCTTTTGTTTAAAGATCTTTGCATTATCCCAGAGACACTATTATGTGGAGCTACTGTAATATCCTAATTTGGGAGTTTAAGTATTTTATTTTCATTTTGTTGATACAGCTCTTCCACAGTATCAGTAAACTCAATAAATTCTCCATCCTGATTTAAATGTCTTATTTGCTGTCTTTTCAGAGTGTCTTTGCAGATTGGAACTTGTAATGAATAGGTTTGAAATTTTGACACTGGTGGGCAAAATGTGTTAAACAGTTCATGAGCTTGGACTATGACATGACATGCCATAATGGAAAAAGTACTAAACTGGCAAATCATATTTTGAATGAAGATTTGTATTCTCAAATGAAGCTCTTTTAACTCTCATCTTTGCAAAATTAAAAAAGCCAGTAGAAAAGTAAAACAAATATAAAAGTATTGATCTCCCACAAAACAGAAAGTGATTTTCAACCTGCTGTATCTTATATATCAATCAATAGGATGGGACTAAATGGTTATGTGTCTGTCAGTGGTTTCTGGGATAATTATTGTTATTATTTATGAATTTGTGAGGGTTTTTGGGTTTTATTTTTTGTTGTTAAAGAAAAGACATGCAAGAGATACAAATCTATTTCTCACAGGTATTTCTCTGTTACCTCACAGGTATATGTGAAAATATATCTTTGTAAAGTTACAGCTGGAGTGTCCCTGCCTGTCCCTGGCTATCCCTGTGTGCCTTGGCATCCCTGGCTGTCCCTGGCTGTCCCTGTCTGTCCCTGTCTGTCCCTGTGTGTCCCAGTCTGTCCCTGTGTGTCCCTGTCTGTCCCAGTCTGTCCCTGGCTGTCCCTGGTTGTCCCTCTGTGTCCCCGTCAGTCCCTGTGTGTCCCTATCTGTCCCTGTGTG
>VZRH01004947.1:115663-134682 GCA_013397555.1 Urocynchramus pylzowi | reverse complement strand
AAAAAAAAAAAAAAAAAAAAAAAAAAAAAAAAAAAAAAAAAAAAAAAAAAAGCTACTGAACACCTTTCATTGTTAAAACCTGATTTAACTTTCATAACTAGAATAAGCTGTTAAAAGCTTTTAAAGTATCTCTGTTGATTTTTGACCCAAGTCTATTAAAAAAAAAAAAAAGTTGACTGAAGTGTCATGCTGAATGTAGAATTTTGCATTCCATATATATATTTATTTTAGGAAGAGAATAATCTGTTGTGGGGTTTTTTTTTTCCAATATTAAGAAAAAATTCAGTCTTTTACTCTTTATAGCACACAGACAATAAAGAGTTTCTTACTCAGCCATAGGATAGATGCATTTTGACCCAGTCTCGAATCAAGTTTATAGACTCTTGCCTTTCCTTCATTTTGTGGATTTTGGTGTCAAACTGAAATTGAGCTGATCCAGCCAAGTGAAAACATAGTTAACATAACCCATTTTCTTTTACCTAAAATAACACAAATATATGACATAGGGGACCATGCTGCTGTATTTGAGTATCTCCTTCGTCCTCCAAACAAGCAGATGAAATGTGTTTGGGACAAAACACTGGAGTCTCACTGAGCAAACATTACAAGTGAGCTGCCTGCTGTGAAATGCTGATCTTTTTTTCTGCTTGTCTGTTTTTACCACAAAGCCTTTCGCTGAGTGAATAATTCAAATTCCAGATGATGTCTTGCCATTGTCTGTAGTGGGCAATTATCTACTTTTATTGGGTTCTCCTGAAGTAAAACCAAAGAAGGGGGAGAAATTGTCTCAATAACATCGTCAGTTTGCTGCTCCTTTGCTTTTATGGTAGCTACATACCTACAAAATTTCCTGAACTCATGTAAAATTATGTATTTGATCTCATTGGGGTAGAATCATAGACTGACTGGGAGGGAAGTTCATCTAGTTTCAATCCCCTGCCATGGGCAGGGACACCTTCCACTATCCCAGGTTGCTCCAAGCTCTGTTCAACCTAGCCTTGGACACTTCCAGGTATGCTGATTACATATGGTTTTCTAGGGAACTTCCAGATGTTTCTAGGCAATGGAGAGCACTCAAGGATTAAGAAACCTAGTTTAATGAGATACCTAACCAATTTTTTCCCTGTCAGCATCTTATTTTAAACAGGTAGATACGTCTACTAATGAAAGCAATTAAATTACACGCTAGCTTAAGTAGCTCACTGAACCCAGCTGTGAAGAATAAGCAGAGTGACGTTGTGCTGCTTTTGTTCCACAGAGCAGGCAGCTGTCATTACTCTGCTTATCTCCATTTTTATGCCCATTTTAAGACCTGCATTTGTGAATGCATCTCCTGTTCTCAAATCTTCATCAATAATTCTTGAAATAAACAATTCTGGGCAGACAATGATCATTTTGTCACACTTGTTAAAGTCTTTTAGTATCACCTTTCTGTTTTGAAACACATATTTTAATTCATTTGCTTGTCATTTTGTGAACAGTCTAAAAATAAAGCACAGAATTCTAGAAACACATTTCTTGCAGCACAGTTCATGTAGCAATCATTTTAACAAAAGAATGCCTTCCTACAGACCACAAACAAATTTTAAATTATTCATAAATAACATCAAGATATCATTTAGCCCCTCTGAATGCACTGGCAAATGTGAGGTAGGGAGGGAGAAATAGAAACAACTAGGAAAAGGGAGAGTCAGGGGGAGAGATGTAGCAGGCACAGGGCCTGCAAGGCCTCCCTGGCGGTCAGCAGCCTAGGATAGGAAATGCCAAGTCATGCTGACTGGACCAAAGAAACCCCTCTTCTACCCTCAGACCCTCTCTTATCTCTCTGTAAGGCTATAGGCTACTTTCCATTGACCCTTACTATTGGACAATTTACAAAACCCCTGTACCCTGTATAAAGAGCTACTTTTACCCAGTTTGTCAGAAGAGCTGTCGCTGAAACCCTTCACAGAAGAGAGGAATAAAGGACACCTCTGTGGAACCTCACACAGCGCTTCTCCTCTCTCCCTGCATCTGCTGCTGTGGCACCTAGCAAGCTAAGAGCTGAAATCACCTAAGAACTGATAATCACTTCAGAGCTGAAATCACTAAAGAGCTGAACTGCTTGCTAGGAGAGCCTGCTCTGGGAGCTGCCTGAGGGCTGGCTCAGGTTGTGCTTAATGGTACTGTGCTATCCGGACACCATCGCGGCAGCTGGGGATACCCCACACCCCGCAGACAGCCGCGACAGAGAGAGACAGTGGGACGGAGAGATAGAGTAAGTAGAAAATATCACCACTCCATGGATCCTGACAGCATCCCATTGATTCTCTTCCTCTGGTCTGCTCAGTGGTGAGGGTACCAGTCTTGTCAAAGTGATGGTTGCAGTCTGGACCTGGTGGCAGAAGCCCAGGAAACAGAGTCAAGATTCAGGTTCAGGTTCAGGTTCAGGTACCTCCCCTGGGCCAGGGTTTTACACTGGATCATGTAATCACAGGACACTGATGGCACTGGTGAAGTTGAGCTCATTACAGCCCATGAGCAGGGATGGATATTTCATACTATGTGTGAGTACCCTGATGCTTCTCCTCAGGGCAGTTCTCACAGCTGAGCCACTTGTGTGAGGATGTTGGCATGAGAAGAAGCACTATCCTAGCTCACAGATTTGTCCTTATCTTGTTCAACACCCAGCTGAAATCCTCAGGGATGGGTGCACACTTGACACCTGGGTGGCCAAGTGGTCTATTATTTGAGTCATTAACTATTAACAGTCATGTCCCTCGTGTATCCCACCATGATTCTCCACAGCCACAATCTGCAAGAATAGCACCTGCTCAGGGAGATGGAATGGAGGGTGGAGTTGAGTGGAGACACCGTGGCCAGGCCCTGTTAGAATCCTCGCAGGAACTGGGCAGCACTTTCCAGCTGAGAGAGGAGATGTCCTGCTGATGACTGGGGCAAAATCACTCTCCTTGGACAAACTTGGCTCATTATAACCTAATTGCAATACAAATATACACCTCCACCTCAATGTATTTCCACCTCCAAGGTCCAAACCCCCGTGTTCTAGATTTTCTTGACTGTTTAAAAGCAAAGTGAGAGAATTTTACACCAATCAGTGACAAAGGCATGTATGACTAGGGTCACTCAAACTCCACCTAAACATAGAGAAACCAAAAGAAAACAAGGAGAGAATGGGGGAAATTGAAGGAAGACTCCATTGTAACTGCTGGGATCAGCTGACAGGCTGAACCTGTCTTCTCCCCTCTAGGGATGCCTATTGAGTGAGAATCACACTGTCTGCACTGAGTACTTTTATTGGGGATTACAGCTTGTCTATGTATTGCTTTGAATACATTTTTGCAGTCAGACACTATCACTGACAATCCTCTAACCTTAACCTGTCACAATTTGATATTAATAAAGAGTGTTACTCTGTAAACTGTCACTGTGAATCCTTCCTGGGCACTGGCAGTCACTGGCAGTAGGGAACACACTCAAATAAAGGGGGACAGCTGCTGAGGGCTCTCTCTTGTGCTGTTGGCAGAGTTGAGGAAATCTCTGCTTTACACGTGACCTCAGATATATGGTGTGACATGCAGAAAATTGTGCAGAAAAATATATTTTTGACCATGTTAGTATTTAACGTTGATTGATCTGTTAGACTGATGACACAAAGAAATTGATTGGCACTGCCAGCACCCCTCATTAAACTGGTACACAGTTAATGACATCTATTATATATACATAAACACACACACACACACACACACATATATATATATGTATATAATGATAATAAAACAGTGTTTCTACAGTATATTCAGAAAAATCTTCTAAGTAAAAAATACGTTTTGATGATTACTGTTAATTAAATATTAGAAACGCTTTAGCATTCTATGCACAGGTTTAAATATGCACATTCCATTCTATTTTTATCAGTTCTACAAAATGTTGTAGTTGCTTTTATTTTCCATTATTTAATTTCAGCTTTTGTGTCCTCTCTTAATATTTCTATGGCATAGTGCCATCTTGGGGATGCTGTGAGCATCTGAAAGGACATGAAACAAACTGAAAGAAAATCAAAATATTTATGCTGCACTATGTTGTTGGTGGACGCTAGGACACCAAAAATAAATGTCACTGAAATCTAGGACTCTCTAAAGTACCAAGAGTATCACAACTAATGCCATGTCTATAGAAATTACCACAAATTCGTGAATGCAGCATGTTAGCTGGTATTTTAAACTTGTGAATTCTAGTGTATGTGACAATAGAGAAATCTCAGCCATTCCTTACATTTCTCCTCTAATTAAAGAGAAACACTGATGTTCCAAATCCTAAAAGATTTGGAAGCTGGAAGAGAAATTGTGTTGTGCTAAAGATAATGATACTATTTTGGGGAATTTTTGTCATGATTTCCAGTTATAAAGAGTCAATTTCTTCTTAGTTTGTAAAGGAGGAGCAAAAATACAGCAACATAGTTTTAGTCACACTCTTGTCATTTTTAGCTTGACCTTTATTAGTAGCTGGCAGAAGTTCAGAGCATAATTTGAGTTTTCAGGGCTGCCTCTGCTTCCTGGATTCCCCAAAGCAAAACCAGACAGATCTGCTGACACTGTGCAGTACATGCACGGGCCACTATTGTCCTCAAAATATTTCAGGGTTTTATGTCCTGTAGTGCAACCACACCAAGGGACCACTGCTCCATCACCCAAAGCAAACACCAGATTTTCCTGTACGTTTATTTGCATAACATTAAGAAATGTTCCACTTAATGGAGACTGCTTGTAAATTCTCTGGAGAGAGACTTCCCAACACAGCTCC
Source organism: Urocynchramus pylzowi (assembly GCA_013397555.1). Lineage (NCBI taxonomy): Eukaryota > Metazoa > Chordata > Aves > Passeriformes > Fringillidae > Urocynchramus > Urocynchramus pylzowi. The sequence continues at coordinate 129,876 of VZRH01004947.1, read as the reverse complement.
CTGCAGCCTAACACAGAGCCATATCCTGCAGCTCAACAGGTGGTTGAGAAATTCCAGCCTGAAATAGTGCTGCTGCTGCTGCTGGTGAGTTTGCTGTTGAGTGAAGGGCTGGGATATGTACAGGAGCTGGTTCACATTTCAGGAATTACCTCTTTAACCAACAGCTTTGGAGAATATTCTCGTGCCCTGCTCAGGTGCAGCTGTTGCTTTTTCCTTTTAGCAGCTCAGCAAGGTGGACTTGTGCCAGAAGGTGGGTCCATGTTCACCACCTCACTCACAAGTCCTTCTCCGTTTGTAAAGAAGGGCCCAGAAAGGCACCTTCCCTCACCAGCTATATCAGGATGTTCTCTTTTACACACTCCAGGAACCTCCTGAATTATTTTTTCTGCACTGTGTTATGTTTCCAGCAAACACCTGATAAGTTGAAGCCCTCCATGGGAACATGGGCCAGCAATAACAAGACTCCTTACAGCAACCTCATAGTGTTTCATCCTGGTTTGGTGGTCTTCCACAAAATCCCACCAGGATCTCTACCTTTCTGGCCTTCTCACCTATAAACACAACCCTCTCCTCACCATTATCAATCTCAGACCATCAAAACCCTCCCTCACACACAGGGCTGCAAGACCATCTCTCCTTCCTCATGTGTCCTTTCTGAAGAGTTTGCAGCCATCCATTGGACTCTGAGGACAACAAACAACACTGATCTGGTTTTTCTAAGCTTCTTTCTTGCTAGTTCAGGTCTCATCAGCTGCCTTTCTTGCTTGTATGCCACCCCTGTGCTTGCCTTGGAGATTTTATCACTTGTATGTGCACTTTAAATACCTCATTTTGCTGACTCTGACATTAAACTCTGCCCCTTTGACATTGTATGTTCTTCCCATGTTTATGCTTATCTGTGTAATAAAATTATTACATAGGAATCTAATCTGCTAGTCACAGGGTGACAAAATATATACTACATATTATTTATGACTAAAATATACACTATACATATATATATATTTGTGCTATTTTTGTGTGCTCATAACTATTTTCAAGGCAAGGAAATATGAGATGAGCTTTAAAGTCCCTTCCAAAGCAAGCAATATTATGATTCTATGATTTGACAGTGTTTCAGAGTACTGAAAATGTGAGGTATTTGCAACATGCAATAAATATATGAAGGTTTCTTGCAAGAAAACACTGGCTGTGGATCAGAAATTTGTGTTTCACTACTAAGTTGTAGTGCTCAACAAAGGAATGTCCACTCTTCTTACCTGAAGTGGTGTATTTTAGAAATACTCATATTGGTGAAAATTAAATCATGTCTTGTAATAAAGAGGAGAAAATTATCTTTCAGAATGGACCAAGGACAAAAAAAAATCTACATGTCCTCTCTATTTACTTTGCTGGCTGGTATCTGGGGCATTCCCTGCTGACTGACTTCTTCCCAGCCATGTATTTTTAATTATCAAACCACTCCTGAGCTAGCACAGCCATGCTGCTGATTAACATGACTATAGACAGGGCAAGGGGACCTCACTTGAATAATTATCAGCTTTCTATGTAGTCCAGAGAGGTTTGTAATCCTTGAATTAACTTTTAGGAAAATTCAATGTCCAATGCCAGGGACACATCAGATTGTGTATGACCTTTAGTGCTAATCAGGGAGTTGTATACTAATGAGAGGTGCTTATGTTTGCTTTTTTTCACAGAATCAATAACAGCTTGTTATGTTTAAAGTGCTGCTTTCTATGAGACTCTGATCAGTTGAGAAGCACTGTGAATCAGATCCTGTTTATAAATTTGCCAGATATATTACATTATTCTACAATTCCTTGATAATTGTAGAGGTGGGTCCACCACAGCAGTCATAAACCTTACTGAATTTTGTAATTTTAAGTAAAAGCAAAGCAAACAAAAGCCCTAAATATTAGGAGCACTATCTATTTTCCACTTTTCCTTTAATTCATGTGTGTCAGTGGAAATTATCTTTTCTTTCGGCCTTCAAATCTGTAACTTTCTCTCTTTGTTTTGCCTTATTTTGAAGTAGACATACAGGAACACAGAAAGCTTTTCTGCTGTTTTGCTAAAGGCAGTTAGGAGTTTTCACAGGAACAGCCTCAGCTGCTTTTGCTTTCCTCTGAGTTGTCACAGCAGAGCCACGGATCTGGAACAGGAGGATGGAGTAAAGCAAAGCCTTTAACACCTGCTGCTCACTATCATCACAGGTCTGTCCAACTGGTTACTGGGGATCTGGGGTTATGCCACACAAACAGGGGAGTCTATGCTTAATTTAAATACTTACTGACAGAATTCAAGCACACAATAGCAAAAAAAAAACCCTAATAAACCAACAACACTAAATACTCAGTGAAGACAAATAATAACACAGCATAAACATACTAGACTCACACCTGACTCATCATAATTAGGTGCTATTTCCAGCCCACACCAGGGATGGAACCCTGGAACACATGGCCCCACTCAAACAACACCACCTGGACACCTAGAGAGCAACTTGCCTGGCACAAACCACTGATAAGAAGGGTTGTTCTGGCTACTGCCCAAAGTAGGTGCAGCACTTGATTTTTTCCATGGCTTCCCTTATTCCCTTCTGTGTGCAGTGAAGACAAGGCTCCAGTGCTTTCCTGTAGCAGTCAGGCCTATGGCAGCTCTTCCTGGGAACTTTTCAGAATGTTTTCCCCAAATCTGTTTTACCATACTACATTTACACCATTGGATCACCCTGTAAAATACTACTTTTGACTATTTCCTTCAACCATTATCTTTTTATAACCATTATATTTTATTTACTGTTGTTAATTGCTTTCTAAAATTATTTAGGGGGTTAAAACATTTCTTTATTTTCATCTGGATTTTGCATCACTAGTCTCCAAGCAATGTACTGTATGCATCTTTCCATCTATATTCTTTTATTCTTTTTTCTTGTAGCTCTGAGGACTACAGCTGTAAAGATTGTTATGTGCATATTTGTCTCCTGCAAGGTCACAACATCAAGAGAAGGCCACTCAGACTCATCCACAACTGTTTGAAGGACTAATGTCAGAAAGAGCAATACTAATTAACTTTCTTTTATTTTTCAAATTGCTGAGATAACTCTCCATATGGTACATTTGTGCAAGTTAGTGTGGTGTATTTGCTTTTATAATTAACAAAAGCAAGGACACAGAAGATGCTGTAGCCTGGAAACAGCAATTTTGTATTCATGCTAATGCGTGACTGGAAGGGTGCAAGTAAAAAAACAAAGCAATAAATAGAGTGTATTGGTAGTGAAAATAACTCATTCAGTTGCTACTTATGGCAAATTATATAGCAAACCCAGAGCCTGGAGTGCTGTGAATAGTTTGAAACTTGCTCTTACTGGTCACTGCAGCTTTCCAAGCTAAAGTTTCCTTTTCTAAATATGTCTGTAACTAATTACCCTTCTAGAAATTCATATACAGCAAAAATGAAGCAGCTGCAGGGACAGTGAAAGAGCACAGTTGCTCTAATCCTGCCCACATTGATCTGTGTAGCATTTTGGTGTCCAATATAGGTATATAGGTTAGATTCATTCCACTATTTTTGCCTTTCACAATGAAGGTTTGTAGGTCCTCCAGAATAGTTTATGGGTTGTGGAGGAGTTTTTTTTGTGACAGTAAACCATTCTGTTCCCCTATTAGACAGATGTTCTAAAACATGGTATCTTTTGCCCACACAAGGTTTGAGAAAAAGACATTCTGAAAACTGCTATTATGTCCCTGACAAGCAAAATCACATAATGGTTAAGGCTGGAAATGACCTCTGGAGAGTCTCAAACATGTTCAGCTGGAGAAGGTCATACAGCACCATGAGCACTTGCTTTCTCATCTCCAAGGATGGAGATTCCACAGCCTTTCTGGCCAAACAGGTCCTCTGCTCCCTCACGAAACAACAAATACAGCTGCTTTATCTCCATTTTGCCCAGGTGATTTCAGATGCCAAGATATCAAAACATTTGTGAAATTATTTTATTTCCTTCTTTTATTTCCTGAGTACTTTTTGTTGGTTGGTGTTATGGTCTTTCCAATTTGTGCATTGCAAAAAGGAAATTCATATCAATTTTCATTACTGCACTGCACACAGAATTATTAGGAGTGGTACTTGCAAATTAGTAGCAACTGATTTTTTTTTTAATCTCCAGACAATACACTGTGTAAACTACTCTAGGTTTTGGTGCAGTATAAGCAATATTTTTTAAAAATTGGTTTTATTCCAATCAATATGAAAAGTAAACACATTCCAGATAACGTGAACAGCAAACCCCATGAACAATTCAAGGACATCACAATAATTTAGAATTTCTGTGCTACAAGTTAATTGTTTATATAGAATGTGAATATGACTGACTAATAGTCTCTGCACCAAGATACAATTTTGATTGAATGGGCTACTCTTGGCATCCTTCCAGCATAAATTTTCCCCCAAGTCCTTGGGACAATCTAATGAATTACATGTATTAAAAAAATAACTAGTTTTCTGTAGGAAAGATTTAAGATGGGGCATAATAGGTTAGAGCATCAAGGGGAAGAAGCTCAAATAACATCTGGAACACAGTGATTGGGAAAAGTCAAACTCTGTTAATGAACTTATAACTTATAATTTGATGTTTTCCAGGAGGCTTTAACACTGCCTTGGAAGCAAAAAGACATTAATATCCATTTACCAAGGAGCTGTGTTTGGATTAAACTGTGCTGTGAAGATCAGTGGGAGTGGCAGTCTTTAGCTCATACTCATATTTAGCTCACATTTACAGCATAGAAAAATAAATCTGCCAAAACTGAAAAAGAATACCTGCTCTGTTTTTTTCAAATGTAACTTCTTATTTGATGTAGAGGGATAATTGGTGCTTGGTATCAGGTGGACACTTGGCAATAAAGACCTAGACAGCAATTATGAGACCTAAAGCCTGCTCAGAAATATTATTTTTTTTTCTGTCTTTGTCCAATAGAGCTCTTTTGCATGAATGTTATAGCATCATTTATTCCTAGGTTTTCCAGTCATTCCCCCAAACTTCTCTTTTGGTTGGGTTTTGGTTGTTTCTAGATTTGGGGGGGATTTTAACTTTGTGTTTGTAGAACACATCATATGTACAAGATGTCGCCATGCTGCTGTTCCTGTCTCACTGCAGTAGGAAACTATGATATTCATAATTACCACTAATAATTCCCTGACCGAGACTCTTAGCCAGAGTAGGGAGGTTTCTGGAATTTTTCTCATGCCTTTTTTATAGGTAAGTTGAATTCATCAAAATAAAGAAACTAAAAATTATTACTATTGTGATAGCCACAATTTTAAATCATGTTTTGATACTGCCATTGTTTATGTGCCCTTGTGAGACTGGGGCTTCTGATTTATTGGGGGAATTCTGCCTGAATTCCTGAATTACTCACATCTTCCATACTATAGGGCTATTGGTAGGTAAGAGGGGTATCCTGTAGGGAATCCAAGCCTTAATGGACTTCTGTGCAAGTGTAATGAATCTGAGAACTTAAAGGTACTTCCAGAGCAGCAAACAGGAGCCAATGGCCTCATCCTTGATGGCTTCCATTCAGTATTCCCTGTGGAACTGGGACATTTGAAGTTTTGAATCCCAGTTATTTTACTGTGAGAAGAGAGCAGCTTTGCTCCTTCTTCTGAGGGAAACAGAAACTGAGAGGAGGCATAAGCAAAATAGTAGAAAATCTAAGAGTGCAATTTTCCTGTATTTCAGCTTATTCTCTTGCAATTTCATTGGCCCATGATCCATGGATGTAATTCGCAGATGAACATGTATCACAGAATCTGTTATAGTTTGTTTTTAAAAAGACATTATATTTAAAAAAATAAATTAATAATTTTTTAAAAAAATCAGGGTCATTCTTCCATAGATTTTTTTGGTTGGTTGATTTGTTTTTTTCAGCAACATGTGTTCATATCTTGCTTTTTTTCATGCCTATGCCCAAAAGAATACATAATAACCATGGAGTTTCTCCCGTACGGGAGTTAGTACAGATTCTAGGATTAAAATTATGACAAAGCAGGTGAACAGTGAAAGAACCCAATAAACATGTTATGGAAGATAGTGTAACTGTGAGGGAAGTTTATGGAACAAGTTATAGTACACAATAAAGAAAAATAAACCTGAATTCATGAAAAGTAGAACATGAGAAAAAAGACTGAATCCATTAATCTGTACAAGACAATAAAAAAATGTCACCTAGATCAATGATACTCTGCAGGAAAAAACAACAGCAGTTACATCAGAAAAGTTGGAACAATTATCAGTTTGGGGACATTTCTGGGGACAAAATAAAAAAGACCTGACAGGAGATTGGTCACATTCTAAATGAGTGTACTGAATATGACAGGAGATGTGAGCAAAGAAAACAAACAAGATTTTCTGTGATGACTACAATAAAACATAATTATAGGGGTACTCCTGTTTCTATTATAATGGACTGTAAAGACTATTCTGCTGGAAAAAATATTGAGATCATCACACAAGGAACTATCAGGAAAATAAAAACACTACTGCTTTAGCAGGTTTTAACAATGTATTATACTTTTTTTTTTTCCTGAGAATGTCTTCAGACATAAAAATTAAAAACTCATTACATTTCCAAATACACCTAACAATAAGGAAGCAAAAAGAAATTTCAGCATGTACATGAAAAACTTAGTGTTTTGATAGAACAATTAGTGAGTTAATGACTAATGCATAATTAAACATCTCTGACAACATATTAATGGTCCATGACTTTGCTGTAGGCTACACTTCAGTCCTTAGATTGCAAATTATTTAGAGGTGCTGATCTAATATTATTAATTTCTTCAAACTTCTTAAGGCACAGATGTTCTTGGGAACTCTTGCTGTATAAAACATTCCACAGGAAAATTAACAATTTTAATTCATCGTAATTCCTGATGTGCTTGACATTCCTGAGTTTTGAGGAAAGTCTGACTTAGCAAAGGATTGAATGTAACTTTTCCTATTTAATACAGTGAAGCCCTGGCACAGGGTGCCCAGAGAAGCTGTGGCTGCTCCTGGATCCCTGGAAGTGTCCAAGGCCAGCTTGGACAGGGCTTGGAGAACCCTGGGATAGTGGAAGGTGTCCCTGACCATGGCAGGGGGTGGCACTGGATGGGCTTTCAGGTCCCTTCCAGCCCAGACCATTCTGGGATTCAATGACTCTAATATTAATTTGATCACAGTCTTTTTGAAACCGTTTGTTCAAAGTATATATGTATTACGCCATTGTTTTACTACTCTGATTGCTGAAATTACTCTCTAAATTCTAATGTCAGGACTTGCAAGACATCATCTGACAGTGGGCATGTCCACATCAATAAAATCCAAGCAAACAAAATCCCAAACCATTCCCCTAAAATACTAATTTTCTAAATTAATAGGTAAAGGTCACTGTCTTCTGAGGACATACTTTACATCTATTCACTAGTTTAAGTTTCTTATAGTTTATCCCTGTGTTTAATCCAAAAGTTTGATTTTTAATTCTCCAGTTCTCTGTAACTGCAGTCTAAGTTGTGTCTTCCACCATTAAGGATTAAATAAAATGTTGGTTATTAAATACCTGCTTTATATTCTTATTTTGATCCAAATACTCCATACCAGTTTTCAAGGTTGAACACGTGAGGGAATAAAGGACATACCTAAGAATGAATTTACAAATTCTTATTATTTAAAAGTCTGCTAAAATGGTTGCCAAAATATTTGTTTAGGACTGTAGGCTTATACAGAAACAGAATGTATGTAATTCTCTGTCAAAACATGTTAGTCAGATTGATTCTCTAATTACATAAATAAGACAAGGAACAAAACAGCAGAGTATTTACATTCCAATGTGTACATATCTGAAATGATTACTTGATTTTCTGTGAGCATCCTGTGAAAATTAAAGCACAGCTGTTGCATGATGAGAATTACAGACAAAAAAATATTTCTTTCTGTGGGAGCTGAAATCAGTCATTATTTGACAGAAAGAATTCATTGCCTCACTGATTTGTTCCCCTACACTTTATAGCACCATTCTAACTTAAATCACTTCCAAGCAATAAATTTATGGATTGAATCCCAGCTCAGTGTAAACTGAGTTGGTTCTTCTGAATTCAAAGATATTTAAGTTTATGCAAATAGAAAATCAGATTCTAATTCATCAGTTTAGTTTACATATCCAGGATGTACCTTCTTTCGTCCCTAATAACGAGTTCAAGCCTTTTACTTAATTTATAAGTTTTCAAAGGTGGCTGATCATTGAAATAATTTCTCAATCATCATTCTTCTATGAGGAGGTGGCAGACTGCAAGTTCTCCAAGTGGTAATTCCCAGCTGCAAAGTGGGAAAACTTTAAAGACCACAAAATCAGACAAAGTTTCATGAACATATCCTGCCTGTTGTGTCTCTTACTACTATTTACAGCTGTGCATACAGTCAGTGCACACAGTTAAATAACAGATAATTGATACAGCTTACCCTGGGGAGGGAAATAGAATATAAAAGAGAGAGTAACCTATAATTTTGGTATCATTGCTTCTACAGTCAAACAGCCCTGCCTCACACTTCACTCAGTGGGGAAAACAGGCCAGCTGAAGTAAAAATAATCAGCCAGAAAATGCTAGAAGGAGGAATAATCCAATCCAAGCTTCTGTTGGCTCAAGTCTTTAAGAAGAAATTGCACAGCTCATAAAGTTTCACAGGGAATCAATTAACAAATCAAGAAGCGAAGAAAATAAAATCCCACTGAAAGGAAAAAAAAAAGGGATGTTCTTGGCTTTTATTTCTTTTCAGGCTTTGTGCTATTCTTTAATAAAGACCTGAGATTCAGAATTTTATAGGATTTCTGAGAGAGAACTAAGCCTTGGGAACAAATCACTAAAGTTATACAGCTGTGATAATTTCTTCCCGCTCCTTCCAACCTCTGGGGAAAATCACAGAAGGACAGACAAAATAACCATCTCTCTTACTTCTTTTCTTAGTTTCCATTGCTTCTTGGTCTTGCTTTCCACCAGATCCCTTTTAATGAGCTCTACATTTTGGCGAAGCTTTTATTGGAATGCACTTTTGATATTGTTGCAGACTTAATCAAACCTTGCTTTAATTATGATTTTCACGGTGAACTCATCATTTGTTCAAAGGCCTGTTGCAACCAGATGTTTTTCTTGCTTCTTATTGTTTATAAATTCAGTAGGTTTTGATTAAGAATTTTGGGGAATAGGGAGGACAATAAAATTGGGGATTTAGCCTGAGCTGCAGTTCTGTGAAATCAGGGTGTCCTCTAAACATTCCAACAAGGAGAGAGGATTAAGCTCAATTTTAGTTGCAGAAGAGCATTGCACTTCCACTTTGGTAAGTTTTGCTTAGGCAAAAAAGAAATTGACTTAATTGTCATTGACAGAAAATAGTTTTGATTTATATGAATAATAATGTTATACCTTAAAAAATGTTAGAAGAATTTATGCATGGAATAACATTCCATGATCCATGCATAAATCCATGGAAATAAATAAATCCATGGAAAACAATACACTGAGTATTTGGAAAATGCAGGGTTTACTTTCTTTAATTCAACATCTACAGAATGTAATTATTATTTCTCATTCTTAAAGTCAGTTTTTTCACAAACTAGAGTGTAAATTCACTATGTGTTCCTCCTGCAGGTTAAGTCAATTCTGATAGATTTGTGATGCTTACATTAAAACGATGGAAATCAAATCCATCCAGAAAACTGAACTCAGCTACTATCTCGTGGAACACTCAAGTGAAATGTGAACCTTGTTTGAGTTATGTTCTCTCTCATTTTCTAGCAGTGTGGAATACATTTCAAATTGCAGAAATCCCCAGGACAGAGTAGAAAGGGGATCTTTCAAATGCCCAAAGTCAGATTTTTTCCATTCTGCAGAAAATGCAATGTACTAAACACACAGAGCATATAAATACACATCTTTAATAATACAAAATTTATAAAAATATTAATTTTATAAATACATAATGAAAATAAATACCAATATAATGTATTAATAAAATATAAATATATACTATATAAATAAAATAGCTATATGTATATATATCATATTTTTACATACAAAAATATATAAAGAAAAATTCTAAATATACATAATATTAAAAAAGAAATATGTTCATGCATGGTGGCTAGATACATACTGTAGGTAAAAGACATATGGCAGAGCAATAAAAAAAGAGCTAACAGATTTCTTTACTTGGTAAAATGAAAATTTATACCTCCTCTCATAGCCAATTCTTGGGATACATTTTTGCAATTATCTTTTTTCCCTTTGAAGTCAAGCTTTTTCTATCCTGAAGCTCTAAACCAGCACAGGGAATTTAACTTGAAATAATGACAGGGGTTAAAAATTCAGATTTTAATATAATTTGACATAATTATAACATTTATTTTCATATAATGTAATGTGTAAAGTATTATAATTTATTGATTTAATATTTTTAATTGAAGTAATGGATGGAATAATATCCTTTTCAGATATTGCTTTAGTGCAACAATTATACATTCTTTTTAATATGCTGTTCTGTACCACTAAAATATTAGAAGAATGGAACAGAGATCACAGAGAAAATTAATTATGTAAATAAGATAATGTCTTGAGTAAGACAGAAAGAGGGAGGTGTAGTCTTTAATTTGGTTTAAGGGCATATAAACAAGTAAATGATCAGGACATGAGTGATTAGCATGCACAGAGTACATATATAAATATACATATAAATACATACATATATATATATGTTTGTGTGTGTGTGTTGTTACCATTCTGTGTAAAGATTTTGAGTTTAGGCTGCTGCCATCACTTCTGTTTCTGCTCTCTGTTTCAAAGCACAGCCTTTGAACTGAAGTCAGTTCCTTCTTTTGGTTGAGGAGAGCTCCCGTGACTGACATCCCTGGCAGCATCTCACTGATTTGCGTGCCACTGGAACCTCTCCATCTCAGGAGACTTGGCTCCAGTGCTTCCCAGTGCTTGTTCATTCATTAAAAAGGATGTGTGCAACTTCAATTCAAGGAAGCTTACATTAGCATTTAATGGAAAAAAATCAATGGGATTTTAGGTAAATTAAAAGTCTTCTAAAAATCCATGGGATGACGTGCTTGGATTAACCATTATTAATAAAAGAGCTGTGTTTGTGTTATCAGTTTGTGGTAATGTGATCTTGTTATGTAGTTAAAAATAAATTGTAACAATGGGCCCTGTTCTGTTATTAGAGAATAAATGTTTGCTTTTTCAAATGGATTCTGGAAAAATATTCAGAAAAAACTAATTAATGGCATAATTATTTAAATTATGCATTTTTCCTTTTAAAAGTGTATACACGAAGACTCTAATTTGCTGCTATGGAATAAAGCTGAAACCTTCTGAACCTTTTAGAAAGCAATTATCTACAGTTAACCCAACCAGTGCCAACCCAGCGCCATGACCAGGACTAAATCATGTCCTCAAGTGCCACATTCACACCTTTTTTGAATATTTCCAATGATGGTGTCTCCACCACTGCCATGGGCCATGTGTTTCAATGCTTTAAAACCCTTTGTGTGAAATACTTTTCCTCATATCCAATCTAAATTTCCCCTGGCACAGCTTGAGGCCGTTCTCTCTCCTCCTGTCCCTGTTCCCTGGGAGCAAAGCCCAACCCCCCCAGCTGTCCCCTCCTGTCAGGGAGTTGTGCAGAGCCAGAAGGTCCCCCCTGAGCCTCCTTTTCTCCAGGCTGAGCCCCTTTCCCAGCTCCCTCAGCCACTCCTGGTGTTCCAGACCCTCCCCCAGCCCTGTTCCTTTCCCTGGACATGCTCCAGCCCCTCAGTGTCTTCCTTGTAATGAAGTCTCAAAACTGAACATGGAATTTGAGGTGCAAATCTCTGGGACATGCGCAAGCATGTCTGACATGACAGACTTCTGTGAGTTGCTGATTGAACAATTATTTTTTAAGTTTTGGCTTTTTGAACATACTCTTCATTTTAAAATTTGAAGCTAAATGATTCATTAGCAGTGATATGGCTACAGACTATGACATATGTCTGTAGACAAGTATGTATAATGATTTGGTGTAAAATGACTGCATGCAAAGCTCTGAAATAAAAATGCCATCCTAAGAAAAATGTCTCTATTCAATTTAATCCTAAATACAAAACTTTTCTCTCAAAAATTTTGTCTGACTTCCCAAAACTGGTGCCACTACATCGGTTTATTTCTTATGCACATCATAGCTTAGCTTTTTAAAGTCATAAATGAGCGGTCAGACTACCTAGTTATCTAATTTACACTTACACACACACAAAAGAAAGAAAAATTATACAAAAATTATACTCTTTTTTCCTGGTAGTAGAATTCAAAAACTATTTTCAAAGCCAGAAATATATCTTTTAACAATGCCTGTACTTTTTATTTTTCACTTCTGTGTCAAAAATTCATAGGATGAAGGAATGAATTAATCTAGGTAATTTTTTACATTTTATATTCAAGATAGTGTTCATCAAAGCTTGTAGGAGAAAGATCCACCCCTCACTTATCATTAGAAGATTTTATGCATGTCATATCTAACCTAAATCTTATACCTTCTTCATTCTTTGTTACTATTCAGCATCTCAGATACCTCAAATCTGATTTATTCCATCCTTTTAAAGCACTGATATGTCGTATCTATATCAAGATTGTTTGCCTTTGATCAATCCTTATCTGAAGCAACTACTTTCCATTTCTTCTAATAAGAGGGCACTCTTACAGTATTTTAAATTGTAGAAGGATAAATACAACAGCCAGAAAGCTCCCAGGGATTACCTGTTTCAGTGTAGTTTACCTAAAATACATTGAATTTGTTAAACTCTGCCTCCTTGGTGCCCTGTTGGTCAAATTACTGTGTCATGTTGGCCTTGCTTTGCAAGACCACTCTGCATTTTCCTTGGGGCTACTTTGGAATAGCTACCGTGGAAAGAAATGGATGAGTTAGGTTTGTTTCTTACTCAGATTTTAGCCAGATTCTGCAATATTTGGTTTTTGTTCCCCAGCTATTCTGTAATTGCATCAAATCCATGCAAAACCCTTAGTACATGGCATTTTTTTTTTTTGATGGAATGTTACTTTACTAACATTTAACTTGTCAGTGCTGACTTGTAGTAAAACAGCTTAAGTTCATAAAAATCAGTTGATCAGCACAATTTCACCACCAGGTTATTGGTTTTCCTGGGATGCTGGAGATAAGGAAACAAACAAAAATAAGTCTTTTAATCCAAACTTATACTGAAAGGCAATTTGGTTTTCTTTTCAAAATATCTCAAAATACTACTATATATGAGGCTGCATATTCAGAATCACTTTGGCTGCTGTACCCAGACATTCAGTGAGGCAGAAGCTCAGCTCTGACAAAAATCATGCTGGAAATAAGACATGGAGGATTTAGTTTGAAAGAAGAAGGGGTACAAGCTAAGAAGGAATTAGAGTTACAGGGCAGTATTGTAGATGTTTATTGTCTTTTTAAAAGACACATATATTCCTTTTTATTATTATAACTTTTTAAATTACTTCTCTGATAAAACTTACATGGAGCTTGAAAGGAATGCAGTCCTTACTGGTGTTTAACTAGGTTTTACCTCTCCTTTTTTGCCACAAGATCAACCTTACAGAAAGCACAAACTTCTGTTATTCAGTTCTTACAGCCATTTATAGAGAGCTACTGCATGACTGGATTTTTTTTCTCCATAAATACATATATTTGTCTCAAAACTCATAAGGAGGATTTAACACCTTAGCTGTATTTTCAAGTAAATAGTCCTTTGAGAGCAATGGCAGGGAAAAGATTGCCAGATTTCACTAATACAAAATATGAAAAGTGAGCCTGCATTTGATGGATTTCCAAGGGGTAAAAAGAACAGACCTTTTCTGTGTCACAGTGAAATGTTACAGCAATAGAGCTGAATGAGCTGGTGATAAGGAGCTAATGTAATAATCCTTGCAGTCTGTGCTCAGCTTTGTCCAGAAATGTAAGTAGCAAGGTGATAAGATCCCAGGCTGAAAGAACTGATTTGTAAACGACAGCCTAAGAGAGTGCTGGCAAAGGTAGATCCAAACCACCTGGCTCACTAAGAATATGCTTCATTGAGCTAGGATCCAACTATAAGTACATGAACACCTAGGTCTGACTTTTTAAATGTGGTAATTAAAAAAAAAAAAAAAAA
>VZRH01004947.1:75447-110101 GCA_013397555.1 Urocynchramus pylzowi | reverse complement strand
ATAAAACAAACCAAAAAAAAAAAAAAACCTTTGAATTTACAAAATATCCTTCGATTTACAAGATTTCTGCTTTCCAACTGTCAATAATTAATCTGTAAGGTCAGTAAAAATCCATGTAGAGGCAAGATTTATTTCATACCTAGGGAAACAAGCTTTGTTTGGCCCCCTGAACTCCCAGCCAGTGCTAGGACAAAAGTGATTTCTCTTTCTTGGCTCCTAACAGCATTTCAAGAGCTGGAAATGAAAATTGCTAATGAAGGCCTTGCACTGTTGTTACAGGAGCAGACTTATTTTCATGTGTTTCAGAAACATCTTCTACCCTTTTTTCAATTGCTTGTGTCTTGATCCTATTTAAATTTTTTTGACTAAAGCTGTCTTGGTGGGATTTTTTAAGGAGTTGCCCCTCCCAAATTCCTTTCCCAATATTAGCAAAACCAAGACTACTGAAAAGGAAACTGTTTTCCATTATTTAAATTCCTGATTCCTGTTGATCTCATTCTTAATGACTTTGGAGAATGTGATTAAAATTTGACAGAGTAGCACTTGTGATGCCTCTGTGCCTCTTAACAGCTCCATAAAATTTGACATAGTCTAGATTTAATTCTTAACAGGATTAAACAGGAAAAATACCTCTCTTGCAATGTACCTTTTTTCACTTTTAACAAGGAGAAATGGTTAAAAAGTTGGCTGATGTGAATGCAGAGGTAGCAATAAATGGTGAAACAGGAGAGAGACATGCAAAGGAAAGGTGAGATTAGGTCAAGAAAACTAACAGGAAGGAAAAGGTGGTCCAGTAGTTGGTTGGCTGGGGACAGGCAAAAAACATTTAACGGTGAAAATCCAAAAGCAAAAGGTAGCTAGAACTTGAGATCCTGGAAGGTAGAGCATAAAGAGCAGAAATACTTTAATTTGGGAGGATGACTTTTGACATTGCAACATGGGTAGTGAACATTTAACTTGGGATTTATTTGCTTGCTAAGAATGTCTTTTGTGACTCAAGAAAATCTGATCTTTCTTTTCATATTTTCAGTACCAAGGAGAAGAAACGAGAATCTAGAGGAAAATGTATTGATAAAATAATGGCAAAAAAATGAGACCATTAAAATTAATAGGAACTTTCAGAGAAAAAGTGTTTCATTCTATTCTCAGCAATAAATTACTGTAAACGCTCCAATTAAAAAAAAAACCTCTCAGTAAAGTATTTGTACAGAATTATTTTAATTAATTCTTATTAGAAACCCCTTAAGCATAGGTTTTACGGGGTTCTTACAGAAAATGTGGAAGTTTGATTTATTTGTTCTGAAATATGCTTAACTAAGTTTGAAGAAGGACAGATTTTTCAATACCTTTTGGATAAATATTGAGATACATAGATACATACAATGTATATCAGAAAGGCCATTTGTGGTCTGTAGCATTCTTTTTCATACTGAAAATGTAGGCTAAATCTTTTCAACCTATAAAATTCCTCCTTTTATTTTTTTCACGATTTAGCCATTCATCACAGCATGTGGATATGATGAATACACCAAATTTGCAATATGTTCACATCATCTGAAGGAAATTTTACTTTTTCAGCATGAAACTAAAGTTAATTTACAGTTCTGAGAATTCTTAGAAGTAAATTTTTATACAAAAATTATATGTTGCTACACTAAAACATAAAACCTTGAAAACACGAAGCAATGCAAGAAAAGCCAGGGTTAGTGTAAGGAATCTTTTCCTACATTGCACAGAAATTATTAAAAAGTAGTTAAATTAACAACAGCAGATCTCAGGGCATTTCCAGTTTTGCCTGTGTGGTACACAGACACAGGGAAGAGCTCACCAGTGCTGGATATCTCTGTGCTCCCTCATCATCACTCTGAATTCAGAGTCTTCCTCACAATGCTCTTTCATGTCAAAACTTAAATTTTAACTAAACTTCTATGTGTTAACAATAAGCAGTTGCTTCAAAAGGTGAGGTAATTCTTTGATGGCAGGTCAGAAACGGGTGTAGTTCTGAGATCTTGGTGGGGAGAGTTTCACTTACTGTGTGTGAGAAACTCCAAAGACAGCAGAAAGTCCCTTTGCCCCTGAGACTTTGCCTCCTATGAGTGACTCCAGTGGGTGAATAGCAGGGGGTGGAACTGATGCCTTGTGAAGACTGACCTAGAACAGAGGCTGGGCAGAGTTAAAGAATAAAGTAGGGATTTATTAAAAGGCCTCAATGGATACTGCTTGGGCAGCACAGGGCTACAGCCAAGATGAACCAAAATGGCCACAAAATGCACAACCAGTCACAGGGTCTCTCATTTTAATAAGTTCTGCTCCATTTGCATATTGGAGTTAATTGTCCAGTTACAGCTCCAGCCCATGAAGTCCCATCCTCTTGCTTTTCTCTCTTCAGACCACGCTGTTTGTTCTCTTGGGCCTGAAATTTGGATCATTTGTCCTTGGTCCCCATCCCTTCCAACCCAAAGCATCCTGTGATGCTCCGGCTCTGTGAAGTCAAAGGAGATGTGTGTTTTCTACCTCAACAGCAAGATGTCTGACACAAGTGAATTACCAGTTACCTATTTCCACTCAGCTTAGTCCTTTGTGAGCCAGGACAGCAGTACTGGTGTCCCCAAACCGGCTGTGCAGACATCACAGGATCTCATGAACACCTTGTGCAGGGACACCCGTGTGCATCTGAGCTGGGGCTGCCTCTGGGCAATAATGTGAATGCAGAAACAAAAATGCTGTTCACTGCAGCATCTGGATTTGTGCCCAGCCCAGGTAACAGCCAAATAACTCTGGTCACCTCAGGGTAGTGCTTAAGCTGTCAAGATGATTATGCATTGCAAAAAACTACAGAGTCACGGAAAGGTTTGAGTTGTAAAGGAACTTGAAGATCATGTCTTTCAACACCCAATCAACAATTTAAAGAAATCAAGCCTTCTTGTAGTGCTCCAGCAGCAGGCATGGAATTTGATATAGATTCCAGGTTGCAATTTATTCCTGAGGGCTCAAGAGACCAGAATTTCATCCATCTTGGCCACTTTTTCAACCCCTGGCCAAAAAAAGGGAATCTAGAATGCCTTTCCTCTTTTCACTCATGCATTAGCTTGCCCTAGTTCCCAGAGATTTTTACAGCAAGAGTATAATATGTGAGGTCTTCTGCTCGTTAGAGCTGTGTCTCACATGGACCTACAGTGCACTGTTCCCTTTTTCTCTTGCTTTAAAACCCCTGCAGCCTCAGAAGTTGGTGTTCATGGAATTTCTGCAGAGGTATCACACAGGAGCCTCACTGGGGGCTGGGGGAGTGAAAAGTCTCTTGATTATTTTTTTCTGAGTGGTGGCAGAGAGGAACACAGGCCCTTTTCTTAAAGCAGAGACCTGGGGTGATAAGGGAAATTTCAGAAAAACAGAGAAAAAGTTTCATCCCTGGATGAAAGACTGGAGATAAACTAAGGAAAAGTTCCATCAAACAAACCAGGTTACCTTGTAGTTATTTCCCACCTTATTATTTTTTATTTTGACATGAAACTCTGCCTTGGAGTCCTGTTGCAATGTGTTCACACATAATGTGTGAAAGAAGAGCCCTTTATGATAAGTTTCATAGCTCCAGAAGTTTAGGGTACTTTGTGTCCTGCAGGATGTTGGAACAGATGTGTGTCACTTTGCTGTGCCAAGCACAAACTTTCTAGATTTTTTTTGCATGTAAATAGAAAAGGGAAAATTTTGAATGGAAAATTAAATAGATTTTTATCAGCAATGTTTCATAAATGGCTAATTAGGGATATTTTTATAGTATGATTAATTAACAATGCAAATCAAGAATTTACATCCATCAGCTGAAGCATGGATGACTGAACCAGTTGCAAAAACCTATATATTGAGTTTTCTTGACTAAATTTTCTTGCATTGGAGTTAAATCCAATTATGGAGCTAATGCAAAAGCAGTGCACCACTTATATTCTGAAAATTAGACTTAAATGTGCAAAGGAGCCTTTCTTGGTATTTTGATATGATGTTTCACACACCTTATGCAATATTGTGCAACATCAGGTTATTTGAAGGACATCTACTTACTAATTAAAAAAAAAAAAAAAGAAAAGGAAAAATATCAAAATAAAATTCAGCAGTTAGAAAAGTTGAAAATCTTTGAGGATACAAACTTCATTCATTCAGTTTGAAAATAGATGTCACATGTTTATGAGCACAAACTACCAAAATCCAGAAACTGTGAAATTGGTTACTCTGTCATGTGAGTTCATGTTATGCTGAATTTCTGACTGTTCCATAGGTTCCTTCAGCCACAATAAGCCAGAACAGAAACACTAAAAGACTAACTATAGAAACTTCAATAAAGAGAAAGTACCAGATATTTATAATATTTAAGTTCATTTGATGAGAAGGATATTGAAAATACCAAGTGTTTTGGAATAATATGTTTTGGTGTTATCCTGCATACATTATCTATTAGTTTGTCTTGTTCTTCTTCTGGAAGATGCCACAATTTTGTATTTATTTTTAATAGTCTCTTCCTCAAGCTACAGAGATGAATTAGAATATTTCATTTACTATTTATCCAATTTACTTTACATTCATGATGTCCAATGGAGTCCAAGCAAGGAATCGCTTGTGTTCTGTCACCTGAAACAAACACCAAAAGACTTAAGGTTCCTGAAAGGAGTTTCTTATAGAATTAGAAATGCCAAAAAACAAATTAAAGGATTTGTGCCCCTTCAGTCCTTGAACCAGAGTCCCTGCTGTGCTTTTTGTTCTCTCCTGTAAGATTCACAGCAGCTGGACAGGTAACCCATCCCATTACAATCCCCTTCTCCTGCCAGTAGAAGTGCTCTTTAACTGGAAGTGATAACAGCAGTTTGGGAGGACTCTCCACAACTAAAAAAAATTATTTTATTTATATTCTTTCAATCTTATTGCCAAGGAAAGAAACATGCCCAAAATGCAATAAGATGGAGCACTTAAGTGACATTCAGAATTATTTAGAGGAAATAACTGCACAGTTCATCAAGCAGATGAATATAAATAGTAGTTCCAATGTTTTAAGTTTGCATAAAACTAACAAAAGATGTCAAAAACAGCTGAGTTAAGAAAGAAATAAAGCAAACATCATTCTAAGTTGGAATTACAGTGGCTGTGGAATTCTTAAATTGTTCCTCTGTGAGCAAAACATTGAAGATGCCATAAATGAAAAAAAAAAAAAAAAAAAAGAAAGAAAAATCTTCCATATTCATTAGAAAGTAACAATTTATAAAAACAACATCAAAGCTGAAACGAACAGCAAAAAATTACTGTCTGAAATGGATGGGGGTGGGAGCTTTTCTTTTTTATAATTACAATATTTGCAGTGTGTAAATGTTAAACTCTTCTTGAACAAAACTTAACTTTTTATTTCATTCTGTCCTGGGAAAAGCTTTTTTTGAAAGCATGCACCAGAAGCTGTAAGGAACCTCTTTATGCCTTTTTCATGGTTTTCAGTTCTTTAGAATAAATGCAATCATAAAATCATCAATGAATTGGAGCAAACATTAAAGATTATTTAGTTCCACCTACCCGACCTAAGCAGGGACACTTTCCACCAGACCAGGAATAAAAAAAAAATATGTGATAGCTTGAGTTTTCACTGGATTGAATTCAGGTTTTGCAGAATATGGATTTCTGTGCCATGAGGTTTTTTTACTTCCACATGGTGCTTGGGGAATAAAGATTCTTTTATCATTTTGGCTAAGTTTGAGAGTGTGAGCAATTATTCTGCTTTTCTGTTTGGCTTAAATTCTTAGCAGGAAGTGCAGGTGCAGATGTGAATTAACACATAGAATGTATATTTGATGACTGTGTATATGAGATTTCAAAAAGCAAACCCATTCTTAGAGATGGTGAACAAATAGGAAAGTTATTTTAAATATTGTTTCCTTACTGCTTTATGAGTCATTTATGTCTGGTACAATATCAATGCAGCATAAAATATTCCAGACCTGCCCAACCTGGTCTTGAACAATTTCAGGGATTCTGACTCTATGAATTGGGCATAAAATTACCTATGCCTTTTTCATCTAAGAGCCATCAGTAAATTTTGGAGCTGTACTGCTGAATTCATTAAATGACTTCAGAAAAACATTTGTATTTTCCCTGCTTTAAAGTAGTGAGATAGGAAATAGGAGAAGCAAGTAAAAATCTAATGTCAGCAAAAATAATAATGTATTTTATCTATAAGGAACCTCACTGCTGAAGCATGTAAAAATAAAACATAGGTGTATCTGTAGCATTAAAGAACAAGAGTTTTATCAGAATGGGGTGTTAAGATGGTCTTAATTCCATGGCACTTGGATAAAGCATTAAGAATATCAATAGGAAGATGAGGCCTCCCACAATTGCAGATGTAAAAGTTTGTACCCCTCAGACCTTGCAGAATTAAATTATAAAGCCAATTTCAAGCTCAGTAAGATATGTATGTTGACCCATTCAGAATAGGTCAGGGAATTTAGATATTTTTTATTCATTTTGGCTGCTAATATCTGCTACACAAATTTGAAAATCTCATAGTTCTTTTTCAAAGATGTGTTATCTATTTAATGCTGTTGGAAAACTAAAACTAATTCAATAGCTTAAAGATACTATAAAGAAGAAACATAAAAAAGAACAGTCTAAGAATGTGACTTTAAAAACTATTCTATTATAGATGATAATTTGATCTTTTCATACTGCTATTTAAAGTACTTTATCTATATTTTTAAAGTTTTTCCTTAAATGGCATATGTTGTTTTTTGATAAGTGAAGCACTTTTGCTTTTAATGAAAAGCATTGTTTTAAAAATTGAAGCATTTATCTGACTTGTAGTTTATTGCATTTTAAAAATTTAATATTTCTGTTAATTTTCTTGTATTTCATAAAATCATAGAAATTTTGTGGTTGGAAGAAATCTTAAAACTCATTCCATCCCAGTCTCTAGTTAGGAGTGTCTGATGGTAGCTCCAACTCTCATACAAACAGAAAACATCTGCATGCTCATGGTAATGTCAGGCTCTGTCTCCGTACAATTTTTTGTGGTTTAATAATGTGCTTGTCACTAAATCTTAAATTCTCAAATTCTAAGCTAAAGGGCAAAATAAATTTAAATTGTACTTATGCAAATAGAGGGCATGGCAAGTGCAGCATTTTAAGAGGTAATGGAAAGGAGACTCCACTGCTACCTGAAATGCTACACATATTTTGCTCTTTTTGCCTTGCTAGGTTGAGAAATATGGAGAATATGTGGTTTTGAGAGAGATATTTACCCATTTCAGAATAGAAACACGTGCAGGCAAAACTCTACTTTCCTTTGGTGATTGAGTAATTTGAGACAATAGTGAAAATCCTTTTCTTCTCCTGCTAGTAGGCTCTGCTTTTGTCCTTCTGCTCATAAATGTTCCTCAGAGGAGGGAACTCCTCTCTCCTCAGGGCTCCTCCTTGCAAGCAGCAACCAAACCAGTGCTGTACATCTGCTCTCTCCTCTTCTGGCTCCAAGATCCTTGAGGATTTAAAAGCCATGTAGATGTGGTAATTGGGGATGTGGATTAGTGGTGGCCTTGGCAGTGCTGGGGGAATGTTTGGACTTGATATTATTAGAGGTCTTTGCCAGGCTAAATAGCTCTGTGATTCTATTGAATATCTGGTTACATTGCACAAGTCTTTCTCTAATTTTTCTTTCATTACTTTATTAAGGGCAAAATCATCCACTCTGAACTCCATTACATTTTTTTTTCCTATTCACCACTTCTGCACTGTATATTTTGTATCTATTTCATGCAAGGAAATTCGAGTAACTTGATAGGGTTAGAGTGCATAAAGATTTTTTCACTCCTGACACCAAGTCTGAAATCAGTTCCGACTTTAACAGATTAACTAAAGAAAAAAGAAAACAATAAAACAAAAGCCTTTGTCACCAGGACAAGGTCACCAAGCAATAAATTCTCTGCTGCATATTTGACCAACTTCAACTTTTGCTGATCAAAATTTCTCACATTTTTCATTGTAAGGGCAGACTTTCAGATTAGCAGTCAGTAAGAAATCATGTCTGAAAAAAAAGTGCTTGCAGCAATTTACCAACCCTGATTATGGACCTACAATTTTTCTACTTTGAAAATACTTCATATCCCCTTGATTACACCACACCCAGCAGGTTAAGGGTTGAGCATAGCCAGTCCCTAAATAGGATAAAATAGTGGAGAGACCATAATTCTGTCCAGTTTAAAGAGGAAGAGAAAAACCCTTTATTGCCATAATCCATAATTTCCCTATTTGGGGGTTTTTATTGACATATCTTGTAAACAATGTTGATCTGACAGTGCAGGGACTCAGGCCTTGTCAGCATCATTTACCTTGCTTTTACTTTTGTCCAGTGGTCAATTAAGAATTGTCTGGCTCACTTTAGCTGTCTCAACACCAGATAAGAGTCTGACAAACCTGCTAAATCCTGTGTAACCAACAATAGACTCTTGTGTCAAATGCTGCTGGGGGAGGCATGTATGTATGAAATTTAAGTTTCAACAGAGGCAAAGACATAGCTAAGGAATACCCAGCACACTCCTGGGTCTGAGCAGCTTGGAAAGCAGCGTGGCAGAGAAATCTCTGAGCTGGACATCATAAGCTGTCACTGTGTCACCGTACCTGGGTGTCAAATAAAACCAAGAGCATCCCAGGCTACTCTAGGAAGAACATTCCTTCCTCTCAGTATCCCACTGGTGAGAGCACACCTGGAGTGCTGTGTCCAGATCTATGCTCCTCAGCACCAAAGAGCTCCTGAAGAGAGGCTGGTTCAGGGCCATAAATGAAACAAAGGGACTGGAGGACATCCACAGAGAGGACATGAGGAAGTGGGATGAAAAACTCACCTCTACCTTGTCACTATGGGTATGTGAGTTCAGAGGAAGAACAAGCACCCAGGACATTCTTCAGGGATAAATCTTCTCCAGTTTCCAGTGGGCACATCCTCAGACAGAATCAGAGGCTGGTCTTACTTCCTATCCTCTCAAAGGGATGTGTCAGTTTAAAAACCCAGCTGGAAAATAAACTCCACTCAAGCTGCTCCCTTCCATCTCACCCTCCTCTGCTACTCCCAAATAACAGCAGGGATTTGAATGCCAACAGTCATAGCCAAGTTCAATAGAAAATTTAGACGTTTAATTGCATGACCTTGTTTGTTTTCTTAATTTTGTAACTTTTTCACAGTTGCTTATATACTTGATAGTACTTGGAACACCATTTGTTCAAGAAGTGCTTTAACACCTGCCTTGGATGTAGGGACAGAAAAAGAGAAAAAGCCTGGTTTTTTGGGGTTTTTTTCATAAAAGCAGATTCCGAAAAATCAATCTTACAGGAATATTTATTTTGCAAGCTCTATCATCTCAATCTCAGATTGTATGGATTTGCGTGTCTTAAAATACATTCTCAATGCAAAAGTAATTTTTTTCAGGGAATATGTTTGATATTAAATCAAATGAATGCTTAAAGATAATTTTTGATTTACAGTAATATTTAAGATCCTCTCTACAAGACTCTTATGGTTACAGCTGTGCACCAGAGCAATGTGAAGGATTCTATTAAATGAATTCTATTAAGACAGCCTTTCTCTCACAGGAAAAACACACTTGAATTTATTCATCAATATTTTGCTCTTTAAGCATTTTATTGTAATTCTGGTTTTTTGTCCAAGAATGTTATGCTCTATCTATACTATAGAAATTTCAATTGTGACAGAAGGGGTTTTCAAAGGCCAAAACATGAATACCTATAAAGTCATAGTGTTGATACTCCACACATGGCACACAGCTCCCCTCTGGGCATTCTGCCAACCAGCTCTTGCCAGATGATGTAATTTTGACAGCCTGGCAATTTTTTCATTGGGAAATAAAATCTTGGAGCAGTAGAAAGTGAGGGAAAATAATTTTTTTTCGTTTTTTATGCACATACATGTTTACTAATTTAAGCAAAACTACTGCTTTTATCAGCTACAGAGGTGAGAATATTTAGAGCAACTGGGAAAAAATATCTAGGTTGAGGTTGCTTCTTTGAGAGAAGACTGAGACCAAGGAAGTGGGATACAAGGGCAGCAAAACAATGGGACTTAAAAAACCAAACCAAATAAAAACACTTCAGCAGAAGTCAGAAAAAGGGATAATAAGGCATTCAGATGATGCACAGAGCTATTTGTGGTTACTTACAGGTAGCCTTGCCCTTGATCACAGCAGGTCAAAACAGGCCAATGAGCCATTGGTCACAATATTGATTTAGACAAAAATAGAAGGAAAGAGTGAGCAGAAAATATCATGGTTTCTTTGAAATTGAGGGTTCTTCAAAAATGAAAGGGAATGGATTGACTGAGAGTGCTGAAATTTTTTTTCTTTAGACAAAAGAAATTTAAGATTTGGTTATTTTGAAGTTTATTCTGGAAGGACGAAATGGCTTGGTGGGACACTTTTCTTTGGGTCCAAAAAGTAAAGTTCGAAAATGTGTAAGCAGATCTCTGCTTAGGTCTCCAAACAATAGACAGGCACATATAGATCAAAAATCTGAAGTTAATATAGAATTTGCCTTGTTGTAGAAATGGCAGCAATCAGAAAAACAGGGAGATCTATACTGGCCAAAAGACAAGGAGACTTAGGATCTTAATTTATTTTTTCAAATTCTACTGGTTTTTTTCTTCATTAGTCTCTAAATATCCTGACAATCAGTAATGTTTCTGAATGCTGAAGACAGCTTCATGTGCCCTAACAAAAGTAGTCCTCACAGACAGTGGCTCCACTTGATTTAATTTCTGAAGAAATCATTGAAATTATACTAAGAATTGATTGGCAGTAAAAATATTTTTCAGTTATGATTGCAGTGTGAATATTAAAGAACCTCTCCTTCGAGTGTTTGTTTTTCAGATCCGTGGACATTAGGAAGATTGTCTCATGGTATGAACAGTCAGGCTCAGGATTCATATCAAGCTGTGGGTTCTTTCCATTTGTGTCTAACTGGGTTTACAGAAATTGCTTAGGGACAAGCTTGCACACACAAACAGGTTTTGAAGGACTTTGGGGGTGTAAAATGCCAGTGACACTCCAGGGTCAAGATGCTGAGGGACTTCACAGAAATTTGTGGTTTATCCCAGAGATTATCATGAAAATTTCAAAATTCTGTGACCCAGTGCAACAGGTATTTTACATTTAATCAAATTACTTAGCCTCTGAACCATGGCTACTTTTAGTCTTTTACAGCATTTCTTGACTATGGTGAAATTAATGTCTTGCCTGCCTTTTTGAAGACATGAATGCTTCATTCACAGAAAATCCCTGTAGGATAATGTTATGACTCTTTCTGCTGCTGAGGATGAATGGAGACATCAACATTGGGAACTTGTTTGCAATGTTTATTCCTTATTCACTACATGCTCTAAAGAGCATCTACATTTCCCATTGATGTCAGATGCAGTTTTCAGCTATGCAGCATTTGGAAACCTGACAGGTTTTTTTCAAGGATTGATGAGCAATGTCTTCACAAGCTTTGCTGATCTTGCTTCTTAAGAATCTGTCTCTTCTGTGACCCAGAAGACTTCATATCTGACAGAAGAACTAACTCCAGCAAAACTGGAACATTTCCATGTGCTTTTTCCACACTTTAACTCCATCCAGGAGCACAGACATTTACACACATTGGTGAATCACAGGGTGTGACCAAGGAGATCATTCAATCCTTCCATCAGAAATATGCAAACCCTGTAATTTGATGGTGTCACACCCAACATGCACAGACAGTGTGCTTGGAGTTGCTTAGAATTTCCTAACTTGCAAATGTTACAAGTCTCAATCCTACTCTTTTGAAATATGTATTTTTACTGTGTTTCACTTATCACTTGTTTGGTTTGTCTGTGTTCTCCCAGGAGTGGCACTGGGTGTGGGTGGCATCATTTCAGCAGCTGGGGAGCTGCAGGGTGATTTCTGCACAATCCCAGATCCAGGTGGCTCTGCAATGAGCCCACCACAGGCCCTATTAGGCACTGGTGGTACCTCTGGGAAAATTATTAAATATTAAGGAAAAGGCCAAAATCCTGGGAGAAAAAAGGTCAGGACCCAGGCCAGAGCTATAGGAGGGGCTCCACCACCAAGCTGGTACCACTCCAAAGGGACTGTGGCACCTGGATGGGTTTCCTCCACTTCAGAGTGGAGGAAACAGATGGAAAGGAAGGGCCAGCTGAAGAACAAAACAAGGAACAAGGAGAAGCCATGGTGCACTGACCCCAGCCATGGCCTCAGGAGGGATGGAGAGTGACCTGTGACAGAGAGGAGTGGAGATGGAGGGCAAGAAGTGTCTGCTGCAATGTCGAGCCTGGGAAAGGGAGCACAAATTTGTTTTCCCTCTTGTTTAAATGTTTGTCTTCTTTGCTTCCCAACACCCAAATCAGTAATTGAATGTTTATGTTAATTGGCAATAAATTAACCTAAATTCCCCCAGTCAAGTGTGCTTTGCCTGGAACCATGCTACAAATAACTCACAGAAAATTGAAAAGAAAACTCCACTATTTTTAGTTTAACTTATGGACAAGATGCCTGTGTTGAAGTGGCTTCTATTTGCAAGCAATATTTCTGTCAGGTCTTACAATGACAGGCAGGAAATACAGGCTGTTAGTTTTACTTTGTGCATAGGTTGTTTTAGATGTACACTATATATAAATCAAGAACTGTAGAAAAGCAATGGAGATAAAGGAGAAAAGAGAAAATATAGAGGATCTTCCAATCACAGAAACAGGCTGGACTGTGTTTTGTTGGAGATCAATTTGAACTAAATTACCTGATTTTCAGATTGGAGGTTAGTTAAGTACTTTAGGAAGAAATGAAACCAGCACAGAAGAGGTAGATAGATTCAGAGATCTCACAGGCAGAAGTTGTGTGTAGCAGAAAAATTACACAGGCACTTGTCCCTTTCATTCACTCTCAATTACTTTTCTAATTGTGAAAAAAAAAAAAAAAAAAAAAAAAAAAAAAAAAAAATTTTTTTTTTAAAACATTTNAAAAAAAAAAAAAGTAATTTGTGTTTTAGCAACATTTATTTAAGAATTTAATTGCTACTAAATTTAATAATTTACTGCTACCACCCCTTTGCGTGCATTTAGAGGCTGGAATTTTGGTTTGATAGATTAAAAGCCTTTATCCAAAACAATTGTCTTCAAAACATAGTGGTTTTTTTGAAAAGTACCATTCTCAGCATTTGCTAGAAAACAGATACTGGTCCTTTCATTTGTCTACAAATTGTCTACACTCTGCCAGCTTTTTTTTTCCTATTAGTAAAAGGCATGCTCTGATTTATCCCATCAGAGTAGGTCTTTCTGATTCATTATTTTTTACCTATTCAATTGCATTGGAATATATATATTTAGACTTGATAAAATACTTTTCAGGTTTGTGGAAGGGCTTGTAGTATTATTTTGGTTGATGTTTTAAATGTTACATATGTCTCACGGTTCCACAGGCTTCAGACAGCTGGATATTTCTAAAAAGTTGTTATGTACGGTCCTGCCAGATTTCTAGAACAGAAATTAGTAATATCTGTATTGTGATAGGCAGTAATGGTTTCCATCTGTTTCTGACATCAGACAAAGTTTTGTCTTCTGCATGCTAAAAAGACACAGTTACTAAAACTTTAGCTTCCATCTGCTCTCACACCTAAACATAAGCTTGTCTTTACACAAACCCAAGAGTTTCAGAACAACACAGGGTAAACAATGAGTGCAATGATTACAAACAGTGGCAATATATCCCCTTCTGATGCTTAGTGGATATTTTCAGGTTATAGCTTGTGTTCTTGCTTCATGCACATCATTTTATACAATGCTCAGAAACATCTCTGCAGTGATTGCTGCATATTAATCAAACTAAATGGCATCACTGGGACAGAAACATTTATGTCTACATCTCATAAAGGCCATCAGAGAGTTAAACAAGTGTCTGTCACTGGTTCAGTTGGAAAGGGCTAGGAACTGTTAATGGATTGCACAGAGGAAATTGCAGCTATTAAGAACACTGTTTAAAGAATGCAGTACTGAAAAGCCTAGTTTTAAATATCATTAAAATTGTAGCACAAACTGACAGAACAGAAAACTCAAAGCTGATGTCATCACCCTGCTGTTGATGAAAGCTACTTCTTTAAAACTGAATTGCAGTAGTGTCAGGACCTTAATGTGATGAATTCTGATTTAGGTGCATTTGAAGAAATATATATTAATCAAAAGACTGCATATGAGCAACATAATTCAGTTTAACAAATTATTGGAATGACAATACTTAGTGGAGTTGAGGGATTTCTATAATTGTTGAACCTGATGTGACAATTTTGATTAATTTTACATCACAATGTAAGGCACTGCACCAGAGTGGCACCAGCCATAAGAAAGAAGGAAGAAAATTTTACCAATTGCTACCCATTCATGAAATGACAAATGAAGAAAAAGGATATAAAGGATAAACTTTTTATGCTTTCATAAAAATGCATTTATGCTTTTTATCCTTTATTTTTTTTACAAAGCAGTTGTTATTTATTTGCAAGGTAAGCTATAATATTAGCAGTTGACAGTATGGTTAATGCCACATTTCGGCTGACTACCAGATGACAGAATTATTCATGACTGAAAACTGCATTTGGAAGACTATATTTGAGCAAGAGTACCAATACATAGCATGGAAATTGAACATGCAATAGCTCTGTTGTAATTTAAAACAGACTTGGCAGAACACTTAAATCAATGTTTCTCTCAGGTTTTTGTCCCTATTTCCTTCTCCTTGTCTTTCCACACACAGAAAAAATTAAAAATATGCTGTACATTTGCATAGGTTTTTGAGACTAGTTAATTTTTTTTTTTGATAGTTAACAAATATCATGAAAGCTTTCTATATATGCAGAAGGTATTGCAAATTTGTCATTCAAGAATAACATCCTGTCTTGAAAACTCTCTCAGTTCTTTGTGTTCATGTTTATGATGGCTGCTAAGAATTCTCTGTGTAATACTGGTGAAGATGTGCCAGGCAATTTATATATGCTGGAGCAAATCAAGAACAGCTGTCTCTCACTTTGTGCTGTCTGTCTGGAAAGGCAGCTCTGCTCAAGTTCTCTTTTAATGTGAACTCAGAGAATCACAAAGATCAAGTTTAAGTGATTAGAAAATGTGTTCACTAAGGTCTTGCGCTGAAGCTGGAATATGGAGTGTGATTGAGAAACACCACCTCTTCAGCAAAGACTTATTTATTTTTACAAACAAGATATGTTCTCCCCACCCCAAATAAAAACAGGAAGATAAAAGATTGATGGTAACATGGAAGTCATATTACTCAGCCTTTACAGGCACAAATTGTACCTAGTTTTCTGGGAACCAAGAGGTTTTCACACACTTGCCAGTAGGATATGCCCCAGTGTATGCTGGGCAGTTCATGAGGTGGAAAGGTTCTTCTTCTGTGCAACTTTACTTTTATTTCTTTTTCATTTTCCTAAAGCACTTTCAACCTGTTCTCCTGCTGATATATCCCTTTTAATGATCTATTTTCTCTTTCCAAGTAACAGAAAGTGCTGACCTACAAAGCAGATAAGTCCAAATTAATTTTTGTCCTTTGATTAGAACTTGTGTAAGTAGAATTGGAGAAACTTTGGTGCCTGCAAAGGAAGCAGTAACATCTTTGAATCTTGTATGCCTTTGTCACTCTAAAGGCTTCATCAGGTTCCTGTGAGTCTGCCTTTGTCTACCTCTTTTGCTTGATAATTATCCCTAGGTTAATGTAGGAATTGCCAGAAATTTTAGGGGGCCAATCAAGGAAAAAAATATTATTCATGTATATGAGTCATATTTTAAACTTACAGGATAAATTGATGGAATAGAAAGTATTTGATGCTTCATTTGAAAAAATTTAGGGCAGCCATGCTGTATAATTGGCTCCAATCTTTCATTTATTTAACAAACTATCTTTTTGTGTTGGTAAGAATTCTTTCAAAGCTTTTCTAACTATTAGATACTCAATATGTTGTGTACATATAAAAGTGAAAAAGGCCAGATTCAGCTTCATTACAATAAAATTGAAATGCAAGAAGAGCTCCTGACATGAAGAAAGCGCAGACAGACTTGCATATAAAAATGAGAAAGAATTTGGCCCTTTCTAAATGAAAATTTGATTCAGCACAGCTCTTGTAGGACTGGATTTTTTAATGCTTTAAAAGGGTATTACAATCAGTAGCATTGATATCCAGCAGAAAATATCTGATACTCTCTACTGAAGTTCAGGGTTTGATAGAATTTTAGGTTTTCTTGATTTTTTTTTTCTTTTTTTTTCAGAAGAAAAGCTGCATGCAACACATAAAAAGGTATCATGGTGTTTTTGTGGGATGACCACTGGCTCATATCTAGAAAAATTGTTATGGGTAAACTTTCAGTTTGCTTAAATACAGCTGTAGTGGTTTGTTAGTGCTAAATCTTCATTTTACTCTGTTAATGTATCGTAGTTTTACTCAGATATCCTCAGATTGGCACCTGAGATCTAAGAGCAAATAGATTATATTCTCTGAATTGTTCAGTTTAGGTTTCAGGGAGGTTTTTACGTTTGATTTTCTGATGGTAAATAGCTGCAGGAATTTGTGTCAGCACTAGAAACTGCCCCAGGCATCTCATTTATGGTTTAACTATCAGAAACTCTGAGAAGCCTTAAATCTCAAGGGATTTTTCACATCCTTTTACATTTTTTAGTGTTCATCGGTGTTCCTTTTGAAACACTGAGAAAATTCAAACAACAAATGAGTCAGACAAATGTACCAACCACATTTGTCACATGTTGCACATACTCACATGGAGTGGGCTCTCCGTGGTCAGCAGCACCACTCCTGTCACTCCTAGTGGGATGGAGAAGAGATTTAGAACAGTAAAGGTGAGAAAACTCATGAGCTGAGATAAAGATAGTTTAATAAGCAGATAAAAGAGGAAAAGGGGAGGAGGGGAGAACTCACACACAAGTGATGACAATGATGCAATCACTTGCATGTTCTAGAAGTCACTGAACAATGGTTGCCTACCCTAAATCTCCCTCTCTGTGTCAGTTTTCCACAGTTTCTTCCCTCCCACTTTCTTGCCCATCCCCAGCCTACTGCCCATTCCCCTGCTCCACAGAGTGGAGAAAAGAGATACTCTTGATGTTTTAAAAGTTCTGCTCAGCAATGCTCAAACTGGTGTGTTACCAGCACTGCTTTAGTCACAAACCCAAAAAGGGCACTGTATGGACTGCAAGGATTAAAAGTATTTACACCTCAGTTAGAGCCACCACATTAAATGAAAGCAGAAATAAATTTTGACTGAATACCTTGCAGATTTATATAATACTAAATAATTTTCTAAACTATTGGTCCAAGTCCTTCAAGTTTGTCTTGGAGCAAGTTTTAAGACTCGAGCATGACTCGTGTTTCTGAAATACTGGAGAGAAAAGAAGACAAGGGGTCTAACTGTTATTACAGATCACAGAATCAGAGAATCACTGGTGGAAATCAAGGTTGGAAAAGACTTCCAAGATCATCAAGTCCAACCTCTGATGTTTATAACTACATGCCAGTCTCAGGGATGATTGAAATGTCCTAGAACCCAACAATGATTCCAACTAGAAGCACAGTTGGACTCTATCTAGATTTCAGTTTTGGGTGAAGATTTAAGTAATTTCACAAGCTACTCTGTACTTTTATGTAAAACAGTTAATCAGAAAGTACATGACAAGCAAACCCAGAATATCAGCTGTGTAAGATTGTTTCTACTTACTTTCAGCAGCAGTTGCTTCAGAGATGCAAGTTGATTAGCACTTGGAGACAGAAACCAAATAAATTGATTTCAGACTGCACTAGAAATCTGACAGGTGGAATATAGTTGTCAAAACCGACATTTAGCTCATGCCACTCATTTGCCTTTTGTAAAAAACAATCAGTACTTCAGGGGAAAGTTTACTAAGAAATCACAGAGTAATTTCTCCACGTGCTGGGATACCAGCTGACATTAGCATGACAAATGACCACCTCTTGTTGAGAGCTGTGAATGACCTTTGAACATGTACCTGTCAATGTTTTGCCCACAATAAAATTAAGAATTACTCTTTTTCCTCCTAAATATTCTCATGATACTTGAACCAGAAAGCCAGTCCCACAACTATTTTTTTATTGATTGATGTACTTTTAGCATGGAATTTTGAAAAGCCTGGCCACTGTCCACAGGTAGGAGGTGCAAAATGCATTTCCAACACAGATTTGAATTATTTAGGCAGTGTCTCTACAAACTCAGCTTCTTTTCATGACCCACAATGTTAGCACACCTTTTGTGGTTTAAGTCTGCGTACACAAAACAGCCAACTGAAGCTTGTGAGGACATTGACTCTCCTCAGTAATGTGGCTACAACCATTAAGCATTTTGACAATTAAAAAAAAATATCTTGAGTATCTCTGCTAAATTGCTATATTAAAATTTTTTAAGTCACAGACAGATATATTTTATATTCAAACAAAGTAAGGATTTTACCTATTGCTTTGCAAAGGCCATATGCACCAAACCTGTGTGTATCTGCAGAATAATGTAGGACTGATCTAGAAATCCAAGCAGTTAAAAAATGGCTGTATTTTGAAGCCATGAGTAGCAAAATAATTATTATTTTTCCAGTGAGTAGTGATTTTTTAAGATGCAGCTGTGCATAAAGAGTTAGCTACTAAAATCTTTATCAGAAGAAATGTAGAACATAAATCTAACCTATGCAGAGCTTTGTGGTAATTGCAAGTTTGCTGACCCTTTCATATGGAGATCTTTACATTGCTTTTGACTCACTACATCTGCTGGTATGGAAAATTTGGAGCAACTACTTCAGAAAGTGCAAAGTTGTCTTCAGGGTTTGTTTTTGCCACAACCTGTCTGCAAAAAAATTGCTCAGAGATTTGAACGTTTTGAATGCTGGCCAGACTCATTCTTGTTTTGTTTTCTTGGCAAAACTGCTGCTCTTTTCAAAAGACATAACACATTGTCACTTGAGAAACTCGGCTGAGGGGCATGACAGGGCTCTGTGTGTGAGCTGTGTTCTCTCTGACTGCTCCTACACAGCAAATTGCAAATATTAACTAGCATAAGTAGCAACAGGATAAAAATTTTGTCATGATACAAAGAGATTCTTAGTTTTCAAGGACCACAATGCTAATATTCTGGCTGGCAATACACACAGAACTGAATCTTTCTTCCCTGCTTTGATTACATAAGCTAGAAAGATTATGGCTCACTCAGGTGCATACTGCACTTGCAATGTGGATAAAAAAACCCAAGGAATCAAAGGCAATAGTGGCACATATAGAAGGACCATAAAAGAAAAGGCTCCCAAGGAAAAGATCATTTCTTGCTGTGGGGAGTTGACCTTAACATGCTGCTGGTTCCCACCCAGCTGCTCTCCCACGACCTCTCCTCAGCAGGACAGGCAGGCAATATAAGCCAAAAAAATCTTGTGGGTCAAAATAAAGACAGGGACATTACTCACCAAATATGATCATGGTCAAAACAGACTTGATTTGGGAAAAACTAACCAAGTTAATTAAAACCCTGGCTCTGACACCTGGAGCACCTGCATTTTTTTCTCACCTTGATGTTTTAGTACTGATTCATTCAGTCAGTAACATTCTCAGTAAAGCAAAATCTTCTCATTTGTTCCCACATTTTATATGCTGTTATGCATTTTAATCTTTTAATAATTTTCTAGCAAAAACCCCACAAATTATGGAAATAGAAGCTCCTAGACCTTTTCAAAGGATGCTAAGAAAAGGATCATATCTGCTAAAATTACTCAAAAGAGTCAGATTCCCAGGTGTTGTATAAACTTTTGAAAATGTTTACAGATACTGACAGTTTTCCAAACTCGAATAAGTCTAATCCTTTTGTGGAACAGCTTGTCCCAGTTTTCATTATTTCTGGCATAGGAGGGTAAATTGCATGCAAGATTCATCATTTCCTCCTGCTGTCTAAAATCACTTTCTTTGAAAAATAATCTATGGAAATTACTTTCCACTCACAGCCACCCTTAAACTTGTTCAGGTTGAAAGCAGTCTAGAAAAACAGCAGCTGGAAAAGGGATAAATGTGGGGTTTTTTTTTTCTCGTTTACTGATGCCTTTCCCAATGCATTTCCACCTGTACCATCTAAACACCAAAAGGTGCCATTCCAGTGGCAATACCAGTCAGGAGTGATGCCAGAAGGTGGGAAAATGAGGGAGATCAAGGTAAAGAAATTCTGTCTCTGTGATGCTGGAGCTTTATGAATTGAGTGCAGATTGAATTCCCTCTGCTTTCCTAGGGCTGGATAAAAGAGTAATTTAAGGCCAGCAGGAGAACAGGTCTGTTACATGTCAGCATATGAAACATGGTTGAGTCCTGTCTGATACACTGGAAGCAAGGTTTTGGTTTACGGTTTTACAAACATTTTCATGTCTAGACTTTTCATACTTTTAAAATGAAAATATTTTAAATTTATTGTGGCCTACAATAGGCCCTAACCTATTGTAGCAGGCACAGGGCCTGCAAGGCCTCCCTGGCGGTCAGTAGCCTAAGATAGGAAATGCCAAGTCATGCTGACTGGACCAAAGAAACCCCTCTTCTACCCTCAGACTCTCAGTTATCTCTCTGTAAGACTGTAGGTTATATTCGCCTCAACCCCTAATATTGGACCATTTCCAAAACCCCTAAACCCTATATAACCCCCCATCTCTGCCCAGCTCAGGGGGAACAGCTGTCACTGAAACCCTTCACAGAAGACACGAATAAAGCTACCTCTGTGGAACCTCACACAGCTCTCTCTCCTCTTCCTGCATCTGCTGTTGCAGCACCTAGCAAGCTAAGAGTTGAAATCACTTAAGAACTGATAATCACTTCAGAGCTGAAATCACTAAAGAGCTGAACTGCTTGCTAGGACTGCCTGCTCTGGGAGCTGCCTGAGGGCTGGCACAGGTTGTGCTTAATGGTACTGTGCTATCCGGACACCATTGCGGCAGCCGGGTCAGGAAACTCCTACCCCGACACCCCTCAGACAGCTGCCATAACCTATTACCAAACATCTATTCTTGCCTGGAAATTGATTATTTCCAATTTGGAAGGGGTTATTTCCATGTCTTTCTTAGAAGTCCTTCAAGTTGTCTCTTTGTCCTCTGTTTCCTTGCCTCTTGGAATAAAGTGATGGCTCTGACTTCATTCACCTGTATTTTACCCAACCACTAGATGGTTACAATGCACACAGTCTCTTGCATGCTCAGTAAGCATTTACACAGCCTTTCTGTCTTTGTGCACCTTCCCTTCACACCCTTCATATGGGCAGCAGGAAAACAGAGACAGAGAAAGAACAAATGTCTTGTTCTTCCCTGATCCATGCTTTTGAACTGAGCCAGGGTGTCAGCAGGGAAGCAGAGAAATGCCACTTCATTGTGCTTGGATTCCTCTAAAAAGCTCTGTTGCAAGGAATAGTAGCTGCTTAATTAAATTACTCAAAGATAATACAATGAAATGTGCTCCAAGTTCCCAAAGCCATCTGTCCCTGGGTCTTCTCAGCTACTGAGGTTGTTATTGTACTGAAATAATTTCTAAATGCTGTTAAGCATCCTTCAAAAATTAGGTTTTTCATTTGTGGATGCCTACATGTCTCTGTGACTTTTCTGACAAGCTGTCCAATAAAAATACATCAATTAGCATGAAACACAGATCTCAAATGTATTGCTTTTGAGTGGTCATCCATGCATCTGATGGCTTGGGATTTTTATCTGCCCTTTTATGTAAATCACTGTCCATTGCAGCCCACAGTTCAAGTAATTTTTTTCCTGTTTATTAGGTTATTGTCTGAAATGTGATATGTTTTCCATTTCAGAAACAACATATTTTCTGGTTCTGCGTTGCAGATTTTCAGCTGAATGCTCTCAATAGTGCCAGTAAATAAACCTTATTTTCTCACAATTTATCCTATAAAGAGTTGGAAAAATAAAAGCTGCAAAATGGCCAGTGTTCTAGCAGAAGAATTCATCTTCTTTCCCTTTACTTATGGCAAACAATCCATCTGGATACTTCTTGCCAACTCACTCTATTCAGCAGGTATAAGAATAATTTATTTTGATGGCATTTGGTTCTTAACTTGCAGAAATACATGTGGTGAGTGCTCACTATAATAAATATCATTTACCAAACACACCTATTCACATTTGTAATAGAGATGCTGTACTTATGTAGGTTTAAACTGGCTGAACTGCCTGGTTTACACCACACCAAAACCAGGAATCAGTATCTAAAAGATAGATGTGCCATCAGCAGTGCTGGCTCAAAAAGGAGTTTGAAACTCTTTGCTCACATGCCATTTACAGAAAAGAGTATGCGGACTGTTGAAATGTTTTAGTATTCCTGCATTTTTCTATGTTATTTTTGAGAAATACAGGGATTTTTCTTTTTTGCCAAAATTATTTTTTTGTTGATTTCCTGTTTGAGTTTTAAAACTGCATAAACAATGTAATTTCTTGTGGTCAGCTTTCTTTTAAATTGATTTTTAAAAATATCAAGTGTAAATTGTGATTAACTAACATTCTGTCTCCATCCATGTAATTCTGTAGATAATCTCTAAGAATAGGATTAGTATGAATTAGTTTTGTTGAGGATTCCAAGGCGCAGCTGCTTTAAACAGGATGCTATTTTGTGTTCTTGCTTGAAGAGGTATCTTATAACACTAAAGTATCACACTGCTCCATGATAAAGAGGGAAATTTCTACACTGAATGTCCTGCATAACCTTCAGTTTAGCCTGGTACAGGTTAAGAAGTGTGGGTGAATTGCAGTGAGACCTAGTGCCAAGTTATTGTGGCACTGACTGAATTTGGAGTTCACATTACATCAGGGAACTTTGGATGAGGAGATGGGGATGAACTTAAGTTTTGGGTTTGTTTGGTTTGGTTTCCTTTAGCTTTGTTTGCCCTTTTTTGCATTGGTTGGTTTTGGTGGGGTTTTTTTTAAAGTCTATTTTATTTATTGTGTACTCTAGTTATTTTGCATAAAATAATCTGGTTTTGCAGCACTAGATGGAGAAATAGTCTCTCTGAATTGCAAAGTCAATATTTTTGCAACATTAAGCCAGTGAACCAGTCTCAAATAGGTAGTGGTTAAATATGTGATTGAGATAAAAAAAGGCTCAGTGATATAATAAAAAATAAAATGTGTCTTAGCTTGGCATGTAATAGAGAATTGCTGTAGAAAGTGAAGCTTTCAACAATTTCTGTGACATATTGATTGTGTTTTCAAAAAAAAAACAGATAATATGCACCTCAAGAATGTCTTGGTTCTCTAAAATATACTTTTTAAGAGTGGCCAAAGTAGAAAAGGATCTGACAACAAATATTATCTAAAGGCTCATGTTAAATTATATAGTGTCATTTTCTAGTAATCCATACCCACATTGCTAAGCACTGTTTCTTGACAAGGTATAAATAAATGTTGCAGGTCTTTAAATGTACACACATGAAATAAAGAATAAAATCATTTTGTTATTCTTTTTCTATCAAACAAATTATAGGCAATGTTTCTATCAATAACGGAATTAATATCAATTTTAGAGGATGTCAGAAGCAGCTAAAATTGAAGAAAATGGAAAACTCTTTTAAGGCAGTTTCATGACTAGCAAATCTCAAAATCATGAGATTATTTGCAATCCAGGGTGAAAGTGTAATGCATAAACTGATGGTATTGTTGACATATAGACTACAAGCAGCATGGTTATCCTTAGCCAGGATTTTCAGTTTTTGGTCATGAATTTCATACAAATTTCTCCCAAACAATATGCATTACTAGTATTTGTAATATGTACCTAGAGAGAGAGAGTTCTTATAAACTCTCAAAAACAGCCTGAGGGTTAGTTTCAAGGAAAAAAAATATTATTTTTATGGCATGAAAAAAAAAAATCCATTCTTTCATAGAAGTAAAATATATCATTCCATCGAAGTAATTGATCCAGATCAATTTTTAACATTAATGTAAAAAGTCAGTCTAGATTTACATGTTATTGACAGATATTTAGGGCTGAAAGAGACTCAAGTCCTTTTTCTCCCTCTTAAGCAGGACTTCACCCTGTTGTATTTACATAATTTGTTATTGTAAATTCCACTGGCTGACCTAATGTAAACTCACTTTGTGAATCTCTGGGGATTGATGATCACCATTGTTAGAAACCGTTCTTTAGCATTTAATTTAATCTTTTCTGGTGGCAGCTCTTCCAAGGTGGAATGCAAGGCTTGAGGCACCACATCAGCCCCTCCATGGAAACTTCATCTCCCAGGGAGGCTGGGAAGGAACCAGAGACTGCAGAGGCACAGCCATGGTGTGGAATAAAAATTTAGCTTCCAAAAATCATGAAGCTGTAACATTTTTAACACCAGCCCATCACCTGAATGTTGTTGTTATTGTTGCTTAGCTACCATGGTTCTGGGTGCACTAAAAATATCATATTGGGTGATGGACTAATCTGAGGAATAGCTGTAACAAATTACAAAATTCACTGCAAATGATGGCAAAATTACAAAATGTGGCCACAGTAGGTACAGAATTGAAAATAGTCATAAAAGACAGAAATTGTTTTTTCACAGCTATTTCTGAATCCAGGGTTATATTTTCATACGTGGAAGTCTTGTTAAAGAAATAGATCATTATTATCTATCTAATAGATAATATGATAGCAGCCCTTCATCTGTGGTTTACCTGCACCTGCAATTAGTATTACAGTCAAGTTGCTGTGTTCATTCATCACTTAGTTTACAGTATCTTTCATCTGATATCATCAATGGAAAATGTTTACCTGGGAAATTCCATGCTATATTTAATACTGTATTTCATTGCAATCAATATAATTTATCTATTTAAATAGATTTTAAATGGAACACTTCCAGGGATGGGGCAGCCACAACTTTTCAGGGCAAAGATCTTGGTGGTTTCTTGAAATGTTATGCTGTCTTTCAGGTTAGGATTTCTAAATTTATGGGTATTTTGGCCAATTCTTCATTGTAGCAATGGAATTTTTACTGTAATTGAAATTTTACTGTAATTCATAGGAAAGTTCTACTCATGCTTTCACAATCTATTTTTTTATCTTCCTTTTTTATGTCCCATATGGAAGTAGTACATTTCACAACATAATTAACATCTTAATTCTGAAGCCCTCAGTATTAACTGAACAGTTTTTGAGATTATTTTATGCCTTTTTTATGGATGTTGTAACCCTGGACTTCCTTTTACCATGTGAGAGAGAGTGGTCATTAATACATAAACACAGGAATTAACATTTCCAGATTAAACAGTGTTCTCCAGCTGAGGATGTCCAACAGCTGCATTTATCAGATTTTGTCACTGCTTTGCACAGCACCAGTTCACCATTTATAACTGTGTTATTTTAATGTGACATTTTCCTCTGTCTTCAGCATCATCAGTTACTTCAGGCTTCCATACTTCTTGCAAAGTCAACTTTTTGACTTAAAGGAAAAGTCAATAAACTAAGATCATATACTGGAAAGTTTTGTAGCACATAAATGTTCATTGAAATATTGAAGAATATTTAGAAAAATCTATCAGTGTAGGAGGTTGGGGCTCCTCTTATCATGGAAACTCTGTAAACTAGTAAAACCATCTGTAAACCTGATTTGTAGTGTAAAATCTGTGTTTGATGGCAAACAAAATAGTAGCAGATATTTGTCCTTTGCTCAGTCTACAGCAGTTGAACCTGATGTTTTCCAACCACTAACTGACTTTGCAGCAAAACTGAATTATTAAAGACAGAAAATCTTGTGAGGCTTTTGATGTCTCCTTCTTGACATTGCTGTCCATATTCATGAAGCAATCTGAATATTTATTCTAATTCATGGGTACATCCTTTTTATTTTTATCCTGGTGATTGATCTCAAAAAGCCAAGCATGTGAGATGATAACATGAAAACCAGAATTAAATATTTGTGTTTCACTCTGTGAAGATAAAGACCTTAATCCATTTCTTTGCTAGAATTGAAATGAGAGGATTTGCCCTTGTGTGACCAAGTAATATCCTCATTGACTCCAGGTAACAAATGTTCAGCGTAATCTTGTTTTTCTAGCAAGTCAGGAGATGTAAAAAATGTTAATGCCAGGCAAGATTAGGCATAAACTTTCCAAATCAACCCAGAATTGCTGGCTACGTGCAGCATCTGGGATCAGAATTCCTTTGAATGCTCTGTAGAGAGGAGGGGTATGCTGGGAACTCCCCAGAGTGCTGCTTTGGGATTTGCTTTGGGTGCCCTTAATTCCAGTTCATTTTTCCAGTTACTCTTCTAGGGGGAAACAGAGGAGGGCACTGAGCTTGAGGCTACATGACAGAACAAGAGCTCTTCCAAAGGGCTGGTTTTGTCAGCACTGGGAGCTCTGTGGAATGAGCTCCAGCCAGGGCAGGGGGACTGAATCTGTCCCCCCCTTTAACAAGCTTTTGGCTTATTAAAGTCTTGCAGAGTTATTAAAGCATCCTCCACTGTTGGCTTCCAGACTTTTTTTTTAATGTTTTTTAATGTGTGGTTTTTATAGATACATATTATAATATTGGCTTTTTGAAAATATTAAAATGAATACTATATGTGTTATGTTGGAAAGTCACGTTGTATTAATTTTTTTTTAAGAAAGAGACAGGGCATTTATTTATTTTGGAAGGAATTACAATTATGCAGCTCATTGTTTTTATAAACATACTTTGTGTTTTGTCTTGATTACATAAATACTCACAACCTATCATAGTGATTCTTAATCATGCTTTTCACTGAATTTTTGTATAAATCTTCATTTATACCACTGTGGCCCAAAAAAAGCCCTCCATCAGCATCTCCATCCTTGTTTATTCCTTGCATGGCTCCCTAAAAATGTTTTTTTTTTCCTGAATGCTACTTACTTTTTCAGTTGAATTTAGTTGTAAATTATGTTAATTTTCAATGAGCTATCAAAGCACATAAAGTTTTATTTTCTGACTGTACTTTCATATTTCAGGTTGATTGCTAAGTCAAAGCAATTTAATAGAACCACTGAAATTTTGGCAGAGGACATGACATTTGGGGGAAAAAAGCATGGAAGGAAGCAGCAGTGTATGGGTATAAAAGTCTGCTGAAAATCTACATGAGATAAATTGAAATAAAGAAACATACTGAAGTGGCCATTGAACACATTGATTTTAGTAGTGTCCCCTTCCTGTAACTCCTGTGATGCTATGCCTGCCCTCATATCACTTATAAAAATATTAAAGAGGGTCTGAAAGCAATTTTTCCCAAGATCTGTTCAACATGTGAAGCAGGAGACAAGTGAAGAAGTTTGTGTAAGGGATGAGCTGAAAGCTGCAGTGAAGGTTCTTAGGCAAGGAAGATCAGTGTATTTAACAAAAAGGAAAAGTTAGGAGAAGGCAAAGAAATCATAGAATTATTAAGGCTCAAAAATACCTCCAAGATGATAAAGTCCAATGTTACTGGCCTGTAGTTAATTCATCCTCCTGACAAAAATTAGCACTGACTTAATGGTCTTTTTCCTGCCATATTCTTTGTTGCGGAACTGTTGATTTTTATCTTCTGTAAAAGGTGGGGTGGTGTTGTGACTTGCCTGCTTCCCTGTTCAGAAACAGCACATGCAGGGGGAAATTTCCAAATTGCTATTTTCAGCAGTTAGCTAATCTTTCTTTTAAAAATAATTTTTAAATTATAATAATTATTGTAATGACACCAATCATCATCATCATTCAAAATAAATGGATATTATAACACACCTCCATCTCCTGTGTACACAAGTGTTGCTGATTCCCAGTGCCAAAGCAGGTGCAATTTTTTTAATATAATATTGCCAGCTTGTGAACTGAATCCAGGGGGAAAAGACACCACTTTGCCACAGATCTCCTTTTATTCCCACACCAGTAGCAGAGTTTTTCTCATCCAGCATTGCTGTCAATTGCTTCAGCTCCCAGGAATCTGCTATTTAACTTACCTAAATTCTGTATAATAAGACCAACACCACCTTGATCCTCATCTCAGGCAGTGCCAAGCCAGTCCTTCAAAGTCTGTGGAAATCATAAAACTTCTTCTAATATAAATTTTATGAAATACACATAAATACGCATTTTATAAATTACAAATTTTAAAAAATACACAGAAGTTTCATACTTTCACTCATCCTTGTAAAAACCCTGAAGTTCTTCAAACATTCACTATTCTGACTTTGCTGAAATGTATTAAATGCATGAAAATTAATACTCTGAAGCAGAGAAGGAAGCAAAATTAATAGTTTTGGTTTCCATTAAAATCAAGTTAAAGAAATTTCCTAATAGGTCACCAACCAAGTTGTCAAAAACCTGGTTCATCATGAAGCAGTCAGTAAGAAGTAGCTAAGTGCTGCCCAGAGGGTATGTATTATTCTAACATTTATTCTATTTATTCTGAAGGCTAAAATAGGTTCTAAATTGCCCATAAGGTGTGTCTTTAATTTAAACATGAAACACTTACAGTTAATGTAAACCCGAAATATTAACCTTGGCACTTACAATTGGAAAATCAAAGTAAAATATGTTCATTGAGTATATCCACAAAAAAGCTGCAAAAGGCATAATTAGCAATCGGAATAACAATTTTTTTTTAC
Source organism: Urocynchramus pylzowi (assembly GCA_013397555.1). Taxonomy (NCBI): domain Eukaryota; kingdom Metazoa; phylum Chordata; class Aves; order Passeriformes; family Fringillidae; genus Urocynchramus; species Urocynchramus pylzowi. The sequence continues at coordinate 81,428 of VZRH01004947.1, read as the reverse complement.
CAAAATAAGAATTTAGTTAATGGAATCTGTATCAAAAGAGTCATTACCATTTTCCAGTTGAGTTTCACAAGGGAAAAAGTGAGTAATTTACTCTACTTCTTTAAAATGGCAGTGAAAATCTCATTATAGGAGACCTGACTACATAAAAATCTTTGAACTTGGAACACAGTTTGTCAAGGTGACAGTCCTAAGTGGAGATTTTAAAAGCCTTCTTGAACAAATGATGTCTGATTCTCATTCATTTCTCTTAAGTGCTATTGTCCTTTGCATGTGTACCTTATACAGGGTCTTTTTTTTTGCAAGGAAATGTTCATTTTTTCCTTGATTGCAATCTAAAGCAGAGTGATCAGAAAAGATGAGTATCAATGTGAGCCTGAAAAAATCTTTTGAACAATTTAAAAATGGGAATACAATGCTGCCAGTGGAAATGTTTTATAATTGATGTCACAGGGAATAAGGATCAGGGTCAGACACCTTGAAATAAGATTGCAACTATTTTTTACAGTCGCAAATCAATTCTTGCACACATTCATGTCATCAACCTGTGTTTCTATGGGTAATTCTCCACCCATTTTTGCAATCCAGATATAAAGAAAGTTGACCTTGTGCCTCTCTAAATGAAAACACTGCATTAGATTGCTACAGACTATTTAGCATTCTCAATAATTATTCCTGCACAAATTCCCTTGGTTTTTTCCTTTTTTTCTTCTCTTACCCTCTAAATGAGACTTTTTTCCTTTTTCATTTTGTTTCATCTTTGGTATATCTTTTATAAAATACAGAAATGGAAAAAAGTATATTAGATTTCCTAAATTAAATTATCACATTGATCATTTCTACAGTGTGAACATTCTGGAACTTTCAAATCCAAGTTTGGACTCTTTAATAATCCTTTTTCATCACTCTTACTCTGTGATTTTGTTATAGAATTTTTCATCAAACAGGTTAATATGAACAAAAGTTTGAAAAAAACATAATCATTATTTTCATTATGCTTTTATAATCAAATATTTCAGATTTAAAAAAAAGAGAGAAAAAGAAGAGAATAAACACTTCAAATGGTCAAAAGAATATAAAAAGGGAAAAAAAGGAAAAAATCGCTTTAAATCTTACCTCCAATGTTATATTGCCTTTAGGGCTATTTTTAATCATCAAAGAAACAGGCAGATTACGTAAGGAGAAAAGAAACAGCATTGATATCTATAATTGGCTGTCATTTTCTTTGGTGCAGAATTTCACCCTTTTCCTTCAATGAAAACGTGGTCTACATGTCTTGCTTGGGTATTTGTCATTTCCAGTACTACACAAGCTTCAGATCTCACTTTCACCAATATTATATTGTGTGTAATAAAAATGTTACAATTTATTAAGTATGTCAGAATTTGAGCTCACATGAGGATGTTGAAGTCCAGGTTCTAATATAACCCAGCTAATAAAACTTTTTTTGCAAAAGTTAGTTTAGTTTGGTAAGTAAGATGACATTTGAGGCCTTGTTTTATGCCTGTGCTGTCTTTAACACTGGTTTTAAACAGATCTGTTATAAATCAGATCTATTACATAATGTGGATTTCATAAGAAAGAGGGAATTTAAAATTTATTCTTTTTTTCTTGTGTCCTTCCTCCATTTAAAGAGATGGAGTGGGAAGACAAGCCAGATATGCAATTCATCAAATTTATTTTCAAAATTATTGGTGATGGCAAAAATGGATGCTTTCCTTTTTGCTACATTTGCTACAATGTTCAGTCCACTACATCAATGGCACATGCAAATAAACAAACAAGCAAAATTACATTTTGAACCCCAAATGTTGGGAGGGAAGAAATTCTTGTGGTATGAATTTCCATGCTCATTCTTCAGTGTTTTTCAGTTCCAGGTCTGACAAATACACTGGCAACACAAGATGTTCAGAAGTTTAGGATGTTCCCTCTCTCAAGCCCCTCTCAGAGCATGAATATCTTGTAGTAGGGTGAGAAGGAAGGAACAAGGTGCTGATAAAATCCTGCACCTTAAAACCTAACAACTCTTAAATGAAGACAAATTAATATGTAATGCAGCTGTATTCATTGCATGAGATTGACTGTGGCCCCTTCAGTCATAAATTTTGTGTCATACTCCAAACTCCATTTTGAGGTTTTACTGGAAATTAAGGCAGAGCTGTTGATATTTATAAAATATATATAAAAGATATATTTTATTTTTAAGGTGGTCTACTTCATTAAAATAAAACAATGAAGTCATTACACTCTTGCCTCTGCTCACTAAGCAGGAAGTGAGCTGGCTGGAAAGTCAGTCTTTACGAAATTAAATCTATTTGTGTGAGTTCACAAGTGGATGTGGAAATGGAAACCCCTGCAAGACATTTTATGAGGTCTTGAAAGACTGACAGAAAAAAATTATAGCAATGATGCTCTTGATGCTTTTAATATCTTCTAAATGAAAGTGGCTTTTTAGTGAACCTAACGAACATCTGGAATGGAGTACAATTTTTGCATATTCAGGAGACAGGAAATACCTGAGGATTCTTTTAAATAGATATTATATTTTTTTTTCACTACTATTATGAGGGCAAAATAATAATTTAATTATACAGAAAAGAGCTTGTCCTTTATCTAAGGCACTTGGAAGTACTCTGTGCTGAGGAAGGTAATTATTAAATTATGATCTAACTGATAATATTAAAAACTATTTTTGAAAATCTGATGTAGTTTGAATTTTCTCCTGGAAGTAACAGTTTGCAGAGGAATGTTTCGGGTCCTTGTGAAGAGGTTCCAAATTCTATATCAGCATTTTCTACACTATGTACAGCCTTGCAAATATCTTTGAAGAAGGACAATTCACCTTCATGGAATTATTCCTAAAACAGTACTGGCCACTGAATATAAGAAAAGAATTTGTAACTTTTGTATTAGTTCTGAGTCTTTGCTGGAAGAAATAAGAAATCCTCTGATTATTCAAGAATCAGCCTAAGATTTGTTGCATAGGAAAATCCTGGCTTGCAGACACAGAATTCAACAAATAGAGCTACAAGTGAAGGAGAACCCCTCAAAAACAAAATGCCTGTAGGAGAGATTTGCAAAACTCAAGAGAAAATTTGCATTATAACACCTTTTTTTTCCCATCCTGCTTCCTGCAGAGGGATCTCCCAGAACAATCCCACCTCTTTGAGCTCACCACTTCAGCTTTCAAAAGTCCTGTTCCAAGCTGCACAGATGAATCACTCAGAAAAGGACTTTCACAACAGCTGATGCACACTGCCTGTAACAAATGTCACACTTCTCATCCCAGGATGTGAAGGAAGTTTTGATGGAAGTTAGTCAGCAAATACTGGCTCAGGGACTATTCTGCGCATTATTAATTTATTCTAATGGGAGAGGTTTGAGGTTATTGGAGATGTATTGTTTCTATCTTACAAATCAGTCCCCCTTGCCATAAAGTTCACACTCTTCCTTGAAGTTTCAGCTCATTTAGGCTCAGGAAATGGCTGCTGGGAAATTGCCCTCAAACTTTATCTAAAGCTAAGAGAACCTGAGTTCTCTTACAAAAAAAATCCAAAAAATTGTTATATTGTAAAATCCTAATGTGTACATTCTTGTCCTAAGATACATCGCTGAAGTATATTCTGCATTTAGTTACCTGCCTGACAAGTTGCGTATTTAATAAGAAAAAGTCATTCTGACTGTGACTGATGGTGCAGCTTTCCCTCTGCAGTGATGGAGAAAATAAGCTGAGTCAAAGTAGATCTGGCTACAGCACAGCACTTCTCTCTTTGCTGTTGCTTCCTCATTTCTCTTCACTTGGATAAGAAGGCTTTGCTTTGAACACGCTTATTCCCTATCTACCAATCTCTGTTCTCATTCCTTTCTTGTTTTTTACTTTGAAATTACTTTAGATGCATTACTCTGTACTGGCCAACATTAAAGAAAAGCAGGGTTTAATAATTTTTTTTTTTTTATATACTGTTATGTGCCCTTCAGTTCAAGCACAAAGCTTTAAAAATAAGAGCCTCTAGTGGGGACTGATTAGTATCATTTACCCTTCAGCTTCACTTTGTCTGTGAATTGTGACATTTTGTTTCAAGCTCTGGTTTTCCTGTGCTGATTTCTCTGGCATTTGGGCACCTGTCAAACCATCACAGAGAGACCACAGGCACGTTGAGGGAGCACAACATTTGTGCTCTATAGTTTAAATGTATTTGACAACAGGACTTTTAGACCAAAGGGGCACAGACACACACTTGGGAGTTCATCCTTTGCCTAGAAGGCTTATGGGGTACACCTGTGTGACCATCACTACCTCTCCTCTGCCTGATAAGGAATTCCATAGCTGATTTTCACCTATCAGTCTGGCAGGGGAAAGGATGAGCTTACAAGGAATCCAGTGACACAATTCATTCTGTCACAAGGGGTATAAAGAAAAGATATTAAGGACGGCACTTGCTGGTAGAAGAGGGACAGTTTGTATTTAAAATTAATATATTTCACAACTTGGTCTGCAGTTTATCTGACATTTACATGCAAGCACAATATACAGGAGGCTCTGAGTTTATATCAATATAATCACATGCCCAGCTCATCTATTCTTTCATTTTGGTGGAAGTTTGAGACAAGCCAAATACCAAATTTAGAGGCTTAAAAAGTATCACATCTATTTTCATACCATTCCTATAGATGCCAACATATCAGAGAACAGGTGACTTCATCCTGCTTTCTTATCCAAGGCACCCCTGTCTGCATTTGCTGGAACCTGGATCATTGCTCTATATGAAGAGGTCCATTTGAGAAATAGGAAAGAGTTCCTAAAAAATGGGTATTGTTTATTGTCTGGGAACAGCTGCCACTTTGGTTTTGTCCCTGTGGACCAGGTGACATCTTGTGGTGTTGAATAATCTTTTTGTGCAAACCATTCTTTCTTTTATACAATTTTTCATTAATATCATTATGTTTATTGCAATTTCTTCAGTAAATTGCAACTCCAACTCGTAATCTCTCCTGGTATTTTTCCTCTACTATCAAAATGGGGCAGTTTAAGTAGGCTTAATTTTCCTGCTGAGTTTTAAAAAACCCATCACACTTATAAATTATCTTGTTTGTGTTTCCCTCTAGGGCAAATATTGGCTGACAGTATTATCCTGAAGCTTTTTGCTTTGCAGAGGAAAAGAATTGTGAACGAGCTATATTTTTTGCTATATTTTTATCTTCTTAAGCTGGAAAAGTTTAACAAAGAAAGAGCAAGTAGAAATTTCCTAAGCCTGCTTTCTTTTGTATTTTTCTAATTGCACTGTGGTCTTCAGAGCTTAATAATGTCAACCCACTATGAAAAATTTGGATAATGTGGGATCAAAAATAATAAAGTCACACATGAGTATTTGTGAGCCGTTTGCTGTGCCATTTAAACATGAATAGAGAACTTTTGAATTCTTGAGAATTTGTGGTCATCAAAGACATTGTGTTGGATAGATTGTCTCCAAGTGATTCCAAGAAGTACCAAGAAGTACCACAGTTATGTATATTTCACTGTTTTGCCAGTCTTTTGTTATTTTAAAAGACATCCCCACAGTAATTTCCTCTGGTCTACAATAAACTTCCAAATATAAAGGACATTATGAGGGACTTGACTAAAATTTTTCTGTCTTTTAAAAATTGCAGGGCTACTTGGCAAACAGGTGAAGGAACAATATTGCCAGGGAATATCTATGTTTGTTACATGTAGAAATAATTAAATTATATGTTTCCTTTTTGGTGAGAAGTGATTGCTTTTATGGGATTTAGAAACATCCCATAATATGAGATGGGACAACTCATTGTTTTTGTTGAGAAATTCCCCTTTCTAAAGGGAAAGTGAACAGCTGTCCAGGCCCCTTTGCAGTTTGACAAAGGAACATAACAGACAGCATTCCTGCACATTTCCATTCCTAGATGTGAAAGGAATTAAAAAAAAAAAAAAAATTAAAAAAAAAAAAAAAAAAAAACCCAAAAAAAAA
>VZRH01004947.1:22183-75442 GCA_013397555.1 Urocynchramus pylzowi | reverse complement strand
TTCATTCTCAAAATTGAAAAAAAAAAAAAAAAAAAAAAAAAAAAAAAAAAAAAAAAAAAAAAAAAAAACACCAATAAACAGGATTTCAGAATTAAAACGTGAATTCTAGGAAATGTCACTCAGGTGCTGAAAAGTGTGCTAGGAATGCAGTGAAGCTGACCATCAATACTCACCATGAATCATGGTTAAAGGTTCACTTTTCCCTTTGTTCATTTGGCACAGCATGCACCGGAGCGTTTCAATTTATTCTCTCTGCTGACCTGTCCCTTGAATGAGCAAGGTTTTAATACTGTCTTGGAAATAGACCCAAGGTACTATCTGTAAATTCCCTCATGTATCAAAGGCTTTTAAAAAGTTGACATAGAGAGAAGCTGTAGACTAAGTCTCCCATTTTCCCTCCTTTTTTGGAACACAATCTGGACTCTTCCCTCTTTTGGTGGTAAAACATGGCAGACATACATCATGATCCTACAGTTCTGCAAAATCATATGGAAAGATTAGAAGGAACAGGAGTTGAGTAAGGAAAGATACAGGCAGATGGGCAATGAGAGAGGATGAAGAAATAGGAAATTTAAAAGGTTGAAAAAAATTGAAACATTTTTTCACAATAAAATATTTAATCTGCTTAAAGTAACATTACCTAATGCTGAAGAGTTAACAGTTATTTAATCTGTTTTCTCTTCAGGATTTCTCAAAAACCTACAGATATATTCTAATATTGTTCTGATACCATTATCTACTGTCTTCTATCTCACTGGAATACTTGGCTCAGTCTGTGTGTAAAGTTTTTCTAAGTAATTAAATATTACCATAATCAAACATTTCCATCAATTAGAGCATTCACATCATGAAGAAGATGAGAGAATTTAAGAAGACTGACTTCTTTGGTTTTAAATGCCAGAACACTGTGATATTTTCCTGGTTTTTAATGATCTTACTTGTGTTTTTTACATTACCAGTTAGTATTGTAAGACCAGATAAAAGAGGAATCAAGAACAAAAGAAAAATTATAATCAACCTCAAAATGTAAATGCCTACAAAGAGTGCTGGTATTTTCAACAATAAATGAAATGAAACTCAGGTCTCTCCATATATAAAGGATGTAGGAACTATGAAGAATATAAAGAATTTTCATAAATTATCCTGGAAGATTACCAAAACCGCTTCAGCAACTTCCATGCAAGGAGAGAATAAAGAAGTGAGATTTCTCTTTTTTGTAATACATCTCTGGACAACCAGGACTACTTTCCCTGACAAAATATACACTTGAAAATAATTAATAGAGTTATATAATAAACAAGTAAAAAAGCAACTAATAGAAGTAACTATGCTGAAAAATTTTGTACAGGCAACAGTTATTATGTCCAAGAAAAGAAGCATAAATATACTTGTACCTCACCTACTTTTAAAATACCCAAGCCAGCTGACAATTTTTGAACTGGAACTTCTGTCATTTGCAACAGCTGTTAAGTGAAGGCAGAAAGATTGTGAGTGGGGTGAAGAGGAGGTATTTTTGGATCTCCATACAAATATTTTGAATCAATAGTGGAGGCAGTTTGGAAATACTTGACACGAATCATAATTGTATATTTCAGTCTGTCAATAGCAAGGAATAAGTTAACAAGCTCAACTTGCTTATTTGAACTCGAGAACACTTCGCTGAACAGAACAACACTCACCCTTCCCCTGGCAACTTCTCAAAAGGGAAAATTATTTCCCATTCCCAATGAAAGGAAGAAAGAGGAGGAAAAGCTTTAATTGGTATTTGCTATAATGAAAAGCAGTCTATCTGGTGCATGATGGGCTTGATTCACAGCATTTCCAAAGCTTTTAAGAAACTCACGTGTTATTGTGCTGCCTTTTGCAAAATGCAAAGGAAAAAAAAAAGAGGTAATTCCAATGTTATTTTCAAGTTCCTAAATTCAGACGCGTGATATTGCATTGTTCCGAGCAGTTCAGCATTTCAGGGCCCTGCCAGATCCTAGAAAATTAAGTAAATGGCTTTACTTTGCTGTAAAGCAGTAACCTAAATAAGATCTCAGTCAAGTAAACCTTAGGGTCCTATCTGCATTTTTATGGAGTATATCAACAAATCTGTCAAGTCCCTGGGATCATCATTATTGGAAGTATGAATATGGACCCATCTTTATTTCTAAACTGTTTGAAAAGTAATCCAAGAAATAAAATGAAACCTAGTTATAGTTTAAAATTATCCTTGTACTGACATCCTTGTCAAAATGTACATTTGGCTGTTAATCATGTCCTAGAATAAGTATCTGACTAAAACCTGTCAATCAATGTCTCTCTTGTTTAATTTTGTCACATCAACACCATTTGGGTAATTTATCATGTTCCCAGTAATTTTATTTTTACTTAATATTATTCTGTTTTCCATTAGTCTCTGATCTTGTAGAACATGCAGCAGAGCTGTAAACTAACTTACACACAGGAATAGATATGCCTGTAATTATGCTAGAGAAGGCAAATCACTGCCATGTCTGATTCTGTTCCCATATTAGCTGTAAAGAGAGAAAACACAGTGGTGAATATAGAGGTCTATAGTAGCAATGAAATGTAATTTAGGTGCTTATTTCTTATGGGAAAGGAGTAACTTGGAGTGTGGGCCCTGCAGTGCCCATAATCTAGAACAATCTCCCTTTTGTGGTCTTTCCTTGCTCTTCTGCTATATCAATTCACCTGAAACTTGCCAGATAGAGGGCTTAAAATATTTATATAAATCTCTCAAGATGGGAAACACTCAGCTTGTCCTAATTAATTTTAAAATGTGCATTTGCTACTTTTGGAGAGAGATACTGAGAATGGTTTGTTTTTCTTTGAGCCCTATAAACAACAAGCTGCTTTATTAGGGATAATAAAAAATATAGCAAGTAGCAGGATCCCTCATGAACATCAGCTGGGCCTAGGGTGCTCAGCCCTTCTGCTCAGCAACTATAATTATCCCAAAGAATTAGGGATAATTCCCTGACACATATTCTTCATCTATCACTGTCTCTTGCTGCTTTGTTTATTCATACTCAGTGATTCTCCTCCATTTCTGTGTTTTCCACTGCAGTTGCTCTTTAGGAACTGTTATGCTGTTTTATGTTAGTCTTTCTTGACACAGATGAAAACATTGGTTAGACTGTGTTTTGTCAAACTAAAAGTTTTTTAGGAGCAATACCTATCCATAAAGCTTCTTTTTCCTAAAGTCTGGGGACAAGTGAACTTCGTGCTCTGATGCAAATATTGACTCCTAACACTGGATGTAGAAAGATCCTGAAAGAGTTAAGCAAATAAGAGTTTCTCTCCCACCTTTTTATTTTACATCCTTGAACTATTAAATTTTTAACATTTTTTAAAACCCCTGGCTTGCACTGGGTACATCCACTGCTAGTGGGAAATTAGCATTTCATTAACTATTTTGAACAGCCTCTTCTGTGCCTTCATCTAAAACAATCATCATGCTTTTAGAAATTGGTGTGCACTTGTTCAAAGCTATATTAGATGTCAGAAAACACATACAAAAAGAAGACAACAAATTATATGAATAACTCTTTGGTCAATATAAACAGTGTATCTGAGCTGAATAGCTTTGCCTTGCAGTGGTTGATCAAATCTCAGCCTTAGAGAGAGTCATTGCTATTTTGCCTTTTCAGAATATTGTAGTTCAGCAATAAGTTGCAGTAGCCCATAGCTTAAGAATAGCAGTGATGCTCATATAATACATTGTGTGTTTCTCTGTCTGATTGAAATGCCTTACTTACTGTGTATCAAATTAATGCTTCCTATTTCTGTCTGAAATTGCTTAGTGCAAACAATGCATAACAATAAAATATATGAATTTCCTACAGCTATCCAATATGTGGTTTGAACAATGCTGTGAAGTCGCTAAAATTGCAGACAGTTTCCCTGACGTGGTGTAGAATGAGCACTCCTTACAACAAAGTTGCATTAAAATAGCACCTTTGATTGTGGACTTCTGCAAAACCATTCTGAAAGCTGGTGAGTGACATGGAAACCCAATGGATAATGGAGAGGAGGGGGATTCATGGCAGAAGTACCGACTATGATGGTGGGTTGGCTTTAAATGTTTGAGAATTTTGGAAAATTAAAGTAAGACAAGGTGCTGAAAGCTTTCCGCTTTTGAAGAAGGAACATGAAGCTGAAATGAGGACCAACAGGGTTTAGAATGGACAGAAAAATCAATCAGTGTAGAGATTGCCGCATCATGGAGACACAGTGAGTCAGCAGAAAAAAACTGTCAAAGGCAAATCTTGTATGGATGAAGTTCACAGGGAAAAAAAAAAGTCGTTTTCAAGCCCTTCTCATTGTTGTCCTTTCTTGCCTAATGCCTGTGAATTTCACCTGTAAGATTCAAATTATTCGACTTGGTTTCCATAAGTGAAAAAGAATTTCAGTCACCTTTGAGGAAGAAGTTATAGCAAGTGTCCTGGGAAGATTCCCCACAGTAATTTAGTTTAGGTCCCATTACAGTAACTGTGAAAATTAATAGTATCTGTACTGTTACAGTTGGATTTGCAATCTAATTTTATTTGTGACCTAATTCATATGTTACATGATGGTATTTTATTCAAATGCAGAGTCTTCTGGGTGACCATAAGCAGTGCCAGTCACAGACCAGTTTCAAATTTAAAAAATAGTCAATCTTGTACTACATACTTCGCTATTTATATATGCAACCATCTTGGAAATGGGGCAGAGTGCCCATCATGTCTGTAAATGGCTGCTGATCCCTACCAAAATGCAGGGAAATCATCTCTTTGGAAATGGCAGTGGCAATGCAAATTGTGTGAGATTTCATACCCTTCCAAAAAGTTCTGTAGAAGTTGTGCTTCTATACCTTGTATTAGTTCCTGGTTGAAACTATTCCTTGGTCACCTGGAGAATTATTTCAGTATTCTTGGCCAGGAAGGCTGGAGATTACCCTTTGCAATCTGTCACCTCATTAAATTCCTTTTTGGCAAAAACATTATTCCCCAGAAACATGATCTTATGGAGGCTTAGTCTTGGGATATTGTAATGTTATCTGTATTGCCTCCTCCCTAACACAATAAGAAGTAAATAATGCAGCAGCACTCAGAGAAACCATATAGTTCCTGACACTTATTGAGAGAGAATTCAAAAGAAATATCTGTAAATTATGTTTTTCTAGCTTAAAAACTTCAGATGTGAAAACAGAGTTGCTTTCAGAATTGTTACTCTGTGACCTTGGTGTGTTGTGTTTGAGTATTTTGTATGACTTATGCCTACCTGTTTTCCAGTATCAATATGAAAACGGTGTTTTGCACAGCCTGATGTTTCATCCTGCTCCTTTCATTATTCAGCTAGTTTCTTCACATCCCTATTCACCTCTGAATGCTAGGCATGAGGAAAAGAGAATAACAATAATTCCCCACCAGTATTTGGAGCAATAGTTCATATTTTTCAGAATCATGGCAATTTGGCAATGTCTGCCATTTCCACATAATGTTCAACATCCCTTACCAAATTACATTATTTTTTTTCCCTTCTGCAACTTTTTTTCCCCACAAGAGTAGGATTTTGTTTTTCATAATTTACCCTGATTTTATTATTCTTAACAGTGGAAGCAAACTGCATAGTGTTCAATTCTGTTTTATTATAGTTAAGGTTTAAAGAGTGATCAAAAAAGTCTCATTTTCTGCCTTAGTAACCTAACTGTTTCAAAGTGAACTCGGCTTTGCTGTTGCACTCTAAGAAGCCCTACTTAGTACTTCACTTTCCTGGAAACTAATTCTACTTGTTTTCTGATAATATAGTTCTTTACTTAACAAATACCTCAGAGGGAAAAAGATGATGACAGGGCTGAATTTGACAAGGTATTACTAACACATAATAAAAGCTGATGTGTTCTTTCTTCCTCCCATGCATGTGGTGATTTATTTGCAAGAGGGAAAAACTGTATGGTCAGGTCAGCAATCCATATGTCTCAAGTTGCCATTGCTCTTCCCAGATACTGTACTATCATTTAGAATGCTGGTTGTGGACTATTTCTGTGTTGAAGAAGAAAGTAATTTTGGATTCAGCTGGTCCGTCTGGGGGAGTAAATCTTCCCTACATGCCTATTTTAAGTGCTCTTAAATAGATTTAACACCTGGTAGTATCTCTTTGACTGAATGGAAAATTATGCCTCCAATGTCATATCAACAGTGCCCAAGTTTTCTGAGGTGGTGTGAGTGCCCACTCTGTGCAAATAATGCATATTCTATCTACTAAAGTGTCTTTCAAGTTTCTACGAGCACTTTTGTTTGTGCTACACTATTTTAAATCCACAGACCTGAACATTTGTAATATCTACTCAATTCTTGACAGGAGCTATATTAAAAAAAAAAATCCATGCCTGCTCTTAATCTTATTTTGCATCCGAACAAATCAAAGACTTCTCAAAGATTATTAAAGCAACAAAATTTTTAAAAAGCCCCCAGAGGAATTGGAAAATTAATGGATATACTCATCCATACATACTTAGCCACTGGCTACACCCTCATCAAGTCTTAGCATCATTCAGAAACATTTAAAGTTGGAAAAGGCTTCTAAGGCCATTGAGTCCAACCATAAGGTCTTTTATGCCACCAGCATACAAAATCCTTGCTCAGTCTAATTCTGGGTAGGGAGTCAGGTGTCACCTGTCACAGCTCAAGTGAGTGCTGTTTACAGCACCATTGCTGACAGAGGGCCATGCTTGTCTTTCTACTTCCAACAGGAAATTCCACCCTAGAATATAAATTCTCTTGGAGAAACATCTTGACTGTGCTTCAGGAAAAAACAGTGCCCAAAGTCTCTTGAAGAAGTAATATATACCTTACTTTAAAATAGCAAGCATTTTCTGAACTTTAACTTGACTTTCCTGTATTAAACATTTCTGGAACAAACTCTCATTTTGTAGAGAGTAGGCAAATAAGTATTAGCTTATATGTTTTCACAGTGATGAACTGTGAAAATGAGATTATTCTCCTGAATGTTTAAACAACTTCCCAAAAACGTTGTGGTTCATTCTGGAAGTGTAAGTTTTGAGAGTTACAGGATATTCAGCTCTGTAGATGACATCTGGGAGAAGTCATCCTGCACACAACACTTTCATAAATAAATATCTCTAAGTGAGGACACTTCAGAAACAGAAAAAAACTGAAAAAATGAAATTTGTGTGGAACATCTTCTCTTCCATGCTGTATTTCTTAATTTGCATAATGGCCTTCTGTGTTAGCACAGAAACCTGTAAGAAACTGGAAGGAATGAAAAGCCCTTTAGAAACATTGGATTGTTTATTCAGTGTAATTTTGGCTGGTACATCACATTTGAAGAACAGCTGGGAGGCAGAACACTCAAAATGCAGATAATTTCTAGAAATTTCTTATGCAGTGTATCATCTAACATGTTGCTTTTTCCTTACTTCATCTATTGTCCTTTAAGAAATACTATCTGAGTGAACCTCTTGGCAAAATGTTTGAATTTAAATTTTCAATATATAATCATATTATAGACATGCATGCATTAAATTAGAATGTCTGTTGGAGAACCAATCATTCATACATAATGGAAACTATTTCATTTTCTATGCTATTCATTCAATTATTTACATCCCAAGATAGGAGCTTGCTCATAAAACTTGTCTGTCTCTATTTTCCACTCCCCAAGAAGTGAAATTCATGAGTTTAGGAGGTAATGCAAGAATTATGATAACAAAACTTCCTTAAATTTCAATGCAATCATTTAAAATGTCTAATCCTTAGATAAGCTGAAGACAAGACATAGCTCTTGCAGTTCAGTTTAAGAGCTTGGCAGATGCACTGCAGGAAATAGGGAAACGGTGGGAAATTTCAGAGAATTCATAGTTTTAACTTACAGAGTTTATTTAGAGCAGAAATTTGGAAACATCAAGACGGTTCCAGGAAGGTATTAAAGAAAGAGGAATTTGGTGAAATTAGCCCATGCAGGAACACTACAGAATCAAAATGGCTCAGAACACCTAGAGTGTGACATCCACATTCTCTGGGCATGATTCTTTCCCCAGGAGTTTTCTCCTGGGAAGCTGAGAAGACAAAGAGAGGCCCCAGAGAAAAAAGGAAAACAATCCTTATCTCATTTGCTTCTCCTGTGTTTGTGCCCAAGTGGAATGTGTCATGGGAGATTGTTTACCTGAAGGTGATTGCCTGGTTGGATTCTGGTGTGAGTTGTTTTGACTCATTGGCCAATTGGTGCCAATCTGTGTTGGGACTCTGTAAAGGGTCACGAGTTTTTCATTAGTATCTTTTAGCATTTCAGTAAGTATCTTTCCATATTCTTTAGTTTAGTATAGTTTAGTATAGTATTCTTTAATATAATATAGTATTATCAAATAATAAGTTAGCCTTCTGAGAACATAGAGTCAGACTCATCATTCCTCCCTGACCTGAGGGCACCTGCAAATACAACACCTAGAGCTGACAGCACAGTTTTCAGGTAGCTTTTGAATATCTCTGAGGAGGAAGGCCCCACAAGGTCTCTGGGGGAACTATGCCAGTGCTCATTCACCTTCACAGTAAAAACAGGTTTCTGTGTTCCTGATGTTTGACAGAATAATCTGTGTTCGTGTGTGCCCATTGCCTCTTGTCCTTTCACTGGACATCACTGAAAAGAGCCTGGCTCCACCTTCTTTGCACCCTGTCTTTAAAAGTTCACATACCTTAAGTGGATGATCTCCAGGTTTCCCAATCCCAGTTTGATTTTAGGAAGCAAAACTTTTTAGGAAAAGTTTGATTTATAGCAAGAATGGTTAAATACAGTAATGGACTTCCTAGAAAAGTTGACAGTGCCCCAAGCCAGCAGGTCTGGATGTACATCCAGGACTCCCTCACCCCAGGTGCCAAATCTGCCATTTGTACTTGTTGAATTTCATAGTGTCAGTGGATGCCAAGTACTCTAATTTATGACAGTCTCTCTGTAAGGCCTCTCTACCCTTGAGGGAATAAATTGTTTCTCTTAATTTAGTCAACAAAGTTAGTTTCAGTCAATTCCCATGCCCAGGTTTTCTAAGAACATTGAAGAGAAACCAAGGTACTATCATTTCAACCTCTACCAGTTTCTCCCATGACAACTAAAATATAAGAAGGAATAGATGAAGATGAACATACTCGAAGAATTCTGCCAATAAGTTCACTCAGGTGCACAAGAAACAAGGCTGAATCCCTGTCTCCAAATCCTTGCATAGTTACAGTCCCTGATCTCACAAAATTTTATTTTACCTTTTCCTCTCCATCTTTTAATTACTCTTTCATCCAACCTTACTAAAGCTTTAAAGTACTGAAGAGTACTTTCTGCAAAACTGATGTTCAGTTGAGTCAAGTTGATGCTCAACTAGATTTAGTGCATCACATCCCATATAATTCCTGTTCCAGAGTGATAACTTCCCTTTTCTTCTTACTACTTAGGAGGAGAAATACTTAAATTTAGTACAATTTCTGAATACACAATAAAGCCCTAACTGAAGAATATTTTTTCAGTGAGAGTGTTCTTGATTCTTTTGTTTCCTGAGGCTGGGGAGTAGCACATAAAATGTCTGAACTGCCAGGAAAACCCTGCAGATATGAGCTTATTTTTAATCTGGATGATGGCCATTTCATTGTTTATGCATTTAAGACAAAGGCTTTGAACTACTGCTCAGGAAAACATTCCACATTTTCAAGACTTTCCTTCCATTTGCAATTTTGTAATCTTCAACTTTCTTAGGTTGGTATTCAAATAAATGTTGTTGAGGAAGTCCCTAGTTGCAGCAAACTGTGTTGGTGTTGGAAGCCCCTTGAAAGATAATTCTGTGAACTCTGTGATGAGTGCTACAAGTGGTCTGAACACCTCTACTTTATACAGCCTGATTTTAAATAACCAAACCCTGAAAAGTCTTACTATGGAGTTCTTGCTTTTACATAAAAATGCATTATGGGGAAGGTAAACAAGAGAAAAGTAGGTCTGAGTATATTCCCATAAAAAAACATGCAGGACAAAGGATGTTAAATCCACAAGATTACAAGCAGTGTGCTTTGGTCCCTATTCCACTCTATGCCATAACCTTTTCTCAGCTACCAGCACTCAGTGCAAAGCAAAATCTTCACCCAAATCTTCACCCACCACAACAGAGGTGCAGAAAACCAAGGGGAAACCAAAATCACTTTCCAAGACTTGGCAGATTTGGCTTGTGAAATATGTACTCAATCACCATTTGGTTTCTTAGACCAAGGAAGAAAAACTGAAACTGAGATATTTCTCTCCTTGTCCCAAATATGGTGATCATTAAAATACAAGGAAAACTGAAAGAAGCCATCTCTAAAAATAGTAAAATGTGTTTAAACTAAAATACTGAGGGCCTTGTCATATGAAAGCAATGAAAGCACAGAGTATAAAGACCTATCACACCTTGCAATTATCAGTATAAGAAGGTAAACAGCTCAATTCCTCTCTTTCCACAACTGAGTTTATCTTCATTCTCACAGTAGACACAAAACAAGACTGGCAGACTTCAAAGGCAAATGGAAGAGTTTTAGGTTTCATCATTAATGTTATTTGATAGTTTTATCACTTATCCCTCATTTGGCAAAACAAATTTTTCACATATAATAAATAGAAAGTCATAAGATCTCTCTTAGGGAAGTGAAAGAAATAAAAAGTGGAGGGGGTTTATTGTCTAAGAAACTAGACATTTCGCTTTTTAGATTTTCTAAACACTTAATACTGACAATGAAAATGATGAGCAAGTAGTTACAGATTAGCTGGTTATGAACAGTTTCAGTAACAGTTTTTTTCCCTTTTTATAGCACATGCTTTCATACTTGCTGACCTTTAATTTGAGTAGTTTGGACTGAACATATTGTATTTAATGCTATAAAAGTAGTGGTGTCTCCTTTCAATTAGATTACAGTTATAACCTAAATTCTTCTAGAGATGAGCACAATTCATACCTTTCATTTATTCTCTAACAGACAGTTACAATCTTTTTAATGACCTACTGTTAAGCTGAATGTAAGCCTCCTGTATGCCCTGCACATCTTTCACTCCAATATTATACTTTAATTGAGTAGCTGTAAATACGATAGTGACATTTTTGTGATGGTCGGTGATAACAAACACTTGTATCTAAACAATACTAGCTAAAAATCCTGAATTTCTGCTGGAGCACATAAATTTATGCCCAAAATGCCCATATTATAAATGATTGCTTGAACTTTTAGTTCTTGCCCAGGTGATTAATGTTTTTGAATTCATAGGAAAATTTTCCTGACATTAGGTGCTGTTTCCAACAGCTAGGTTAACTGGCTGATGAGCTGGTAGCCCAGTACAATTAAGAGTCCTGTTATTTCAGATCTTATTTCAGCTTGCTGTTTTTAAAAGTTGCAGTTTACCCACCAACATCTATTCTGCCCCTTGGCCAAGCATTTTCATATAGGCAGCATATCACCTGTATCACCTGAGATGTCACGTAGGGCTGGTATATGCTGCTGGTATATTCTCAGGTGCTGTGAAATCCTCATCCTGGCAGAGGACAGGACACCTCTGACTGTTAAACAGCACACTGCTGCCTCTGGTAGCTCCTGCTGAAAACGGTTTTTACCCCACCCACAACATATTGCTGAATTCCCAAAGAATGATTTGTTCTGGCTTTTGGGTTGCTGTCTGCAGATGCCTCCATGAGCCCACAGTACCTTCAACTTGCCAGGTGCTGATCCCTTTGGCCCCTCATTCCTCTATCTTTGAGGCAGTGCTACAGAACCAGTGGGCAGGTGTTACTTCATTGCCCCTTGTAATGAAGGGATGGGACTGGTTTTGGGCTAAGAATGATTTATTGCTCAAACAAACATCAGTCTCAGAGGCTGTGAGATTTTAAAGGAGCAAGCTGTTGGCCATAGCTCAAGAGTAGTCACAAGTTTCTTCATAACAAGGGAATATATAACTTTCTAATCCAATAAACAGTTGCCACAGGGTTTATTTTGTTTTTCTAACCTATCACCTTTACTTACTTCTGCTGCACTGCAAATACTTTTGTCCAATAGGCTTCTGTCTCACATGCACACGTATGCTTTTGTTATAACTTCTAAACTCTTAGCTTATTCTGTACACCAAACCCTACATTATAAACCCTTCACCATGTTATCAATGCAGTTTCTCACTTACTTAAGGCATATTCTTACTTACAACTATAGAAACATAAGTTTATAATTTTTCTGCTTAATGTCCGTGTATTGTATTTTTACATTAATCCAAGGTTCTCTCAAGGCTGCAGATCAAACCCTTCTGTGCCTGTGGAAGTTTCTATTTTTCTGATTCCCACAGGCAGGCATCAGGCACTGGATGGAGATCCAGTCCTCCCCCTGAGTTGGGGGCCACTGAATAAGAGCAGATACCAACACTGAATTGTAATCTCTTTCCCAGCTTTGCTGACAGTAATTGAGAAGACACCGTGGTCAGTGTTGTCACCTTGGCATCATGTTTTAGATTTGTTATTGGTGGAGGTAACTAAATTGATAGTTTTATTTGGAGAAAGGATAGAATTCAAGTAATAAGAATTCAAGTAAGACTCTCAGCTAATATAAAATTGCACTGATGTCACTGGGGATATGCTGATCTTCCTAGCTAAAAATCTATTTTTCAATGTCATTGTGGGATCATCAGCTTTCCTAGTGTACATATAAAAGGAGGTTTTAACTAACAGACCACAACA
The DNA here is from genome assembly GCA_013397555.1 of Urocynchramus pylzowi. NCBI lineage: Eukaryota > Metazoa > Chordata > Aves > Passeriformes > Fringillidae > Urocynchramus > Urocynchramus pylzowi. The sequence goes on along the minus strand of VZRH01004947.1, from coordinate 62,718 downwards.
AAATTGGAACTGACTTCTTATAAATAACCAATTTATACTTCAGTGTGAATACCTTTGCAAATTATCCACAAAAATCAAAGATTTTGTTAGGGGGTGGGATGTAGGATAATAGAGATAGTGTTAAAGGCAATCTCACCCCTGAGGAGTTGCAGCTGTACTAATTACCAAGGATGAGGAACAGGCTTGCCTTTAATAGGACACAGCTGTGTCCAATAAGGATGAGTGTTACAAAAGAGTGGGTTAGCTGGTCAAGAGGAGAGTTGGAGTTTGTTGGCTGTGCTGTGAGGAGGTGCTTGTGAGAAATCACTGAGACGGTATGGAACTCTTACAATAAGTTAGCAGTAAGTTTTATTCTGAATTCTTAACTCTTTCACTAGCTGGTAAATGGCTTCTGTGACATTCTAGCTTAAGACTCAGATTCTTGTATACACTGCAGTATATTTGATTTCTAAATTGTGACTTGGAAGATAAACACTCACTGATCTCAGGCTCTGAAGTCCATACAAGTTAAAAACAATAAAACTGAAAAATAAGTCAAAATATCTTTTAGCTCATCATCTTGACACCACCTTAGTCTCTCTTACATTTCTTCTCTCATTAGCTAGGATAGTATCTCTACAAATACTAGTTTTGTATCTTTTGTAAAGATACAAAACTAGTATTTGTATCTTTAACAAATGTATCTCCAGCCTCTCTGACATCATTCATTGCCCTGAATTTCCCAAACAGTCTATTTTTAATGTCCTTGTGTGCCTTTGGGGAAGGTCACAGTGCAAGATGGTTTGTAGCCAAGTGTTTACAAGGACCTAATTTGTAACATGGGTTGAAGAGTTATAGCTGACAAAACTTTTTGTAGTAAAGCTCAACTCTTTTAAATTTGTTCTATTTTCTCAGGGTGTCCTCAGTTCCCCATCTCCCCTCTAAGAAGGAGTTGTGTTATTCAGATATGTGATTTAATTGGGCTCACCAGATCTCATGTGAAAAGGATGGATTATGAACAGGAGGAGCTGCAAGATCCACATTTGAGTTGGAAACTAGAAAAGAGTAAAGAAGCCTATCTTTGCTTCTGATGGAGGATCCTCTTTGTGTTGAGCTGGAAATTCTAGTGGTATCAGGAAAATTTTTACTCCAGGGGAATAATCAATTCTTGGAAAAAAAATTTCTAAATCCTTTGGAGTGGTCTAAGCAACCTGAGCACCTGACATATACAGAAAGATGCTGTGGTTTTGAAAAGTTAATGGTCCCCTCTCTGAAATGTAATGTAGCACTTCTAAAAAAAAGCTGCAGATTGATCCATGAAGCTATCTCTGAAAAACAATAAGCTCAGAAATAATTTTTGTAGATTTTAATCCACCTTGAAGCCTGTTCCTATTCTATTCTGGTCATAAAATCAGCAATTACTTTTTCAAACTATCTCCCCAATTAGCTAGAAAAGGGCAACTGAACTGTTAGCTGAACTTCACTGAGCAGATTTTCCTGTAGTAACATTTACTTTCCATTTTGTGTGCCCTTACTACCTGATTATTCAGTATTTAAAAAAAAAAAAAAAGAAAATAGATAACATTTGCTATTAAGGAATTGCAAGTCCAGTGCCATGTATTCCAGTATATAATTAGAATTAATCCTAGCATGGTAATAGTAGAACAGTTAGTTACTCTTCCAACAACATTAGTCCAATTTTGACCTACTCTAAAAGTCATAGTTTAATCTTTCTTGGAAGCACTATCAGAAGAAATAAGCACCAGCTACAGTTAGAAAGGAAAATAATCTTTGTAGATTTAGATATCATTAGCTTTTATGAGCTTTTGAGAAACCAACATAGTTTCTTGACAGGATGTCTGTACTTTCTTTGCTGGGATTAATAGACTCTATCACCTTTTATTTTGGCTTTTAGAATTGCAATACTTAAAAATTCTCAAGTCTATACCAAAGATTACCTTAGGCTGTGAATGCAACTGCTGTTTGTCTTCAAAACCTGACCAAAATCAGTTTATTTCTTCTTTAACTCTTACAGATGTGGTTCCTCTATCACAATATTTAGTTGATATGTTTATTAGACTCTGTATGCCTAAGGGATTGACACATAGAAAAGCTCTGATGTGGCCCCCTTCAAAATTAATTAATACACTCCTGAGAATGACCAATGTGTCATCATCACTTTAGGAGTCTTAGAATGTGTTAATCAATGCAAATTTTTTCCAAAACCCTAAGCTGTGTGGATATATATGTCCTAAAATTTATGAGGATGTTATTTGTACATTTGAATAGGTAAAACATTCATTGAGCCTTGCTATTAAAAAGCATATACTGTGAAAAAACTTTAAATCTTGAATAAAATATATTTCCATTAGCTCTAATCTACCTGCACTTAATTATTTTTGTCTTAGAGTGTTTTTGTAATGTTGGAATAACAGATATCATTCTTCATTTATTTCTTATAAACTATTCTATTAGATGGGAGGCATAAAGATATATCATGCAACTCATTTGCAGGGGAATAAATATCAACACAACATGAAACATGGATGACTGCTTATGTTCCATGTTAAAGTAGTTTAATATGCATCATCAAATGCATTCCATAGCAGGAGTTATCCCTGTGTATGCTTGTACAGCACAGTGAGATTCAAACTGGCCATGACACCAAATACAGAAGGCAATAATTCCCTGGCTTCCACTAAGAATTTAGGAAAATTATGAGAATGTAAAAGGAAGAACAGGAAACATTGATTGTATATATATTGTTTTTATTTCACTGCTGCATAGTCTGCAAATCATTTTGATGGTGTCTGTGGGATTCACATTCTCTGAACCTGAGAGAAGCAGAGAAGAGAATGATCAAAACCATTCTTATCTCATTTGCTGTTCCTGTGTTGTGCCCAAGTAGAATGCAACATGGGGATTGTTTACCCAAAGTGATGGTGTTTTGTTTCCTTGGCCTGTCAGGGCCAAGGGAATCAGACTGTCTGGTCAGCAGATGGTTGTGTGTTTTTGTTCAGTTAGTGTTAGTTCTAGTTCCTGTTTGGTTAAGATGTAATAATGTAGTGTAATATAATATAATAATTAATTAGTCTTCTGATATGGAGTCAGATGCATCATTCTTCCCACATGACGGGACACCCTGTTTTTCTGATAGGTGTCTATTTCTGATTTTCTGTTTCAAAACCTGTGGTTTTGTTTTTCTTACTTTATTAATTCTTTATTTTAGCTGGTCACTAACTAGTTTTAAAGCATTTTTTCCTTTGTTTAAAATTACTTCTTTCTCTTCTTCAAAATCCCTAAGGGGATTAGAAGACTAAGGTCTTCTATATGTAGGAAATTAAACTGAACTTTTAAGGAATTGTAATTTGCTTTTTCTTCACTGACAGATTTATCTCATTTCTATATGCTATTTATTTTTTAACAGAATTAGTAACCTCAAAGTATGTCTCATGAAATTGCATGTCTAGCTGCTCAAGGTACAGGTACACTGAGGTATAAATAAGAAAGCACTGCCAGAAGCACATACTTACTCCACATGACATAAAATATTCATTGATGTCTTGCAAACTGTGAGGCTTCAGAATTTTACAGGCTTTTATTGAAGTATATATCCAAAGACTGTTTCTTTTGATATAGATAGAAATTCTGCCTACAATCCGTACTTATGAGTACTTTTTACATCTTCAGCAACATAATTTTGCATGTTTGATCACTAGCTGTCCTGTTACAGAGATGTAATAAATGCATGTAGTAGTGGGAAGAAATTGTATTTTGGTAAAAGTTGAGTCAGATTTACATTATGTGGCCTACTGCCCCTGTCTCTTTTACCAGGACTAAATCAATAAATGAGGACAATTGTGTGCAAATGGTGTTTAAATTGACTTGGTATGTGTGGAGAGGAATGAATCAAAGCCTGTGTCTCTGTATGCAGGGGCAAAATGTGTGTGAGAGTTTATTGCTAATGGAATTCGAGGCTGAGAGTGGATAATGAAAAGGAAACTATTATCCTGCTACTGTAAATAACACTAAGAAATGAAAAGATGGGAATGTTCTGTTGCAAGACTCAAAAGTTTTTTCAGGACAAGGTAATTCAAAAGATTACTAAAAATTTATTTAGATGAGTGGTGGACCTTTGTGACCTTCAGTTATCTTTCTTATTGAGTAATTCCAACATATTAAGAAATATCTATTGGATATTTCTCAAGGAAAGAGGTTTCTAAGAAAGTATCCAATGCTCTTTCAACTTGCTAAAGGAGTCAGGACAAGACATGGATAAAATAAAATGAGGATTATATGACTAAACATTTTAATAGGTACCTTCTGTGTAGCAGAAGATGGAGAGCCAAGCATGACAGTGTTTTCCTAGAAAAGCTTTGAGAAGGTGAGAGATTCAGGATAGCTTTCAACTCCATAAAAGTATTTTCATCTTGCAATATTTAACCTTTTTGGGTTTGCTTGTCACATGTTTGCCTCCTTTTCTGCTGGTGAGAGATTTTTCTTCTCTTTCCCAGCCTGAAGGTGCCTATTTCATAAACACTTACTAGTGTCATCACACCTATGATGCAGCTAGCCATTCCTGGCAATTAGTATCCTCTGGTTTCACTTCAAAAGAGAAAATGTTTATTTTAATACTTTTTAAATGTAAGTATGCCTTAACAGTGATATGTTTTATTATTTCCTTTGCATTTCATCAAGAGTTTAAAATGTTAATCTTGCAGTGTGTTTTAGCATTTTACATGTTGTAAGCTCTCATTTTTAAGCATAGATAATAAAAAGAAAAATAGATTCCAGGAATCTAAGTGAAATGCCTTATATACTGTATAACAACTTAATTAATATGGTCATTTGGGACAGGTAACTTCATGTTCAATATTTGAGTAAAGGCTAAGAAAACTCACAAATAGGAAACTCACACAAAACAAAGAATTATGGCACACTTCTCAGGCGTTGTCCCTTTCACCTCATGCTAGTTTTATTTACATCAATAGCTATAAGGGTCACTGACTTGTCACCATCACGACAAGAAATAATAAAACTCATGCAAGGTGTTCCAGCATTTGAACAGGAACAGGAAAAGAGAACTTTATTTTTCAGACCTCAACATTTATAGAATTCCAAAAGTGACAGTGGGTTGGAGAATGACATTGCCACCTCTCCAACCACACTGGTCAAACTAACAGTCCATCAAAATTCTCAATGCAAAACAATCATTATTTACATGAAAGTGTGTGAGAAACTCCATTACAAGAATGTAAACATCAGAAGGCTTAGGGAAACTCAAAAGAACAGGGTGACACTGAGTAAAGGCTTTTCAGTGGTCTTCAGCATGGTGCCAAATCTGGTGTTCACAAAATATTGTAAAAAGAGTGATTTTTTTTTTTTGACCAACTTTCTACTAATTTTAAGAAGCATTGTGTGATACTTGGCTGTCTTATTTCCCTTTTTTTGTCTAAACCACAACTGCCTACCTCTTTGGAAGATTATAATTAAACATTTTTTCAATATTTCAGACATCTGGGTGCACACTAAGTATGATTTTTAGGAAATTTCTGAAAATTTCTTTGTAAATTTGTCTAAGGTTTTAAGAGGATATCCAAGCCTAAATTGTTGGCTTTGGTTGAAGCTCAACATTTCTCCCCATTTTGATGCTTTTCACTTCTCCTAGAAAACCTTTTCCTGAGAAAAAGAAAAACCAAAAACTATCAAGGATTCATTCTTGGGTGTCAGACATTTAAACTTTTCATTAGATACTTGGTCCTGCAGTTAGGTCTTCAACCTGCAGTCCTCTAATAGATAAACATTGAACAAGAATCCGGGCTGAGAGAGAAGTTCAATCCCTACCTAAATTAGTATCGCTAGTCTCCTAATGGAAATGAACAAAGAGGGTGTAATAAGCTTCCTGAAACCAGAAAATAAATGTTTCTTTTATCCTGTCAAAGCCAAAACAAATGTACCTTCGTTATATCTTCTTCCTTCAAGGCAAAAGCAAAATCCAAACACACAATCCAAATACACCAGACCATTCCTGTTTAAGGCTCTAGTAATTGAAATTAGAAGAGATTCAGCAGTAAAAGTTTCCACGCACAAAGCCCACATAGCATTTGCTTTATTACTGTCATATGCAAGCAGTTTCCCTTGATAATGCTGCTTTGTATACAGGAGAAGGAAGAACAAAAAGTTGTGTCTTCTAAGAAAAAGGAGATGAATGAAAAGGAGATGATCTCATCTGGATGACAAACAGCCTTGTGCTTCCTGAGGGGAAGGAGTTTGAAGAGGATGAACACATAGTTGTGTTACACTTTTTTTTCACCCTTTAACTCTGGTGATTTCAGCCCTCTGCCCAGGTGTAGGTTTTTCTGTTAGCAATAGCTCCTCTGCAGTTTCCCCCATGGATTAATAGTAAACTGTATAGCATGTACCTAACAGGAGGATTAATCACCCATTTTATAAATTGAATGGTTATAGTGTGTTTTAAAAGCACTAAGGAATTATCACAGTTCCATTTGTTATTCTTGCTATTTCTTCTCAGCTGGGAGAAGACTTCAACAAAACACATTTGGAATGTTATGCACTATTTTGCTTCATTTCTATTCCCATTTTCTAGTGCCTTTCATGGCCTTTATGAAGACTATTTTATTTTTTTACTTAGGCTGATGAGAAGTACGTAGAAGAGTCTGGACAAAGATTACATTAGGAAATGTGAAAGTGGTCTATCATAATCTTTCATTTTCTCCCAGCACTCATAAATTTACATTTTGCACTTAAGAAGGGTTAAGAATTTGTGAGCTGAATTCCAAGATTGTCCTTCTGTGTTACAAGGAATGCCTTTTACATTTTACAAAGTGAAAAGGCACAAATATTTGGTGGTTCAGCACGCATCCATTGTCTTGCTCTGCACTGAAAGAGTTCATGACTCTTGCTCCCTGCTAAGTGTAGTGTAAGGGTGCAATCACTTGAGATATCTGTGATTGAGCTCAGCATGAAGAGCTCCAAAGTACTGAAGAGGAAAGCATTTTTTTCCTTAAAATATATGTCACACAAATGCCACATCACTTTCCATAGCAGGCAACCATAAAATGGCTTGCTCTCAACCCATGACTAAAATGTTAGGGTACTTTCTGAAATTCTGTCGAACAAGATGTAATATGATGGGCTCCCTTATGTGACTGTGAGAAATATTGTGAGTATATTGTGTCCTCCATCCCCAGTGACACTGTATCTAATGGCAGGGGCTTGCAACAAGATTAGGTTTAAGGTCCCTTCCAACCCAAACCATTCTTGATTCTCTAAGTTCTGTAGTGATAAGGTGCACTGATTTATAAGTACACTCTTAAGTTTTATTTGTTTACTTATGGTAGAGATAATTTTTTCCCCCCTTTCATAAGTGTAGAATTTTTGTCCATGTATGAATGGTTGCAAAATGGAGTTGTTAACATATGCTTTAACCTCACATATTGCTGAGGTTTTCTTCAAAGATTCTCTTTTAAAAATCAAAAGTATTTTAGAATTGTTACTTATGTACTGTTAGATTTGGGGAGCAATTCAAAGGCAATTCCCACTATATTAATCAATCCCTGCTGGATAAAGTTAGTCCCTTATAAAACATTGCTAACTGTCTTTTCTCTTAGTAGATGAGTTGTGTTGGTTTATGTTGTGTTAGACCAGTGGTGGGAAATGAATTGTGCAATTGGAATTCCACAGACAATGACTTTACACCCTGTCATTCCCAAAACATACAATGGATAGGACCAGTCAATCATACCACTGTAGACTTCAATTCCTAGGTTTAGTCGTGGGGACAGAGAATACTAAATTAGTGTTAGAGATCATAACCTCTGAAAATAGACACATAGCATTTTGTGCATCTCATATGCACTGAATTCTGAAAATGTTGGCCATTTTGGCCAATTTGTGCCTTGGTGACTGCTGTGCCTTTTGGATCTCCTTCAGAGTAAAACATTCACCTGCCTTGGTAGGTGCTGCTCTGGTAAATAGAACAAATCAAGAAAACTTAAACCAACTTCAGATAACTTGTGATAGGCAAAGTCTTGCTGATAGCTGACTTGACATTTTACTTCTCAGAAGGAGTATTTCTAGTTGGCACGTAAACATGGGGATAATATATCAGGTTCTTCTTAATAAATGTAGTCCTGATCCTGGTAAGATGAGTTTAATCTTCAGGTTACATATTTGCTTAAATTTACTTTTCTTACTAATTATGTTTCTTACTAATTATCACATGGGGATGCTTTTTCCATATTTTTTGGTCGGTGACATCATTTACTCTAAGAATTTGAGGTTAGAGAGTTTCTTGGGGGGCAGAGCTAAACAGGTAATACAAGAAGTGTTCAAGAAGTTTTGGGAGCTCAAGTAATTGATAATGAAATAAAGTGTGATTTGTTGATGTTCCAGTTAGTGGTGAAGACAGAAATGTAAATGTCAAAGTTGTTTTCCTGAAGGTTTAGTTTCATAATCTGCTGATGACACTGAAACAGAGATCAGGTTTGCATTAACTCTTGTGTAATTATATTTCATCTTTTGAACAACATAAATGACTGTAAAGCTGTGAGGTTTGTCCTAATGTTGTAAAAGGATTCTGTTCATCTGGAACTGACAATAATATAACTCCAATATTTTTATAAACAGTCCAAGGAAAATGGGAGCTCACAACCCAGTTTGCCACAAGGACTAATGGACCTTGTCACTGCTAAAATGTAGTGAGTCCTGGCATAAGAATCATTTAGAAAACAACATGTCAACCCTGCATGCTTCACTGAATGACCTGCTCTCATTAGGGAGAGACATTTGTTTGAATATTTCTTGTAGGAACTATTTTTGCATGCAGACTCCTTACGGAATATCTGAAAGTTCATCATAAAGATAAGGAAATGCTTTATTCTTATATGTCAAAAATGGCTTTCATGAATGCAAGTCTAAAAACAATTTGAGAACACTTGATTTTAAATGGGAGCGTGACTTAAGTCTTTAAACCATGGATAATGCAGACTATTTAATAATCTGATCACAAGCTAAAGGCTCTTCACCATTGAATATATTTACTGGGTTTTCTTACTGAGCATTTTTTGCATGAATTACAATATTACTTTTTAAGACAGCTTTGTGCTTTTATTTGAAAGCTTGTATATTTTTTTTCTTCAGTGGAGCCATCATCCATAAAATGGTCAGCTTGGTAAATACTATGTCTTTTGGACATCAAACTTGAAAAGTTTGTCAGCAGAATCAAGTTTTCCGGTTTTCACACTGTTTCAGTTCACTGGTTGGGTTCATGAGGAAAGAACAGGTAAAGCATGGGTCAGGATCCTGCTGTCATTACTTTTACAGCAAGTTTCCCCATCTTGCTGGATCAATAGTGATACTGTGAGAACAGAGCTTTTGTGGGACAGAGCTCATGGGCATGGAAGGAATAATTTTACTAGAACAGATGTAAAAGAACACAGTTTACGTCAGCAGTTAAAATTTTTCATAACCTGGATTTCGTGTCATGAACAATTAAGGACATTTAACTAAATATATGTTTGATATTATATAAAATTATGGGAAAAACTAATCATGAGACAATGGAAAATATATTTCAGTTGCCACATTGAATTCTTATCAGCAGGTTTCTACAGAAGGGAAAATACTAACCCATACTAAAAAATGTGGTACGGAAGCAGAAAACACTATCTTTTTTTATTGTGGTTACTTCACATTTTTACCAAGATTTTCTTAGGCATAGCAGATGCTTCATTACTAGCTTTTTCTACTATAAAATTGAGTGATATCTGTTCATTGTCACATGTGAAGACACACTACAGCTTTTTTAGCTGGATGGCCTTTGGTGGGAGCCCAGCAGGCACAGCAGATTAATGAACTTCTTGTTAGTAGTCAAAATGCTGTCCTAACAATACCAACTGGATGTCTGCTGGAATCAATTTGGGTCCTGTTGGTGAGAGCTGGAATTCAGTGAATGATTAGTGTCCTCTACAGGAACCTTTAAAGGGGGTGATTAATTAAGCTGCATCAGTTGATTGGTTAGTTTTTATTGCATAGTTTTGTTAGGTCAGAAACTTAGATAGTAAAAGCAGAAGACTTAAGTAATAAATGGTTTAAAACTTCATTTAAATGAAAATAGGTTTCTAGGCTTTTTATTTCACATAATAAACAATGCCCCTGACAATAGTATTCTTGTTCTGCATAGATTGTTGTCCTGTATAATTTCATCAAATCAAATCCAGAGGCATAGGGTCATTTATGCAATAACTCAGTTTTCTGTTTCCTAGGTAACAGACTCATCAAGAGATGAAATATGGCCACCCAATTTCTTACCCTCTGTTATTTTCTCTCATATTAATACACATAATTCATTAGTTTCTATCTCCTCCTTGTATTTCTCCCTTTACACTTAGTTGCTTTATTTGGTTGGATGTTCAGCATTTATTCATTTCATCATTTGTACACAAAGTAGAACAACTATTTAGGAAATTTAAAACTTGACAAATTAACATGCTAAAGAGAACCGGTAACTTACAGGTCAACCCTTTTCAAACTGAGGGAAGGAAGAAACATATCTTTGCAAACTTGTACAGCTCTGCAGGTAAATTAAGCAAAACAAGAAGATTGGAAATGTGTTTTTTAAATTTTTTAAATTTTAATATTTTAGATCAATATATAGAATTTAGAATTATTATTTCTATAATCAAATTTCAATTAATGTTTGCTTTTGAAAATAATAGTAAACTAAATTCGTCAGACATGTTCAGTGTCAAGTCTAATTGTTTCTACTGCACGGAAAAATTATTTATCTCTCACATCTAGATAAAGATACATTTGCTATGGTCTAGCAAAAAAGTGTAATTGTCAAACCTACTGTATTCTGTCTCTGGGTGTTAAAATTTTTGAACAAGATGATGCAATCTGTATTTTAGAAATATCCCTAAAGGTTCTCATTTGCTACTACTTGTTCCTGACCAACACCAAGCAGAGAACACCAACTTCTTGTCATTTCATGGCTCTTATTCTCATAACAGTCTCTGATTCATTTTCTTTTGGCTGACTTCACCAGGCCATGGTAATTGCTCCATGACAAAATCTGCTAAAAGCTCTAAATCTCTACGATAAAGCCTGGATCATGGTTGTTTTTTCTCATGTATTTTCTCCTCAGAATTCATAGTTATAATAGTTGCAATTGATCACAAAATGATACCAAATTAAGCTCTATTCAGTGTTCCATTGGGATATTTTCTTACCACTTCAATGCTGGAGAATGAGGAGCAGCTACACCAGTTATGGAACACAGCAATGAACGAGGCCATTTGATTTCCTCTGCTTTCTCAAGCCTTTTCACTTTGGGGTGTAATCCAATTATTTTAAATGCAAGCACATTGATTGCAAGTACAAAAAGCCCAAATGGTGTTCTCTAAATCTCTTTGAAGAGAGTGACTCACTCAAATTACATTCAGCTTTAGAAGAGCAAAGATATTCAGAACATTTGCTCGTACTGCTTTTGATAAATACAGTTAATTACACAATTCTGCTGGTCATTGAAACACCTTCATTGAAACCCAGGAAGCAGAAGAGAACAGTCAAAGAAACCATCCTCTCCCAAAGACTTATTTGTAATATAAATATTGTTTGAGAATGAATAAGGACTAAAATCAGAAGTTCCAAAGAGTAGAAAAGGACTGCATTACGACTTCCCCAAAAGAGAAACTAAAGTTTGATTATGAGTATGATTTTATCTCTAAGTGCATATGAAAATAATTTCCACTTAATTAAATGATATTTACATATAATCCATGCTTACAGAGACTTAATTTATAACCCATATTTAATAGTTTTCCCTCTTGAAATAAAACAAGGGTTTGAAATTTTTCTCTGTCTTCTCTGAAACACGAGAATTTGTCTTAGGAAGACACAAGTAGCAGCGTCAGGGCAATACCCCGTCTAAATGACATCTTGAATATCCTTGGGAGCTGCTTAGTGTGTCTGTCTTGCAGAGTCAGCATTCAGAATCCACACATTTTGATCAGTGTGTGATAGTTTGTCACAAATTATATAGACTTTTATTTGTCCTAATTAAGAGTTTATAATGTATTCTTAAAACTGTTCTTCTCCTACTTTTCCATCTTTACAAGGTTTGTGTTTGCTCAAAAGTAAAAGATGTAAACTTTATATGAGAGGTGGAAGATGCAAATGTCAAGATTTTTCTCTCATCTTTTCTGGAATGTGAATGCCAGCTGCTCCTTTGGAATTTTCTTAAGCTTCCCAAGCATCAGCAGTTTCTGCATCCTTCTTCTGAATAATTAAAGTTTTAGCTATTTGTAGGGTCAAAACTTTGTACTCTTTTGTCCTAAGTCTTAGGATTTCATCTGTATGACTATCAACTCTTGCAGTTGTTAGATGTTCTCTTTGTGTCATTGATGAAACCTCCTGCAACCTAGATAGGAAAACCTTTCACAACCGTACATTCATCTTGAATATTAATATGCCTCTATAAATCACCTAATAAATTAACTAATTATCTAATATATTAATAATACAATAGCTAGGATTCCTAAATGTTGAGTCATAATTCCATAGAATTCTAGATGGCCATCTTTTTTCTTGCTTTTTTATACCATTTTGAGCCAGTCTTTCATTTCAGTCAGGAGAGAAAAGCAAATTGGCTTTTGATGCCCTGAATGCAATACCCACATCTGGCTTGTTAAAAATAATTAGCAACTTAAAAGTAATATAGGATGAGTCAAACTGTATAAATGTGTTGACATAGGAAGAATGTCACCGTTCTCTTTCTTAAGAAGGTGAAGGGAAACCAAAAATAAAAACCCATGGGAACAGAATAAAAATAGACTCCACTGCTTAAATGCTCTGAGGGTCCTCATAGATCTGCAGAGAAAGTGGGAGTTGAAGTGAAAGATATTTTGTTTAAAAATCTTCACTCATGAGTGATGCTTTTAGCATCTTAGTGGATTTTTCTTCCCTGTTTTGCCTGGGGAGGCATTCTCTAAACATGACAGGCTTTTTGGTGTTGTAGATATGTGCTTAGGAGTGTGGAGGAATTTTTTGACTTTTTGACTCATGTTTTCTGAGAGGTGACTTTCACCTGGGAACAGTCTTACCCCAGATGTGGCTGTGGAGGCATCCTTCAAAGAGCATTGATGGATTCTGCCTGTGTGCAAAGTGAAGTTGCCCAGTAGAGCAGGGAGAAGGAGCTGACATCTTAAGAAAGGAAATGAAGCTTTGGATGCATCCTTGGGAGCTTCATTACACTGTGCTCTGCAAATTTAGCAGGGTGAGTGTGGTTTTGCACTGTACTGGTGCAAACCGTGACAGGTACTAATGAAAAAAAAAAATAATTTGGTTCAAAACCTCTGTCAGTTTTTAAATGATTGCTGGTTGTTTATTATTGCTGTTGTTGTTGTTATTTTCCTGTAGGTCCTTCAACGGTTCTCCAGAGGATAGTCTGCTACCTTGTACCATTTCCTACCCATTTTTCTTTTTTTCCTTCTGTATTCCCTATTCATTGTGTCTATGTTTTAACTACTCAGCTCTGGAAATGAGTAGTGAATTAGCTGTGTTGAGAGAAAATAGGGATTATTTAGTGAGCAGTTAGGTAGAATTAGAGCTAACAGTGTGATTGGCTATTTTTAAGGGCACAGCCATTTGTTTCACTGAAAGAAATATAACACGTACAGAAATTAGTGAAATTATTTCCACTATGACTCTGCTGTTGCTCATGTTCTTTAAGCATGTACTCAGTATTGTTAAGTTTACATCAGTTACATTTTTTCACTCGCCAAACAGGTTTTTGTGTGTGCAGTAAAGTCCCTATTTGAGTCCCCCCTCACTTCTGACTTAGAGAGTGCAAATGTCATTGGTTTTGTTACTGAAGTTGCTGGAACTCCACATAACAGTGAAAATATAGTCCAGCCTCCTGCCTCCTAAACGTCTATGATGTTATGATGACCGGAATAATTGTACTTAGAATTCTGCCAATGAACTAGCATTGTACTCTCTACGGCAAGGCAACTGCTTAAATTCATTTTAGACTGACAGAATAACAATCATACCACTTTTTGTACTAAATATACATACTTTCCTTGAGAATATTGTACATTTGTTGTAGCTGTTATTTGCCTTAGCATAATGAAGCACAGTTGTATTTGTATCCCTTCATGTTTTTCATGTGCTTTTCCACTGTTCCTTTGACATGATGCAAACTTTTGGCATCTCTCAGCAGGGAGGTCCATGGACTAACCACATACTGCACGAAGCATAGTGTGTTATTTGTTAGAAAATTGACTTTTGCTTGAGAAGATACTTAACAGTTCAATGAAAACTTCACAACATAATTGCAAAGGTTACAATTTTATGATTTTTACTCTATCCACTATTTGACAACATTTCACATGGATTTAATACCATACAATCTTAGATGGAAATGGAAGCAATTGCCCTGACCTAAGTGAAACTGAAGATTACCCAAACTAAAATGACTTCTGATGAGTCTAAAATACATATAGCCAAAATTCTGTTTGTTTAACACTGCATAAGTTCCTTGTCAGGGTTTGTGGTTAGAGCAATCTGATGTCAGATGAAATGAAAAAAGATCTCAAGGATTTCACAGTAACTATAAGTTATTTTTGAAACTGTGACAATGGGGTGCTGAAGCAATGGAGCAGTGAGGAGTCCCCAGGAAAAAAATTACATAAATCCTTATTTTATTGACAAGTTCAAAGATATTCAAGCAAAAACTAATAGACTATAAGGTAGAATAATAACTTGATGGTTGCTGATAGGATGAAAATATAATGCTAAAAACCAACCCCAGGGACATTTGTATATGTAAATGGTGGTGTAATGAACTGGACCAAGACCCCAACATGCACATTAGTCTTATTATGCACCTCACCAGGAGCTGCAGCTCCTCCCTAGGGGCAGCAGAGGAGCAGCTCTGCTCCCTGTCACCCGGGACAGGACCCAAGGGAATGGCTGGAGCTGTGTCAAGGAGGGTTATGTTGGATATCAGGAAAAGGTTCTTCCCCCAGAGGGAAAGCTGGGCACTGCCCAGGCTCCCCAGGGAATGGGCACAGCCCCAAGGCTGTCAGAGCTCCAGGAGTGTTTGGACTCCGCTCTCAGGTGCAGGGTGGGATTGTTGGGGTGTCTATGCAGGCCAGGGGTTGGACTGGATCATGCTGGTGGGTTGTTTCCAACTCAGGATATCCTATCTTATGATGCTTTTTAAAATGCAGATTTCTAATGTTACCTTCATTTATGTATAATAAGGTGCATGTACATGATACAATGATGATGCAGACTTCTTGACTTATGATGATGATGCAAATTTCTTAACTTTCTGGATGGCATTGTGGAATGCCCCTGGATTTGAGAAGTAATAATATTACTTCTGTTTATCTCACATGGTCAGCCTGCAAGCCCTCTTCTGTCTACAGTTCCACTCTGTAGTTCTTTGATGAGCTGCTTGTGACAAAATTAATTATGTATCAATAAGTTATCTCCCAAGAATCAAAACTGCGCTCTTTGCAAAGAAGACTTTCAGATATACAGCAGGTAAAATTTCATAGATCTTTCTGCCCCTCCTGACAAGCTGGAACAGCCATTTAGAGAGATACAACTTCTTCACATCTGTCTTAGGAAAATGTTCACTCTGAGCAACTTGAAATGATGTTCAAATTACATTTACCAAGACAGCTGATTCACTCTTGGTGTAGTATGTGAAGAACTTCCCTTTTATAAGAATAGATAGTGCTGATTTCATCTGATTCTGGGTCGAAAGCTGCACCTTTACTCTCATAGTTTGTGTCAAGTGTAGCTGCCTCTCTGAACAAAATCTGCATTAATAAACCATAGCTTTTAGGGAGCACATAAGAGAAGGCTGTGTGCTAATTATTGGTTCTAACCATCGTGTGTTTGTTTAAGACCCAGAGACTCAGTTACCAAACCAAATCAGAGCCAGAAAAAAAGGCTTGAAAAGTCAATTGCCTCACCTTATGAAGGCCTAGAATCACAGAGTATTTCTCAGTATTAGGTACCAAAACTTTAGTCCTAGTAGCTATTCTAAGGGAAGATCATGAATCTAGAGAAAGACAATGCTGCAATTTATCTTTGGTAAAGCTTAAGCAGTAATTTGAAAAATAAGTTTAAAAGAGAATTACCTCATTTGTGTAAGTAGCACTGCAAAAACAACTTAGATACCTATTTTCTTGGCCAGGGTCTTCCAGTACAACCTCTGATAACAACAGAATGGCTAGAGGGATAACCAAGGAGAAAAGATAAATAAAATTAAGTTAACAATATTAAAACCAGACATGGTTTGTGATAGTAAGAGGACAAGGTTTGTGGACTAATACACAGGATTACTTTCTTGGTCTTCTTGTGTCTTAAATTATCTTCCAAGATAATAAACATAATGATACATTAGATTTCTTTCTAATTGCATTTAGTTTCCTACCAGGGACTTCAAAGAAGCTGACTGAAAAGGATAGGCTGTATTTGTTTATTCATAAATTGGGTAAAAAATAAGAATAAATTAATTGCTCTGGAGTTAATGATATAGATATTTGTGATGTGCTTCAGGAAACTGTGGAAATGTTCAATAAATGCCTGTATTACTATCACAGGAATATGCTTGGACTCCCTCTGTGAACACAGCATACAATTTGACAATATATATATGAAATTATTAGAGCAAGAATGGAAACAGACCAACAGCTTTTCTTATACTGCAGTGAGAATATTGAAATTAGAGATTCCAGCTGGCGCTTCACTCATAGGAAAATACCCCAAGAAATCAATGGTTTTAGACAAGACAGGAGTTCTGTAATGGATGAATAGAGAAGATATTTTTTAAAAGATAGATGCTGTTTATCCTATCTTCCCTGGTTTGTAATAAATTTCTGCCTTATCACTTTCATTGTTAATTCTGATTCTTTAACTTGAACTGATAACATTACAAAGGAAAAAAAAAAAAAAAAAAGCCAGAGTGGAGAAGTTGATGGATGCAGTTTGTGTGTGCGCGCCTTGGACCTAGAAACACAAATAGAGAATATGACAGAGCTGTAGACTGATAGAGAGGTATTTCAAGTGTCCTGTATATGGAAGGGTCTTAAATATCCCACCTGGGGTAGAGGACCTTTTCAAGACAGATCACAAAATCTTCCCTCTGTGCTACAAATCTTTCTTTTTCAATGAAAGCAGTGCAGCATTTTTGTTGGCTGCATTCATTGTACAACATTTCTGAGCAATTGACAGGCCTAAATAAGGATATTAGTTAGAGGTACCCTTGATCTTCAGAAAGATATAGTTTAATTATGAAAGACTATTTTTATGCAGCTATAGAAAAATTTATAGATTTTGCTTTCTCATCAGCTGAAAATATAAACTATAAATGGCACAATCATTAGTTTTCCCTTGTCTTTGAGGAATTCCTCAATTCTTTCCACAGCTGCAGGTGACTTTGCAATTGAATCATGTGCCTTTACTTGTATAGAGATTATAAATGTGAAGGTCAAAGATCAAAATATCAACTATAAGGAAATATCAACTTTAACATCAATAATTCCATATGTTTGCTTCATCCAAGCCCAGCAGCTATTCCTTTAGAAATTTTTCCCTTCTACAACTTGATATATATGTCTCACCTTTAAAATTACGAGAAAGCAGTTTCACACTCCTAATTCCAGCTTTGAAAAATACTGAGGAATCCACAAAAAAAAATTCAAACAAAACAAAAAAAAAAAAAAAAAAACAAAAAAAAAAAAAACCAACAAAAAACCAAAGAAACAAAAAAAACCAAAACTGAGGGCACAAATATAGATAATGACTAGGTAAGCACTTTCAAAAACAAGGAAACAAAAAATTTAAAACTTTCCCAATATTTCCATGTTTTACAGGACATAATGATTGCAAAAATTGTTGTGGCTTGCTCACAAACATACTCTTCTAATCATTTCCTCTTTCAAGTGCACTCAGTAATATTTCCCCACACTGATCATTCATTCTACATGCAACACCAGCATTTGTGTGATTGTGACACAGTTTCCACATGCTGGTATTCATGATGCCTGTGCGAGCATATTGTTGTTCTGGAACATATTCTATGTCTATAAAATATTTATTCAGATTATGTAAAGTAGTCAAAGTTCATGCAGCAGTTTTCTTTAATAATGATTGTATTTTGTAAAGGATACTTGTGAAGACAGAGCTTATTTAAACCAAGCTCTTATTGCTGTGGATTTGTACATAAAGAATCTCAGTGAAATAGCTTATAAGATAAGCTTCTGTCTGATGTATATAGTTGCCGACACAACATTTTTCTACAGCATCAAAAATTAAATAAGCATAAAGAAAAGACTATAAAAACTTCTATAAATAAAAGATAATTTATTAGCAGTCATAATAAAAAAACTAAATTAAAAATGAAATTAATATTTATTGCTAATAACATAGTCATTTAAATTACATGGTGCTTTTCATTTTTTGATGTAAACTGGCATTCTAAAAAACCTAATTTTTACTGCCCTTTGGAAAACAGAGCACAGCAAACTCAAATCCATTTAATTCAGGCAAACCAGAGAAGATCCAAAATAGAAATTTAGTTTACTCAGTCTTCTGTGGTGTGTATCACTGAACAGAGTTCTGTCACCACTAGTTACTGTTCTTTTATTTACATAGGAAGGAAGAACAGAAAAGAAAGTCAAGAGTCGTATATACAAACTGTGATAAAGACAAAGGGAATAAAAAAATTCCATGGACATGAGAAAAGTATAAATATAAGAATGACAAAAGCTAATGTTTACTTCAAAAGGCAGGACAATAACAGAAATAAAGGAAAATATGAGAGAGAATTGTTAGGGATCCAACCTGAACATCGAGTCAAGCAGTATTGTGGAAAAGATGGATGAAATTTTGACTTTTTAATAGACTTGAATTTTTACTACTCCTAAATCTCCTTAATGTCCTACACTGTATTAATTGTAGCCTAGTAAGTACAGGGTTTTTGTCATTCCTAGGCTGCAGAAAAATGAGCAGAACAACATAAAATAGGAGTTGGCATTAGGGATTTTCTGGTTAACAGTTTTTGAGCTCTAGAACTGTGTCAGGTTTGTTGCTGTTACCGCTTCCCTATCCCAAGGAAACTACTCAGTATGAAGTGCATCATTTGGAAACTGTTAAAACTGTTTAAAACATTTTAAACTGTTAAATTGGTTGGGTTTTCATAGATTTTTTAGCATTGTTATAATGGATTTTCCCACGTTTTCCCTTTAATCAACTTTTGAGCGTAGAGTAATATAAAGTTGTGCTAATAAAAAAAGAAGAGATCCTGTTTTAAATAATGCACCTACTTAACAACTGTAATGACAAATTCATAATTTTTCTGTATTACAAGGTGACACTTACAGTCTGTTTGGGCCTCGAGGTGTACCTACAGTGCTCAGCAATAAGTAATTGTTCAAAAAACTCCTTTATTCTGACAGTGTGAATCTAAGTTTCCCCCAGGCTGTAGGCTGAGCACAATTTAATTGAATGGTACATGCGTAGACCAGAATATGAATTTATATTTGAAAGAAAACATTTTAGTCTGGTATTTACCCATAGGTTAACAATTGGATTGTGTGCATGTATAGTCAGAGATATTTAGTTTTCCCTCTTTGAGTGATTAATGAAGAGTATTCTGGAACTAATAAAAAATGAAATCAGAAGCAACATGCAATTATTAAGACATATAATGCAACATGCATTATATTTCTGCATATTTAAGATCTGTACTTGGAATATGAAAGATTGTTCACCCACTTTGCAAAAAAAATTATTCTTTTCTTCAAGGAACAACTTACAGATTTACATAAGTGTGCTGGATTTATGAAAATCCATATTTTAAGCTATTTATTTTATCCTGCAAAGATAAATTTTAAAGAAATCTAATTTTTTTTTCTTTAAGTATTCATGGAAATTTATGGTAATTAGTTAATTTTAATGTCTGGAAAATTTAAATGTGCCAATACTTGCCATAATATGAAGACAATTAAACTGTGTTGTCATGGAAATGTATTCTATTCTGTAATTAAAACAAGTTTCTATAGAAACACTGCTGTTGAATGCATGTCAGTATTTTCAATGGAAAGTATTTTCATTTTGTAAGCCAAATAACCTCCAGCTAGAACTTGGGTGACAAACTCTCAGCTGTCGTGAAGTTTACATAATATGAAGTCAAAATAGCAATTGCATTCATTTATATATGCAATTTGTAAGGGGACTGTAGGTCTATGCTCACTTGTTTGTGAGACCTTGACCCACCTGGGGAGGCAAATTGCTTTGAATATTCTTCTAATTGATAATTGCTTCTATAGATTTTTTCTTTTTTCTTGCCAGAAACTGACTTGTTGTAATAACACTTTGTAGCGGTTACTTGGTGAATACATATTTTTAACTCCAGGTTCTGATAGTCCAGTGATATCACAGTAAGAATAAATTGTACTACAGCCTTAGGGTGCTATTTTAGAGCTGAAATCATGTTTCAGGTTCATAATGCAATCAATATTTGTTATAAATTAAAAAGACATCTTTAATTAAAGAGAAATCTTTATCCTGACACAGCCTTATTTGGAACACTGGAAAATATGTGGAGTTCTACAAAAAGAAGGACCAAGTCACTGATTTATCTTCTTAAAATTCTGTGCATTCTAGGATTCTTTAATAAAACCCTTAAAATCAGATATTTGAATTAAAAATATATTGGTCACAACATGCCGATCTAAACTTTAGCAATGTGACTTTTTCTTTCTTTTTTTAAAGACACAGGATAATGATCCATATACATGGTTGTGAACTACTTTGAAGGAAAATGCATACATGAGCTGTAACTTTATAGGGTCAGTTTGAATTACTGAATTAGACAGATTCCCAAGGCCTTGAATTATATCAGTTTGGTAAAAAAAAAACCTTTTGAACTTGGTGTTTTGCTTCAATCCAGTTATTCAGAGAGATTATGTCTATATAGTGATTATAAAATATTTTAAAGTAAATTTAGATTCATACATTCAGTCAGGAAATTTTAAAATGCCACTTTTGCTGTGGATCTTTTCCTGCTATGTGTGATCAATGCAACTGAAAAATACAAACTTGTTTCCTGCAGAACATCTCATATCCACATCTTAGACTGCTTGAAAGTGTTCTATTCTGAATGACAACACTACATCTCTTTTCTAGAACTGTCTCTGCCATGGAACAATGAAAAATGGAAATGACTTGGAAGCAACATAATGGGACTGCTGTTGAGGTTATGTTAATTTTTTCTCTTTTTCAGTTCAAGCTGAAAAGTACATCCAATCCTTATCTCAATCATCAAGTACCACAGCCACAGACACTTATTCAGTACAAAAGATTTTAAGAGTCTATGGGGGAGGGAATATACTCACAAAAATAGAAAATCCAGTCTTAGGTTAGCCTTTTTTGCTTAAAAGTAATAGAAAACAAAAGCCAAAAGCCTGGACACTAGCTTAATTCATTGTGAGGTTTAGTTATTTAAAACTAAATTAACTGGTTTTTCAGATATCAGGTGAAATACTATTGAAAACTTCCACAGAAGTAGCTCCAGGATAAGACAAACAGTAAGTCAGCAGCAGGGGTTGGAAGACACCTTAGAGGTCTCCAGTCCTGCTCAAAACAAGTTCAGCTACATCAGGTTCTTTTCCAGATTAATTTTTAATGTATCTAGGGACAGAAATTCCCCATCTCCAGGCCATCTGTTCCAGGGTGTGACCATCATCAAAATACATTTTCCTTATTTTAAGATGAAATTTCTTGAGTTCCGACTGATGTCCATGGTCTCTCACCCTTTCACTGTGAGCAAACTCTGAGACACACTGGGAGCCACATGGTGGCTCCTGTTTGACTTGACCACCAGAATTGCCAGGTCCTTTTCTGCAAAGCTGATTTTGTGGCCCCAGCTGCCCCTGGCTCCATCTCATGCCACCTGAGGGGCACAACATTGTGATT
This sequence comes from Urocynchramus pylzowi, assembly GCA_013397555.1. Classification (NCBI taxonomy): domain Eukaryota; kingdom Metazoa; phylum Chordata; class Aves; order Passeriformes; family Fringillidae; genus Urocynchramus; species Urocynchramus pylzowi. The sequence goes on along the minus strand of VZRH01004947.1, from coordinate 40,716 downwards.
TTTTTCATTCACCTATCCCCATCAACCCATTCCTCCAGCTTCTAAAAGTGTCCCTGCCCTCAGTCTCCTTCAGAGAGTTCATGGATATTGCACACAAACTGTGAGTACACACCATCCTACTGTGGGAAGTAATTAATCAAATTGTTCACTGCTATCGACCCCAGTATCTATCCCAGAATGGCATAATTGGCATCTGACCCTGCTTGGACACTTTGTTACTGATCTTTGGAGTCCAGGAAAATTTCCACCCAGTTTATATTTTACTAATTCAGTCCCCGTGTAGATTTTATGTGCAATTTCTTAAAAGTTTCTAAATCTTCCAGAACTAAAAGTTAATGTCTAACTAGTATTGAAAATTGTGTTAGTTACTTCAGCATTTGTAGTAACCTCTGGGTTAGGCTTCATCTAGATTACAATCTCCGCTCTGAACAAAAAATAGCAAAATACATGCTGGATTTCAAATATTTTAGAGGTGTATAAAGACCCACTACTTGGTTCTGCATTGTTGGAAAATACACAGTTGTCAGAGTTTTAAAATCCTCTGTTAGCAATGTTATGATGTGTCTTTATGTTGCATTGTGTGTTTGAGGCCAACAAGAACAGAACATCATTTATAACTACAATTTCTTTTATTTCTATAGGCACCTAATTATGTATTTTAAACCCTAGTTTTGGGCCACCAGTTTAGAAATTCTTTGTCTGTGGGATTATAAATAACACAACTGAGGAACAGAAATGTAGACCTAATATAAGTTTTTAAAAGTCCTCCTGCAACCTAAAAAAATACTGTAAATTTGTATGGTGTAGAATTGGTTTGCACTGGCATAATTTGAAGCACATGAATATTAGGGGAAGTATTCCCAATGGTATCTGATTTGACTGCATGTTAATTGGATGGAAACAGAAAAGGATATAATAAACAGTATTAGTTGCAGGAAAGAGGGAAACAGACTATTATATTTAGGCCATAACATTCAGAGTTTGACCATCCAGCCAGTGCCATATCTATGTAAGATATGGATATAATATCCATAATATATGGATATTATGGGTATAATATCCATATTATTATATGGATAATAATATGTAAGAAATCCATCTGTCAAATTCACCTGTCTCAAGTTTAGAGACAAGCACGTCACATGAAACAGTGCCAAATGCTTTGCACAAATCCAGTTAGTTGATGGTTCAAGCACTCTACAAAACAAAGCACACTTGTGCAGCTGATGCCATGGCCTTTGACTGAGCAAATGGTTTTAATACCACTGTGTGATAAAAGAGATTGATGTCAGGGTAGTGGTGGGTAGTGGTGTCCCTTCCTCTAATGGATCACCCTCCTCCCCTGCTCTAAATAATGCAACTAGAACAAGCTATGGAATTTGCAAAGTTCAGCAGCAACCCTCACCTATTACATGAGACTCTGGTGTGCACAGCTGTATAATTCTATGTTTTTTCAGACCAGTGCTTAGGGAGGGAGGATAAATTAACTATAGCCACAGGGGAAAGAGAAGGTGCAAATGAGATTTATTCCATTCACGTGAAACTAATGGCAATGTATCAAGAACATACCAGACTTGGTGATTTCAACCAGGATAACTGTTCTCTATTTTCTTGAAATTTAAGACTATTTTTTTAATCTTCTTTTCTTTTTCAGTTTTCCAAAATGGCCTTTAAGTTATATGAGAAAACTCAGAGATATACATGATGGCACAAGTTATGGTAGTGAAATTAAAACACTTTTTAGTCTTCTTCTGACTCAAATAGTTCCTCAGAGAGGAAGAAAAATATGGTTGTTCTTCAGAGTATTTAGCCTGTACAGTGGCATATAAACATATTTATTGTGCTATTCCTTTTTCTACTGTAGGAAAAGTGACTGTAGGGTGACCCTCCACGTATCCTCCACCTGTTGGCCACAATCTGTTCCTTGCAGTTTCATCCTTAGTTCTACACACACCATCCAAACTGGATATCAGTCCTTCAAACACACTAAAACCCAAGGGCTGGTTATGATGGCAAAACATAAAAGGATTGTAGGCAGGCATGTCATTTTCTTTGCCACTCTCTTCTGTCTTTTACCAAAATCTGACAACATAGTCTTGTTAACAGAAACCAGTAAAAATACAAAGTCTTTAACTCCAAGGTAACATTAAGAAGCAGACATTCTTTATTTGGCCAGATTCATGCTTGGGTAGCTTGTTTTCCCTTCAAGCCTTCCTAAGCCTAACTTAGCTTCTTTGCTAACCTCACATAAATTCCTCACATTGCATTAGCAAACATGTTTTTTATGCAGCTTAAAGCATCATAATGGCAGTTATTAGTACAGTTACAATCATACTTTGCAAAAACTCAACTAGTCAGAGCATATCCAAATTCTTTCAGTGTTTTATTTAACCATCCATTTTCTAATCCTGTTCTTAATTCTCCACTAGACACAGCAATAGCTTTTAATCTATCTGATTATCTAATTTAGCAGTTATATTTGAAACATGCACACAAGTTTAAATTCTAATTGTTTAAATTCTAATAACCACACACTCTAGTTTCATATAACAACAATAAATCTAAAGCAAATATTTTTCCTTGGCTCATTTTAGTAGTCGCTTGTGGTTGTTCATTTTTTTCAACAAATCCTAATTGAGTTGCATAAGATAAAGTTTCCATTTGTCCATGTGTCCATCATAAGGAATATTTTCCTTGTATTCCTTTCAAATTTGCATAGGTGTTATTTCCTTCCCATGTGTGTTCCTATATTTTTGTCAAATTACTGACTAAGACTCCCCATGGAACTGAATTTTCTACTGAGGCTGGGATTGGCAAGCAAGCTGTTACAGAATTCAAAGCAAAAATACCAGTAATACAAATGCTTCCCACAAGAAATAAAATAGAAAACAGTCTTATTTTCTTCACATTTTGATGCATAAAGGATGATCCTCCAGTTCACAATGACAGGGGATTGCTGGTTTAACCCATGTGGGATGAAGCAAAGGCTGTGATGAACCTGTCCCCACAGGGAGAGATTTCCTGATGTCTAATCTAAATCTCCTTCACCTTAAAGATACTGGAAAGGAAGATAAAGCTTGAAATCTGAAAAACAGGGATTTAGAGGTATTTCAGTAGCATGTAAAAGTACAGTTCAGGTGCTGCTTTGAAATGTTTTATAAAATAATGGTGATAATCCTAGGCTCTGAACAACCTGCACCAGTGCTTAAACTCCAGTTTAAACTGGAGTTAAACTGCTTAAACTCTCAAAGTAAATTGCAAAGTTTGAAGCATGTAAAACAGTGCTGGAATCAACATTAATTCCTGTCTCAGTAAATTTTTGCCTTAAGAATGCCTTCTAACCACTCACTGAACAAAATTATATTGCAGTTCAAGTGATAGTTTATGATTACTGCTAAAACCATGTGTTAAATTGCTTAACACCTACATCATCTATGTTTGATCAGATATATAGATTTTTAAATGTTAGGTATAGGGTGAGACATATAAGGGTTTAAAAATTAAGTACCCTACTGATGTTTATGATCATAAAAGCAATGTTCAAATATTGTATTATACTAAGAATATGTTAAATGCTATGCTGTAATAATATATCTTTAATTGTCAGAGGGGTTTTTTTCCCTGCAATTGAAACTAATCAAGACAATTTTTTTCCCTTGAAGGCTTATACTATTTTGAGAAAGCCTAACAGATATGTCCATGTATAAAATAGTTTTTCTGGACAAATGCTACTGTTAGAGGACTCAGATGAAATACATAGCAATGTCTTTTTACATTGAAGTATGAACATGGAAATCAAAGTCACATAAGTATATTTGCAAGTGCATTTAGTAATATCAAACACATTCAATTTTCCTCTTTCTTTTCTACTGTATAAAAAACTACCCAATAAAAATGTTTGATAGACAGCCTTGGCAATAAATGTCTAATTTGGAAAATGTGTAAGGTATTTTTACTTGCAATTTTTACTTTTACATTAAAACACTAAACGGAATTATTTTGCTATTTTCTACTAGTACCTAAAAATAAGGAGGTAAAATTAATATGTAATATGGGTATTAGAGACATTTTCCAAAATATGGGATAAATGCATAAGTTTGTAGGATGCTTTCAAAATTAAAAAAATTCGTATTCCATCACTAGAAGTTTATAGAATGAGTAAGAAAAAGCATTAGGAAGTGTGAAATAGGTAACAGCCCTGTGCCTTTGGAGGGGAGGGTGAAAAGACTGAATTAAATTAAAACTATTAAATCAAATTTAGTTAATTAAACATAAGAGCTATTCCTATTTCATATCACAGTTTAATGACTTTATTTTGGAACTGGCTGGTTTGGGGTTTCTTTTGCCTTTTTTTCTTGGTGGTGCCTCTGAAGTTCATAAACCTTTACATTTAAATTGAACATATTGTTGAAATTGAAGGGAAATCTCCACTGGAGAAATAAAGGCAGAAATAGCACTGTTATTAATAAATTGAATTAGAATTTCTCCAGTTATTTATGTGTGTCAAGAAAGCACAAATGAAGACTTGATTTAGTCCTCTTTGTATATCGAAATGACCAATGTGACAGTGTTAATTTGTTATTGACCAATACCAGGGAAAATACTCTTCCAATTGATCTCTTTCCTGGTTGTAATAAAAGCAGTTCTTGCCATGGATGAAATTTCCCCTCTAGAACAAATCTAGGATAATTTCAGCAGCCAGAATAGCAGAATAATAGAAAATAAAATTCTTTATTTCAGAGGTTAGTAAGTGCAACTTATTGTTATCATTCACAGGAAGTGACTTCTTTATTTGCATGCAATTCTTATCATCTGAAAAACTATTCAAATGTTCATGAGGCTGCAATTATTTACCACTTTTCCCTTATATTCAAGCAGAGTTTCTGAAATGTTTGCCCTTGTGGACTTCATTCACCTAGGCACGCAGAACTAATTAACAGTAATAGCTGAACTCCAAAGAGATTCCTGAGTTCTCCAGATTTTAACATCTTACTTTGGATCCTCCTCCCAGAACAGAAAAGGCTTTCTAGTTACTAATGTTTGGAAATAGATATATGTACCCTTTGGGAAATATTTAACAGCAGTACTCTGCATTTATGCTTTATTTCACTGGTTAAAAGGACAGGAATCATTCCTTCCTTCTGTAGCTCTTATTAACTTCTTTAGAAAAATCTTTAGGAAATATCATCTTACAACATTTGGCCAGGTTTTTCATGCAGGAATTTATTCTTCTTGCAGTAAAGACCTATTTTAAAAAGGAAAAAATTGGAAGGACAGGTAAGATGTGAATGTCATGGTTTTCTGCCTTTTCTCTGACATTACAGTGACTCCTGATAGGGCAACCTCAGCTCACTCATTCCCTAATTCAAAGTCCTGCAGCAAAAATTGGGGTTTGAAAACAACAGATTTAGGACTTCTTTGCCTAGAACCCTTCATCCACAGCTGATCACTTGCATAGCTTGTACAGTTTCCAGTGCTCTTACGTGATCATTCTAAAAGTAGTACAGAGGACTGAGAAAAGTGTCACTGAATCCAGGTGATTGAGTTACCTTTTCACTTAGTTCCGTGAGGAAAGGTTGGTTAATATTTCAAGAAGTAAAATGTAATTAACAAAAATAATATCTATATTAGAGTTCATCCATCCAATGAGGATATAATTTGGATTTTTAAATTATATATTTTTAAAATAATTTAAATAATTTATTTTTTTAGAAAACCCAATAGTGTGTTATTAGGATATCTATAAAGCTCAAAATGCGCTAATTAATTTATATAATTGGTTTATATAATTGGGTTATATATATACATGTGTGTATATATCTATAGGTTTTTTATATTTTTTTTAATATATTGGTTTCTATAATTGTGATTACAGAATTCTATGATTGTATGATTTATCCTTTTTTGCTTTTGATCAGCTCCAGCCTTTTTTTTTTGTTCTCCTTACAAATACTATTATCATCTTTATGAAAAGTTTAAAAAGCCATATGGAGTATTTGTACAGATGAGAGAAGTCCTGTAATCATCACTTGTATTTACTATCTTCCTGATATCCTTGGGTATAAAATCACTTTGATTACTGCAGCCATGTATTCATAAAAAGAGAAGCCAATATATAGACAGGACACCAGAAAATTCACAGTGAGAAGATGCTGTATTTACTATATATTGATTATTCAAGTGGAAGACACAGACTGTCCAGTAATCACAGTGTGAAAACCACACCTCTGAGCATGATTAAATGAGAAAAATCTGTGACATTACTAAATAATTGTAAAATTCTGTGTCATATTTACAAAGATATTACTACCCACATAAAATCAGACCAAAATAATATACATGTGTATAAAATGTACTTTGTGTTGTTCTGCATTAATTTAAGATACATATGAATGGGAAATTTTAAGCTGTTAGCAATAAACATTTAGGGAAAAAAAAGGAAATTATGTCATACTGCTTTTTCACCTTCAGCTTCTCAAGAGTCTGTGGCAAGCTTTGCTTTGCCCGTGATGTTTCCAAACCAAGAGCAGTTATAAGTCATTGCAGATATGGATTCAAAAGCCCAGCATGTTTATGTCATGGTTAAGGCTCCTCAACTTATTTTTCCTGCAATAGCTTGGTCTTAAATCTCTACCCAGATATAAGGATTGCAGTAACTCTACTTTTATTCCCTTGAAGTACTAAGTGTTGCAGTCATCACATGTTCATCCTCAGGGTTATTGCTCCACAGACTATTAAGGACTGATAGTTGTTAAAAAACAACCATTTAACTACAGCTCAGTTCCTAGTGAATTGCAAGTAATGGATTAGCCAAGGTATCTGCTGGACGGTCTGAAATGTAATATATTCTGTACTGAACTGTCTGAAATGTAATACATTCTCCATAAACAAGTCCTGCAAACAAGTTTTGTTTGCTCTTTTCAAGTGCCTTTAGTTCCTTAAAAGAGTTGCTAAAATCTTACACAAAAGGAACAATTTTAAGAAGTTGAGATTTAACCATTTTCCCAGTCTTGTCAGTGATTTAGTGAGGATGGAGCTGTGACTGGCTAACGAAGATTCTGATCACAGTTGTGTTGATGCAAGCTTATAATAAATACAATACATAAATACAGTGAAAGAATATATATAAAATATAGGAATATCTCCAGAACAGAATATCTGTGAGAGCTGAATGAAGCCCACTCCTAAATACTGAATCATGTCCCTGCATGCAAGCAGCCAGACCTGCCACCCAGCTTGGGCATGGCAGCATTGGAAAGAGCATGTTTTGGAATCCAGTGAAATCTCTTTTAAGCCTGTTGTACATCTTGTTAGCTCAGGTAACACATCCATACCTGCTCTGAAATGTACCAGGTCCCTATGGCACTGCAGCTGAAATGGAGACATTCTCACAGTTTAGGAATTTGTCCTAGTTTATTAAAGACTGATTATTAGCCATGCATTCCAAACTGTGAGCAACAATTATGAAAAATAATGATGTTGTATTACTCGTACAACTACCAGCATGCCCATGTAAGTGGTCCAGTACATGCTCTTCATCAGGCCAAATATTCAAACATGATTTGTGGTGTTTATAAGCTACTAACTTTTACAGAGTCCTATCCAAGTAATGTTCCTAATTTGATACACCTATAATGAGCTGACCATCTTTCATTTTCTCTGAAGTTGTTTATTACTGTAATAGGGCCTCTTACTCATTAAATCTTGTCAACATGACTGATGCTTAACACAGTAGCTGAAAGGTTATTAAGAAAAATGGCTATCAAGAACATGATGGAATGAATAAACCCTTCTGCTGAAGGTGTCTTTTGGGGAAGAATCTCATTTCAATACCTTGTGAAGATTTGGTTAATTGTTGCAACCCAAATACAAGATTCCCTGAAGACTTCAACAAAAGGAAATCAAGAGATTGAATGAAATTTGAGCAGCATAAAAATAACACTATAAAGTTTGCAAAAATAGTAAGTCAAGTGAAATCATTTCAGCGGAAAGATAAATTGAAAGTACTGAGCAGGTACATCAAGCAGGTCTGCTCCACAAAACAAGGTTTGCAGGCAGTAAGTGCCACAGGTCTCCTGAATGCCCCTCTGCTCATAGCTTAACTCCACAGTGGCAGAAGAAATTTGTTAAGTGTAGCATGATTTGCTACTTGCAAGTTTTGATTAAAAAAAAACAACAACAACAACAACAACAACAACAACAAACAAACAAACAAACAAACAAAACCAAGTGGTAGACTTGCAACATTTGAAAATAGAAAATATATATCTGAACACAAATTAAGCCACTAATAGTTCTGTTCCATCTCACGAGCAACAGTTCTCAGTGCAAACTGCTGTGGTATGTGTCACTCTTTCACAGGGTGGAGTCCTCCAAGGACAGGCTGCTCCAGCTTGGAAGCAAGGCCCTCTCTCCACTAGGTATCTCCCTGGATCACAGCCTCCTCCAGGCATCCACCTGCTCCTGTGTGGGCACCTCCCCACAGGGAGGATCTCCGCAGTGGATACCCTGTAGATCCCCAGGGGCTGTGAGTGGATCTCTGCATCCCCTGTGGATCTCTGCATCCCTCATGGATCTCCATGGGCTGTGGGTGTGTCATGGGTTGACCCTGGCCAAATGCCAGTGCCCCCATGAAAGTATATTTCCCAGAATGGCTACTGTGAGATGTGACCCAAAATACAGCAAAGCAGGCTTCATCATCTCAGGGGTAAAGGAATACAACTTTATTACATCTACAACAAACACAAAAGGGAAACAAAATATGCACACACAATATCCACAATGGAAGTCTTCAAGCCACTCCTTCTCCCCCCCCTCCCCTTTCCTCCATCCCACCATGAGTCAAGGCTTTACCTTCCCAATCCAGCTACCACCCCTCGAATACCCAATTCTCAGTCCATTACCACCCCTCACACAACCAACTCCCAGTTCATCAGGAGAGAGGAGTCTCACTCTTGCACCACAGGCCTCCCCCAGGAAGCACAGTCAAACCCTCCTGTGCTTCCATCGGCACACCTGGCAGCCATCCAGAGAAAATCTGCCACGGTGAAAATCTTCCTTCCATGTTCAGTGCTCTCACCACTGGCCATGGATCCAAACTGCTTCTTGGGTTCCCTTTTTTAAGGATGCTTTGCCCAGTTCCAGAAGAGTGACAGTCTCACATTCAGGACACCAGTCCCCGCCATATTCTTTCCCCTGAGGCCTGGGGGTCTCAAGAACAGAGATCTCCTTCATCCTCTGAAGGCAGAGGGCTCCACCTCACCCTCCTCAAACATCTCTGTTCCCTCCACATCTTCATCTGACACACTGCACTCTTCTTGGCTCCCAGCCATCGCCTCCCCCCAGATGCAGTCTCTAAATTATAGGAAGAAATTGGCTCAGTCCCGTGGCTATGCAAGAGAAAAGTCCAACTAAAAGCCACTCCAATCATCTCCTCCATCTAGGACACTTCTCATCCTCTGCTGACATTTTCTTACTTACTCCCCGTGGGCTGCAGGGGCACAGCTGCTTCACCATGGTCTCACCACAGCCTGCAGAGGAATCTCAGCTCCAGCACCTGGAGCACCTCCTGCCCCTCCTTCTCTACTGACCTTGGTGTCTCCATGTTGTTTTCCTCACATATTCTCACCTCCTCCACTTCTCTAGCTGGAAAATTACAACTGCCCCCACATTTGTTTTGATTTTCTTCTTAAATCTGATATGACAGAGGCATTACCAACTTCTCTTATTGGCCCAGTTTTGGCCAGCAGCATGTCCATCTTCAGAGCCATCAGAGATTGGCTCTGCTGAACATGGTGGAACTTCCAGCAGCTTCTCAAAGAAACCACCTCTGTGCCCCCCCCCACTACCAAAAACCAGGCCACGCAAAACCAACACAACAGTATACAGCAGAATTAATTTAGGTTTTTTCCTATCAGTCTTCCTAATTTTTGAATTCACCTAGCTGATTAATAGTCAAGGTATCATTATTAGCTATACAATCATAATTCATGTTGTGTGAGGCTTATATTTCTGAGTGTTCAATATAATGTGACTTCAACAAAGGCTCACAGTTATTTTAATACTGACAGTATAATCAGTATAATTGTGATTTATTAGGATAATTCACTGTTCACTGCATTTTAATAACCTTTTTAATCAGAATCAGGAATTGGGCTAACATCCTATCTAAAGGAAGTTACTTAAAGATATGATCTGAGGAATGGTATAGGGTAGATTCTTATCTGCTTTAGTTTGCGTTACAGTCAAGGAGTAATGTCAAAATATTTGAACTGAGATTCAGATGTCATTCATTTTGCTGGATTCATTAGCTACTATTGTGATCTTAATGATAGATTTTTTCCAGCACTCATGTTCTCTTTGAGGCATCCAGCTGCTGTTCATGAACAATATCAAATCTCTACTAAGACAGTGTTCAGCTCACCCTGTGCTATCTGTTTTCCTGAGTACATTTAAGTTAAAACTCCTGTCACTGACCAATTCTCAGCAGTGCTCAACCATCAGAGGATTTGTTTGATATCCTGAAGTAAAGGAAATACTTAGAGCTGCCCTGAGTGGTTTTTATGTCCTGTCTGTATTGTCTGATAGACTGAACTGTGCTGTCCTAGAGCAGCCTGTGGCACTCGTGTAACACACCCAATCCTAACCTGTTTTTCATGCAGACACCTGGGACTGTCAGGACAATGTGCAGAAAGACCAAACACAGACCTGGGGCAAAGGAGAGGAAATTGAGAAGGGAGAGTTTCCTAAACACCCAATGCAAGGCCTAAAAATTTTCTTCTTGAGACTCCTGGTGCAAGAGCCAGAGGTGAAGATGGCACATGCAGAGGTTTTTTTTTCATAATGTGAGTTCCCTGACAGTTCTGGGTTCCTACATACACCTCTTTGCCATGCAAAATATTGTTGGATTCCTGTTTATGAACAGGAGCTGCAGCAGGGTTTGGACCACTGAGAGCTATTTTCTTGGCATGAAAAGAACTGAGCTGTCCTAAATTAATGATGTCTTTGTGTCCTTGTGTCTAGGTGCACTAAACACTACATTATTGCCCCAACCCTCATGTTAGGTCATCTATATCCAAGGCCAAATTATGCATATTTAGATAGGAAGCTGCAGAGTGGATTATTTCCCTTTTAGGCTGTGTTTCAAGAAGGGTTTGTCCGACATACTTACTTGTAGAAATGCTGTCAAGATGTTTTGAACACTGACTTGGAATCTTCTGGCATACCAAAATGCAAACTTCTTCATTCATTATCAGTAACAATTATTCATTTAAGATTCTTATTGAAGATCTGTTTTTCTGATTAATTTGATTATGACATTTTAAAATCTTGTATCTATATTGGTGATATTTATAAGACAATCCTAAATATAGTCTGGCAATTCCTTTTGCCAATCTCAGTCTTTTTCTCATTGGTTTCCAGTGGCTGTTTGTGAAATGAGCTCTCATTGATGAAATCCTGCCAGACTGAAACACTCTATAGGTAGATCATCACTGTTTTATGGTTGAACAGGGTCAGTGAAAAGCAGTATATGCTTGGGTGAAGAAGTGAGTAAGAACTGCATTAAACAGACTTCCAGTGTGTTTCAAGTAGCACTAGAAGCTTTTAAAAAGTGATATGTGGAAGATATAAAAGTGCAAATAGATGTATTCTAAAAACAAAACAAAACAAAATAAAATAAAATAAATAAAATAAAATAAAATAAAATAAAATAAGCTCCCAAAAGCCCACCAGCACTGCTGTGCTAGGAGAGAAGAAGAGCTCTTGGTAGTGTTATTGCCATTCAGTTTGGATTGTTGCTCACTTTCAAAGTTTGTCCCAGAACATTAAGTTTCTAAACAAACATGTCATTCTGATGGCATTGTAGATAGCATTTGAATCACCCACTGGAAGCTGAGAAGTTGCCTTTGCTTCTTTCTTTTTTTGAGTCCCTTGCTGGACCATCATGCATAAGAAATAACCTCAGAAGCCCCATCACTGCTGAACCTCTGAGATGTTAGTGCCAAATGTACAATAGCCATTTTAAAGTGAGGAGGAGATAAATAAAAGGCAGATATCCTGGTGCAAGTGAAGTAAAGAAATCATAAGACTGGATGTGAATTATCAAGCAAATTTTCAGAAGCAAGGCGTCACTGCACTGAAATCACACTGTGGTGAGGTCATGGAATCACAGAAACAGAGAATCAGAGAACCCCAGAATGGTTTGGGTTGGAAGGGACCTCAAAGCCCATCCAGTGCCACCCCCTGCCATGAGCAGGGACACCTTCCACTAGCCCAGGTTGCTCCAAGCCCTGTCCAACCTGGCCTTGGACACTGCCAGGGATCCAGGGGCAGCCACAGCTTCTCTGGGCACCCTGTGCCAGGGGCTCCCCAGCTCACAGGGAAGGATTCCCTCCCCGTATCTAACCTGAATCTATCCTCCTCCAGCTTAAAGATATTGCAAAGGAAGATGAAGTTTGAAAGCTGAAAAATGGGGATTTAGAGACATTTCCATTTCAGTAACAAGTAGAAATACAGTTCAGGTGCTGTTTAGAACAGTCCTATAAAATAATTTGTGATAATAACAAGTTTATGTAATTTTATGTAATTTTTTGATTTTTTTTTTCATTTAGAATGTCTCACCACCTCTTCAAGAGAGAAAGACTTTTTCCTGAGTATTTACAGTATGAGCATACTCTGACTTGTAAGACAGAAAAATGATACTGGCTCACTATTACCAAAAAAACCCAAAGTGCTTTGAAAAGCTGAACTTGTGGGACACAGGCAAGAAAAAGACCAGTTGCACATTCTCCACTCTCTCTTTTGATTTCCATTTATTTTTACCTACTTTAGTCTATACATCTTTATAAATCATTTATTGCTTTATATTTTTCTTGTGAAAATTATATTAACCAAAACCATCTTTTCCTTGCCTTGTTTAATTTTCAAATTTCAAGTGGTTATTATTATTTAGGTCCAATTTTCAAATGCTGATTTGAAACATGGAGGAACACTCATGTAGTTTTCTCCAGAAATAGTAATAACAGAAAAAAAAACCCAAAAAATGGGATTGAGGAAAAAACACCCCAAATAAACATACTGAGGCATTTAGAGAAACATCTTTCTCTCCCATCCCACAGACTTCAGACAGAGGAGCCCTTCCTGTCCCCTTTCCAGCCTCATTTTTTCTGTGGTTTTGCTGAATGTCCTGGTTTCTTTGGTGAGGCAAAAAGTGATGCAGAAGGCTGGAATCAGTGTGTGATGTTTCTTTACTGCAATACTTTGTTGACCTCATTTTCCTCCACTAATCCTTACTTCTTACTGGTTTCCTTTCCTTCAGCACAAGTCTCTGTGCTGCAGACTTTGAGACGTGCACTCCTGGCACTCAGGGGACTTGCAGTTCTCCAGAAAGAGCTGGATGTGGGAACTCCACAGGGTCCCAGACATTGTTCTGTCCTGCATGGCTGCCACAACCTGTGTGCCCTGCAGCAGGACAAGAGGCCAGAGGCAGAAACTGATATCAAGGAAGTTCCACCTTAATATGAGGAAGAACTTTTTTCCTGTGCAGTAACTGAGCCCTGGAACAGATTTACAGAGAGGGTGTGGAGCCTCCCTCACTGGAGATATTCCAGAGCTGTCTGGACATCATCCTGTGCCCTGTGCTCTGTGATGGCCCTGCTGGAGCAGGGAGGTGGCACAAGATGACCACTGTGGCCCTTCCAGCGCCAGGACAAGAGGAAACAGTCTTAAGCAGCACATGGGGAGGTTTAGGTCAGACTTTAGGAAGAAGTTCTTCACAGAAAGAGTGATTGGGCATTGGAATGGGCTGCCCAGGGAGGTGGTGGAGTCACCATCGCTGGATGAGTTTAAGAAAAGACTGGATGTAGCATCAGTGTCTGGTTGACAAGATGGTGCTAGATTGTCACTGGACTCAATGATCTCAAAGATCTTTCCCAGCCTGATTGATTCTGTGATTCTGTGATCTTCTACCTTGATGGCTAAGATCTTCTTGTAGAGGCTCTTGCTGTTTATTTGTTCCAAAGTTCAGCATAATATGTTTAGAGACTGGAAGGAAATCTGTGTACTATAATTCTGTTGCCTGTTCTACAATAATACAGTGAATTTAACTCACTGTGAACACAATTATCCACAATAACTCCATTTCCTGGCACAGAGCTGCATCTCCATCCCAGAGGCACTGTAAAATATACTCTTGCATTGGGTCTGGCAATTCCATTGGCTGCTGGTCAATATTTTCTTCACAAAGAATTTGCCAACAAGCCTTTCCATAAGATATATTCTTATATCTTCTTGTATGTAACAAATAAACCATGTATATTCTATTCCATTCTATTCTATTTTATATATATATAAATGACATTTTCAATCTATGATTCACATCTATTACACTGCATAACTGAGGTATGACCAAGGTCATTTTGAAGTGAGCATTACTAAACTAAATGACAATAAATTAAACTTTTTTAAATGTTTTAAAACAACCATTCCCAAAATGTTGATCTAAGCGTTTCACCCATGGTTGTGCTTGGTATTGAAAAGCATTGTCAAAATCAAGCCTTATCATGTTGAGAAAAAAAAATGTGCCTGAGGAACACCAGCAGAGAGCAAAGAGGATTAGTCACTCTTGAAAGGTAAAAAAGAAAAAAAAAAAAAAAAGTATAGAACCTAAGGCAAACAGTGACCTTAAAAAGGCAGAAATGGCAAATTCTTGCATGAAAAATTTCATGCTCTCATAGCTATTTGTGACAACTACTCAAGGAAAGTTGGTGATAAGTGAATTTCTGAAGCAGAACTGTGAATAGCAGTGAATTTGTGTGTGTGACTCGAGATTTTAACTAAAGGAGTTATCAGAATGTATAACTGAGGATAGAAATTTTTCTTTTTATAACAGGGTGAAAAAAAATAATTAGAGGTGAACATGTGAAATGTATGAGTTCTTATTACTGCATCATCTGCTTTTTCAGGCTGAAAGTTTTAGTCTGTTCTTCCTGTTAGCGCTTTAGAATGCCTTCATTTACTGGATTTTAATCCTGAATTCCACATTCCTAAAACTCTGTTTAAATAGCAGTGTTTGGGAAAACTGTAATTGAGAATTGGAGAAAACACTTTATTGGAAAATTAGGTTTTGCAATGCTGTGAAAGGGATCATAATGCAATTAAACAATCAGAAATTCTTCTGCTTGTTTTTCATTTTTCTGTGAACAAAAGGCTCTTGCAAAATATTGAAGTGATTGTCAGGGTTTATTTCCTAAACATCTTGGAACTGTGCACTTTGCCTCATTTACTATCATTTCAAGGATAAAACCTTATATAAAACATAAATAAAAAAAACAAATATAAAAATTTTGTGCAGAAAATACTCCTTGGACACCCCTCTCGAGATAAAATAGATCTTAGTTTTGTGGTAGATTCTTGAGACATATTACAGGATTCAATAGAGAAGTATCCCTCTCCTAGAGAATAATTTGGAATTATCTAGCAAATGTCTTAACTAAAGCTGATGACTTTTAGGAAGTCCTTAAACTAAAGAAAAGTTTAAAAAGAACCTGCATCTCCATTAGAAAATTATTTATAAATGTTGATGACAATTTAATCCCAATTAAATTTTACCACATGGATTCTCCCTATTTATCATTTTCTTTTTTTCCTGTTTCTATTTGCATTAATGTTGTTTTACTTTCATTCTGAAGTAAATTCTAGGAAATCTTTTTGAATAGGCCAAAAAAGATATTTTAGTTATAGGTATGTTATATATATATTTAGTTATATATGTCTAGTTATATATAGATATTTAGTTATATATTATGTATGAATGTATGTATGTATGTGTATATATACAACTGAATTGGCCTGAATTGGTGAATTGGTTTTATCTAATTGTTGTGACATAAAAAGATTTTTGCAGGCTTTTAAACACAAACTTCAATGAAATCACAATGAATTCATATAATATCTTGATCTTTTCAAATCTTTTGTTCCTGATTAGTGACAGTAAAATAATATCATTATAAACATACAGTTCCATTGTTTTGGGAAGTTATTTATGGGATAATGATAGTGGTAGGTTTCTGAAGTCGCCCTTACTACCCAAAACACTAGAAAGATATAATTTACATTATACCTGCTTTATAAATGCCTTTACAGGCAATGCATGTCTTGAAGTAATCATTATTGTATCATCAGGATAGATGAAATAAGTAATGTTTTACATTTTATTCCTAGAATATAGCACAGAGAAAGAAATTACATAGTTAGGTTAAAATGAATTTTGTAGTGGAAAAACTGGTGATGGGGTTCATCATCTCCAGTGATCCTTTTTCATTTGATCATCTACATTGGAAGTCAAAAATTACGACAGTGACAAAGAAGAACACCAACTCTAGAGTACTAATTAAAATGTACCAGCTCAATAGATCTTAGTTCATCTTCACATGGAACCTCATTAAGGCAAAATGATCTGTACAAATTAGTCTTTCCAAATAGAACCACTGGCAATTTTTAATGAAGTTTCCATGTAAAGTATCATCTGTCAAATTGCAAAACTAAACCAATCAAAGACATACTATGCTAGATTATGTCTAATGTCTATTTGTTTAATTGGGAGATTGGTTCATTTTTGTAATGCAATCTTGTATTAGACATGTGGCTTCAGAATTTAGTGACCTGCTTGCATCAATGTCAATATTTGGATGTTTAAAGAATAGTATATTTAAATTGATATTTATAACTGTTAGCAGAATAGACATTAATTTATGTTGTGTTCACATTCTAGGCAACTAATGCCTTTCTAAGAGCACTGTTAACAAACCAGAATAAGAAAATTTAAAAAAAAAAAATACAATTAGGAATGAATAAAGCTAAAAATTATTTTAAGATGCAAAGGCAGTCAGGTGCCAAATAAAAAGAACAAGAGTTTAACACATTCTGCTGTGGTCTGTAAGGTATAATGAGAAAATAATTTGAACCTTAAAACATTTTTCTGGTTCTAAACAGTGAAATAAGAAGTAGAGGGGTTTAATTCCACTTTACATTTTTACATTTTACATTTAATTCCACTTTACACTTTAATTCCCTCCTGTCCCACCTGTCCCATCCGGAGTGCAGCCTATCAGGGAAAATAAAGGGTGCAATGAATTTTTCCTGTAGATATTCAGAGAAAAAAACCCTAATTTTTCTTTTAACATAGGGAATTCCTTATGAGTCAAAAAGAATAAAATATGTGTTAGGAATCATATGAATCAGAAGGTTACAATGACTGTTGATATCTAGATAAAACTATTTGGAAAGGACCTTAGGAGATTTTCTAACCCTTCTCTGTCTCAGTCTGTATCATCTAAACCTAAAAGACTCCGGATAGATGTTTGAAAGATATTTATAAGAGTTTTTTACTAGGATAGAAAGGATTTTTGCAACAGGCAAAGAAAGAGTAGCATATCCTGACTTTAGCTGTTTTGAAGTTATGTGGAACTGATAGACTTTATCTGAGATAATAAAAAAATAGGTTGAACAGCAATGCAATACTTTGAAGAGAGTTCTGAGGAGAGCAGTAAGAATAATTACAGCCAAGAGAAATGTGTTTTAAGGCTGACTGGAAGACTTAGGCCTGAATAGCCTTACAAAGATCATGTGAAGTAGGTAAAATGGTGATAAAACATCTGTTAGGAATAGGCAAAATACACATCTCCACACTGGATAGTACCAAAATCAGAGCTCTTAAACTAGATCAAGAAACAAATATATTTGGACTTTAGAGAAACCATTCTGGTGGGAAGGATGGGTGGATGCTGGAGTAGATTGGAACACTTAGAGGAAACTGTTGATGTCTTTAAGGTCCTCTCATGAGATAGAATTTCTACAGGAGCTCTTTCTGGGTCTGCCTGTTGGAGTTTCCAGGGAAATTCCAGTCCAACACCAGCATTTGGCAGCTTACTGTGTGTCATAAAATTGTGCTTATTCTGACATATACACCTGAGGAGTTTGCACACCCAAAATGCACTCAAGTGTTCTCAAATGCACCTGTTCTCTCAGGTGTATTCTGGAAGGCAAAATCTATTCTGGGACAACTCAGGCACCACAGCCTTGGAAGAATGACACAGGCTCCATAAATACTTGTGTCATGATCCAAAGTAATATGAAGTAATGGTAAAGTCTGCAATTTAATCTGCAGCCATGTTTACTCTGGCAATCAAACAGCTTGTTTGGGCCTAATGGAGGTTTTGTTTGAGGACAATAAATAATACTGGTTCTAGCCAAATTACTTGGTTCATTGGAGTAACAACAGTACATTTCTATAAATCATGGACAATTTTTGTTTAGCATTTCTTAACCTGTGTAAAAGTCACTTGTCTTCTTACCTTTTTAAAGTTATTTTGCCAAAAATATACTCTTGTTTTTCATTTCTACAACTACCCCATCTGTTGTCATCCTAAATATTTCTTATATTAACTTTAATGTATCACTTCCCATGCACTGTTTTTGCAAGGTACAAATTGTCCTCCCTGATATTTTTAAGGCTTTTAATTCTTTTTTTTTTT
>VZRH01004947.1:19176-22141 GCA_013397555.1 Urocynchramus pylzowi | reverse complement strand
TTATTTTTTAGGGTTTTTTTTTTTTTTTTTTTTTTTTTTTTTTTTTTTGCTTAACTAGTAGCCTTTCAATCATTTTTTTAAGTCATGACTCCTTCAGTTCTGATTCCTTCTCTAACTTTTAGATAGAGAGCAAAATTTTTCTTTCCTGTGTTTAACTATAAGAGTGTTCTTAAAGTAGTCCCACAGATTTTAAAATGTTGAGCCAGGGTCCTCCAAAACCCAACTCAGTTTTTCTTATAAAAAAGGAACACAATTTTCCTTATAAGCGTGGTATTAAGCTCACTATTGCTATTTAAGGCAATCTTATAACACACATATCTCAATTTAGTTGCAGAGATGTTTGATTTGAATGGCAGCCTATCTCACAGTTTGAAGTAGGAATATATAAGATCAGTTTAAAATTTGACAAAAAGACAACATGAAGCTAGACCAGGAGCTACAGTTACAGAGGTAAATGACCCAATTTGTTTTCAGTTAAAAATGTAGTAGTAGGAACTCTACTGAATAAAATACACACTAGAAAGTGATCCCTTCTTCCAATTCACTGACACACTATTGTATCCCATTAAAGTATAATTCTAATATAGAATATATAGTTTTTAAATTTTTGATGTTTATAAAATATTTATTTCTAGTTCTGCCTGCCAATTTATCTCAAAGCAATAGAATGGAGAAAAACAAAAAAAAAATGTTTTTCTATACAAGAAAAGAGAGTAAGTATTTATGTGTGACCAAATAATTTATTACCAAGCAGAATACAAATTCAGATATTTTTACTTCCAACCTGCTGGCTTTAATCTTTAATTTAATCTTTAAGTTAATGGGTTAACTTCATTTTGGTATAATAAAATATGTCCCTGAAAAATGGAAAATCTAGCTGATTCCATAAAATCTTCTAACTGATTAATTGGAACTATATTCAAAATTCAGTACGTAGCAAAAATAAGAACTTAAAATTGCTCTCATAAAGGCCCTGAAAAAAGAATTGTCTACAATGAGTAAATGAACAAGTTCAATAACCCATAATAGTTATTTTAAATGCCTAAAAAACACACCCTGCATAAGTACAGAGACACAAACTGAATAACCTCAAAGAAATATTTAAGTATTCTGAATTCTTTAGAAATTGTATCATCTTTAATAACAGCTTTCATCAAAAGCACAACTGTTGATGTAATATGTTCAGAGCTCCACTTCCCTGCAGTCTTGGGTTTGGGTTCCAACCCTGAGATTTAAACTTTTACTTTGGCTTCTTTCTTCTCCTTTCTTGTACACAGGCCACATTCTTTGCTGGTTTCCAGGTTATATTTTTAATCTCTTCACTACCAGTTAAACTAATCAGTTAGCCTCCTCAGTTTTTCTTTTCATCTCTTTTTTGGACTTCCCATTAGAATTAGCTATTCCACCCCTGTGCTCAGGCAAGACCACACCTGCAGATCTGCTCCAGCACAGGGAGGAGCTGGAGCTGCTGGAGAGAGTCCAGGGCAGGCACCAGGAGGGTCAGAGGGATGGAGCAGCTCTGCTGGGAGGAAAGGCTGGGAGAGCTGGGATTGTTCACCTGGAGAGGAGAAGCTTTGGGGTGACCTCATTGTGGCCTTGCAGTGCCTGAAGGAGCTACAGGAACCATGGAGAGGGACTTGGGATAAGGGATGGAGCAACAGGACAAGGGGGAATGGCTTCCCATTGCCAGAGGGCAGGGATGGATGGGATATTTGGAAGATATTTCTCCCTGTGAGGGTGGGGAGGCCCTGGCACAGGGTGCCCAGAGAAGCTGTGGCTGCCCCAATATTTTAATATTGTTATTGTATCTGCATAACTCCCCTGTATTTCTCTATTCTTGAAACTCAATGAAATCTCTATTTCTAATGCTGATTCATTTTAGTTGTTTACCTTGGATTGTTTCTTTTTATTATTTTTCCTTAACTTTGGTTCCTGGAAAACAGCTGAAATCCAGTGGTAGGGCAGTAAAAACTGTGAATAGTCCATACCCTGCCCAAACCTACTTTCTAGATAAGTGTACATTGCCAGTGCTGGCAAAATAGCCTATTTCACATGCATGGTCACTTTCTTTAACATAGTAACAATGTTCACCTTAATTTGAATAATTTCAAACAAGCAAAGAAAGTTAACAAAATACTAAGGTTAAAAAAATCCCAGTTATTCACATTGTGGACATTGCTAATAGAAAAAAAATAGGTTTATAGTGTTTGCATTGAAATCTTGATGAGTAAGAAATTGCAAAATTAATTTAGCATTAAAAACCTCATTAAAATTAAGACATTTTAAAATATATCTATAGCAGCAGCTATGATTCACAGTGTGGGAGAAGGCAGTTGCTGAGGATTTCTGTGAACTCTGGCTGCAGCTGGCACAACCAACCACAATTCCCAGGAGCACAGCAAATGGTGTGACAGATTAGTTATTTCAGCAGCCATGCAATAAAAGTTACTTGTGGATTCATAGAAAAGTGCCCTTTCAAATGACCAATCCATCCTATTATGAAGAAAAATCAATGCACATTGTGCCTTTCAGTTTATTTACATTTCTTTGCATTTTAAGGTGACTTTCCCTGTAGCTGTTTGCTTATTATACAATTAAAACAATGTTATTTGTGCATCCTTTGGTCGGTGAAGGTAAGAAGGGTAAACAATATTGCACTGATAGGAAATGATAGGAAAATATTAGTGGCAGGCTTCTTTCTAATTGATGCAAAGTTAAGGAAATAACATATTCACACTAGTCAAGGTCAGCCCCTTTCTTCCAGTCCCAGAGGAACAGAAAAGTCATCCCAGCTACTCAGCCTGTCTGAGCCCTGGCCAGTAGGCCAGCCCTGAGACTGTGGTTCCCACCTGAGGTCAGCATTTCACATGGAGTGTATCAAGGTCTAAACATCAAACATGAATCTCTTATTGTGTTTATTTTTTTTTTCCAGTTTACAACATTTTTATGTTTTCTGAAAAAAAAA
>VZRH01004947.1:11676-14176 GCA_013397555.1 Urocynchramus pylzowi | reverse complement strand
TCTGATTTCTTTCTTAATGCTGTTTTTTACATTAGCCCTTTTTTCAGGGATCATCTGCTACTCATATCTGTGTAATTTATAGCACAGCTATGCCCTAATCTCAGTTTAACCCTTTTAAATGTGTATTTTGAATTAATTCAGCTAATTAGATTAATTTTTAGATGTACTGTATCCAGAGAGACTCCATAAAGTCCTTCAAGAGGATAAACTAGCTTGTCTCTGTAAAACAATTGTCTTTATTGATGGCAGTATAAAAGAATGCATCCCCAGATTTAAGGTTAATTTATTTATTAACAAAAAAAGAGGCAATTAGTTATGTATGATTGTCTAAAATCAAAATGAGAAAATAGATTAAATTACTTGGTTTTGTCTTTGCTTTAACTGAAGACTGGTTTTTTTAACTGAAACAACTCTATTCAGAATTCCACTTTAACACCTCCTATGCCATCTGTCCAAGAAAATCCATTTCTTTGTTAACAATCTACTGTTTAATAAAGACGTTAAACCTTGAAACTATCACAACTTACTGATATGATATTGCTATGGTCATATGAACACGGTGGTGGTAGTGGGCTGATGGTTGGACTTGATAAAGATCTTAAAGGTCTTTTCCAAATTTAATGATTTTAAAGTGATTCTAAGTCAAGGAAAACCAATGCCAAATTATTCAGTCCTCTGAGTTGAAAACTCTTCTGATCCATTAGGGATTTTTTTTTTTGTTTTCCTTTATTTTTTTCAAGAATGATTGAAACAATCAAACATCTGAGTATTGTTGGAAAAAACGTCTAAAGTCCAAGGTCATGATGGTGCTCTGGAACTTGGACTGCTGTACTGCTCATAGTGACAAATGTTCTGTTATTGAAAAATAGCTCTGAAACTATTTTACCTTGTGAGGAAAGCACTGGTGTTGATGCCTAAAGATTTTTACATTTTTCATGTATTTGTAGCTTTGTAGATTGTTAGTACATAGTTGTATAGTTTCTAGATTTTGCTTGTTTGTTTTCAAAATTGAAATAGAAAGATATGCTACCTCAACTAAAGGGAATAGTGCCCCTCAGTTGCAACAAGAGGATTTAGGTGTACTTCTGCACATAATTCCATTCCATTTTGCCAGAGAAACCCAAGACTGTACTGCCAGAATAACCAGAATTTCCACATATCTCTGAAAAAGAAAAGTATTTCCCTACGAAGTACTTGTGTGGTTAGATCACCCTTAATAGAGTTCATTTTGAGGTTTCAACTTCATTAATGATTTAATCTGACAGATTAAAAAATAAATGTGCAAATCAATATTTATGAAGTAGACACATACCAAGTTCATGTCATGGATTTTTATTTATTTTTATGTTTTATTCATTTACATTTCCTTTATAACACATGCTTGCAACAAAATATCTTTCTACTCACACACAAAAAATGAAGGAAAAAACCACTAAACACTGACATATCTAATATTATCTCAAATCTCAGAATTCGTGTGTCAAGTAGAAACACAAAACAGCATAAAACTTCTACTAGTGGCAGCTTCTTCTCCATAAAATTTGCTTTGCCAGCCACTTATCTCCCCATAATTAGGCAGTCCATTGGTAATATGTGGTTAAAATAGAAATTGATGTTGTAGTTAATAGTTTGTATCAAATTATAACTGCAGCAAAGCAATCAAGTCTTAAAAAGTCAACTTTATTTTTTGGTGTTTTCTGGTGTTAAATAACAACATGAAGTTATTCAAGCCCTGTTTATAGAAAACTCCTTAATTCTCTACCTTCCTTATCTGCAGCAGATTGAACAGTAACAGTAAATTTGGGATAGCTTGAGGGCCAAATGATGTCAAAAAGACATTTTATCTCTCTGACACTAGGACTTGAAATGATAAGGTGCTGAGTGAACAGAGAAGTGAGCAGAGAATTCCATGAACTCATGCTGGGAGAAACTCGTGTGTCAGAAACTTTTCTGACAGAAAGCTCATCTCCTTGAGGGACAGGCAGTGGCTGGCAGCACCTCTGAGCAGCAAAGCTTTGAAAGCACACCTTTAGCTCCTCTCCCCATTCAGTTACCTCTCACTCTAGTGACAGCCAATATTTGAGTGTGATGATCATATTCACACAGTATCACAGTGCTGGGTTATGAGTTCCAAAAATACACTAAAATGTTCCATTGAATTTGTCTCTGTATTGAAGCTGTTCATCAACAGAATATATAAAATTACTTAGCAACTGGTATTTATGGTAGATAATAAAATCTGAAGGAAAACAATGATGAGGAGCTAGTAATATTCTGAATTGTGTGCCAGAAATGCAGATTGCTTGGATGTCTGCAAATGCAACAATGGAATAACAAACCAATATTTCCTGACTCTCACTCTCAGGCAATAAAAGGGCACCTGGTAGATGAAGGGGAGTGGAAATGGGTACCTGCTCAAGGAGGTAATAATAATAATAATAATAATAATAATAATAATAATAATAATAATAATAATAATAATAATAATAATAATAATAAT
>VZRH01004947.1:0-11413 GCA_013397555.1 Urocynchramus pylzowi | reverse complement strand
CCATACGGTGACCAGACCCATCCCACAGGGAGGTCTGCTGCCTCCCTGGGGCCTGGGTACAAAATATCACTGAGAGACTCCCTGGGCTGATTCAGCCCTCTCATTATTACTCACTGCTGATACTCCAGGCTGGCAATGATGAGATTGAAAAGAGGAGTATCAAGGTGATTAAAAGGGACTTTAGGGCACTGGGTCAAGTGGTTGATAGGACAGGGGCACAGGTAGTGTTCTGCTCAGTCCCTTTGGTGGCAGACAAAAACTATTAAAGAAATAGGAGAACTCACATCATTAACAAGTGGCTCAAGGGTTGGTGTCATGGGCAAAATTTTGGATTCTTTGATCACGGGGCAACTTTTATGGTACCTGCTCTACTGGAACCAGATGGGATACATCTCTCTGTTAAGGGCAGAAGACTTTTAGCTCATGAACTGGCAGACCTTGTTGAAAGGGCTTTAAACTAGGTCTGAAGGGGGAAGGGGATGCATCTGGGCTGTCTGGAAGCAGGCTCTAGGGTGGTAAGCCTGGGTTAGGAGAGAAACCAGTAGCCCAGCTGAGGTTCTGCTGAGGTTAGATGCATAGGTTAACAAGTATTTAAAACTCAGGAAACAAAAAACCTGCCCACCTTTCTGCTACACTGTGAAATGCACACTGTATAACTACAGCTGTATAACTGCAGCAATCTGAACTCTCAGTGAGCTGAGAGCACTTTTCTCCTGCATGATAAAAATAGACTTTGTTGAACTGAGTTGTAGAATGAAAGATTGAAATGTTTCCATTCCTTAAAAAATAATGGCTCATGCCATGATCTCTTATAACTCAGTAAAATACTTGTATTGACACTTCAAAAATACCCCATGAAATATTTCAGCAAGTTTTGAAAAAACATTTTTTGCTATCCTATATGGATGTGGTGAACTGTAGGACAGTTTTATTTGAATATGCTGCTTCAAATGGGGATGGTGTATAATTTGTATTTGCCTAGAGAGAATATTGTTGCATCAGCAGCTTTTCATTCTGTTTGTGGTTGCAAACCAGTTCTTGGGGAAGGATCAAATGGCCTATGTCAGCCATGATTGACTGATTGATTTTGATCATACTATAATAATTTCCTGGAGAAGCTAAACTTTTATCACACTTTCAGACAAATACTTGTGCTTGACAAAGGCAGATAATTAAAATATTTATCACTTCTAGATTTAAAACATGTAATTACAGTGTTTAATCTCTGATTATTACAGATGCTTAACTTTTCATCATTTATTTCAATATAGGGTCTTAAAATTTCTATTTGAGGCAAGATAGTATGAGCTTAGCTAATAAATGTATTTGGAAAGTCACCTGCTTACAAATTCTTCTCTTGGTATTTCAAGGGAGACTTGTGATATTTATTTATTTACTAGGTCAGCTGTAGATTCATATAAAATTGAAACCCTTTAAAGCCTAATAATTTATGAGGGTGTTTCAATCTTCTGCAATTCTTGAATCAGTAGACAGGTTTATATCTCTTTTATTTAATATCCCAGCAGTGACAGGTGAAGAATATTTCTACAAAACAAGTTGTCCAAAAGCACAGTGGCTTAAGCATTAGGCAAAGAAAAATGATTGGGTTGTGAGCTTCTTTTTCTGAGATCAACAACAGCTCTCTGATCCAGTGGATGTGGTGTAGGTTACACAGTTGTATAAATGGGCTATTAAGAGTAAAAATAATGAGTAGATATTTATTCTTATGAACATGATAAACTTCTTCCATATGAGGACAAACAAATAAAGTAAATTATTTAGCATCTTTCTCAGGAGAATAAAATCTGGCTTTATGGGGAGACGTAAAATGCATTACAGGGACAACATATTTTGGTCCTCAAAAACAATTTTAGCAACAAACACTCTGCATGGGAATGACATTTACTGATCTGACCACAACTTATGTTGACAGCAAGAAATCTGTAGGTTTGTTCTTCACAAATAAATAAATCTTGAAGCAAAATTCTATGCATGATAAATGTAATGTTCAAAATGGGGGGGAGTGCTGCATTTTGAAGGCTAACAAATATTTTTTTAAAACCTTCTGCGAAGTATCTTGAGGCATTTCTAAACTAAGGAGGTATTGAAAAATAGGAGAATATAACTATAGATGTGTGTAAATGCTATAAGCTAGCTGTAAAAATTCTAATACCAAGCAGTTCATTTTTTGCCTATTACCTTTAATTTTACCAATTCTAATTACTAATTCTAATTTTAAACCATGCAGAAGAGAACAAGACACCAGGGACTCTTACAGCAGTGTGTTCTGAAATTGGAACCCCATGTGTTTTGAACCAGGCAATGCACTGGTTTGGGTTTGTGTGGTTCTTTTTCAGTGGATGACTTCTTTTTTCCCTCCAGTTTAATGGGGCTGTGTTTGACTTTCATGATAATTTAAGAGTCTGATTGATTTAATATTGAATTTTCACAGCCCTTGGTAAGGTCTTATGGTGACAAAATGTAGGTATTTATAATGAAATACATAAAGTGGCAAATGATCCAGAGGTATTTTTCTATTAGAGAAAGAAATACAATCCAGTGGTTGCAACTGTTGGAAATCAAGTGCTCCTTTTCACTAATGATTCATTCTTGGTGAAGCAAACCAAGACACATGGGAGATTTCCATAATTGCAGGGGAATTCAAGACTGAATAGTTTGATTAAAGAGAAGCATTGTGTTTTGTGGGAATTGAGATTAAATGTTTATAAAAAAACAAATTGGTAACATAAGTCTATGAACTGTACACTGATAAAATGGCTTGGTCTAGTAATACAATAATTCAAATAAACAAGCCAAAAGGGATGTTTTGCTGTTTTGCAATTGTGATACCTGTCTGTATAAAGAATTGGATTTTACAGGGTTTTTTTTAATCTTGGTCTCAATGGTGATTTAGTGCAGGACTATTTTTGCAGGACTTTTGAGGAATGTATGCATTATTAGAAGCATCATATTTTTGGGGATAGTGTAGTGATCACTACTACCTCTGTTTGTATTTTTTTAGGACCAAGAAAAAAGCAAAACATTTCTAAAGAGATCAGCACCTGCAACATCACTGGTATGTTCCTATGAAAACATATGTTTCCAATTAGATCATTTTTTATGAGCACCTTCTCCTTAATACCCCTACATATTTCTCATATAATTAGTCTGGAAAACAATGATGATTCATGTTATAAGCATACCAAGAAGTTTTTACAAAAATAAGTAAACACATTCTTAGACAGGATAATGATTTATCAGCTGCCCTGAAATGCTTCTTATTTAAAACCCTTGTTATGAGAACATGTTTTCCCATACCAATTCTTTCAGAATTTGAGGATGCAGGTTATTGTGTTCCCTTAATTGAATGAACTGAGACCTTTGACTGTTATTCCAGTTAGAGTCAGTACCACAGTCTCATCCCCATTACCTCTTCCTGAGTGAAAATTAAAGCATGGTATTGATTTTGAAGCCTTCTCTTTTAAAGGGTAACTTCATTGTCAAATGCCACTATAGCAGATCTTTGCCCCTTCTTCCTTATTTCTTTCAATTATATGACCACAAAATCTTTCCCCAACTGTTTTAACATCTTTTTTCCAAAGACTAGTTTATCTTGATTGTACAATGTACTAATTGTCTTTCTCTTCTTGATTTTAAGGCACATCTTCCTTCAGCCATTTATTTTATCACTGCCTGGTGTTTACCCCTAACAAGATAACAGGAAGAGTTACTCACCTCCTCAGATTCAGGGTCCTTTCTTGTATTGTTTTCCCTCTTGTACATGATATGAGATTAAAGAAGCAATATATATCTGGAAACGAAAAATCCTATATAACTTTAAGCTCCTTAGTTTCCTTTATCAACTCATTCCCTGAAACTCTCAAAGGCTGACTTTCTGAAATGAAAAATGTCATCTATAATTAAAAAAAAAAATAAAATAAAATAAAAACCCAATGTAAAGGAACAACTCTATGCAACTTATTTTATCTATTCTTACACTAAACGAGCAGTTTTCCTACAAACTGTTCACTTGTTAAAATTAAATCTGTACTACCATTAACCCTCTTTTTATTTATTAGATTATTTGAGAATTGGAGCAGCTTCAGCAGTAATTCTTATTTAAGAAAATGATTATTCTGTATATGAAACACTAGTTTTCTCCCCTAATTGTAATTTGGTTGGGTTCAGTTAATCAAACCCAGTGTTACTGAACCAGTGAATATCCTGGCAACACATTTCTGAGGCACAAGTTTCTGCTCATAGCAGCACTAAAATTCTGTCTTTCTGGCTTCTTTCTTTCCTTACCTAATTTATGTGTTCCTGCCTAATAAGATCAGGCAAAACATTTATATAATTCTCTTCTAGACATTTTTCCCACCACATTTTCTTTAAAACTTTTTTTCAGCAGTCATGGTATGTTCAGATTCTTAGAAAGCCAGTACATCAAGTACTCAAATGCTACATATTCAGTCCATTTTTCTGGAGTTTTAGAGGTGTTTAATGCCCAAATGGTCTCTAAACTGTCTGGGAGGAATCTGCAGCGAGGCTCTATTCTACTATGTTCTGACACTAGTGGACAAATTGCTGCAGAAATATGAATTAGACCCCCCCTCTGAGCACTGACTCGCAGTGTGTCCCTGCCACTTCTCAGCTCATAATTTCTCAGTGAATCTTGCATTTCTTTATATTTGTTTGTGACTTGTCCAAAGTAATTTCTCACACATCATAGATGGACAGCATTATGTCTGGATGCATAAGATTCATTTTTGAATGACATAGAGACATTTATTCAGTCATAACATATCTTTCACAAAGTACAGCCCTCTGCTCCAATTACATTTTTTTTTAATTCTTCTGATGCAGAACATTCCTTGGAAAAATATGAATTAAAGAAGAGATACACTAAGGCTTGTAGTCATGAGAAGGTTCTTTAATTTTATGCTGTCACATAATGTGAAGGTCATCAGAAGAAGGTAGTCAAAAGAAGGCTGTCTTCTGCAATTGATCTGCTACTCTACCAGCTGATCAAAATCAGATTGTCACCAAATAACTTGGCTAAGCTTTGTCTTTTAACTCTGAATCCTATTTCTTGATTAAAAAAATATATATATTTTACTAGCATTACACCCCCACAGGAAGAAGCAGGGGTTTGGACAGTGGTTTCATGGTAAGACACTAAAAGCAGCTGTGGAGTATCCCACACCTGAATTCAAACCAGCTGAGAGCATTGTGGTGACTGCATCATGCTGGAATCTCCTGTTCAGCAGTTACATATCATCTGATATGAACACTTCATAGTGATGTTGTTATCTGAATGTAAATCACATTCTGCAGCATCAATGACCCCAATCAAAAATCTCTTAAGCATCAAGCATCAACAGCAGTTCCTTCAGCTCACCACTAAGCCATGAGCTTTGAAATAAGGGACTGAATACGATGTAAGTGGCAAATGTGAAGTATTCAGGAGCAGGAGGTATTACTGGACTATAAACCTTAAAAACCTTTCCTCTTAGGCCCTGTAGGATGCTGCTCCAAAGAACAAAGGGATTCATGAGCACAGCAGAAAGCAGAGTGCACAGACACGGGTACTGCAGCTGGGGGCTTCTTATATGCTGCGTCAAGCACCAGTTTGCTACTGCGTCTAATGCTTCACATGGAATTTTTCCAAACACAGAAATTCAGGTTTTCCCATTAATGTGGCCTTTGAATATGTAAAGAGGGTATAAGACATGTGGAGAGAGACTTTTTATGAAGGTCTGCAGAGACCGGACAAGGGGCAATGCTTTCAAACTGAGAGTAGGTTTAGACTGGCTAAAAGGAAAAATTTTTCTACAGCAATGTTGGTGAGACACTCAAATGGATGCTACAGAGAAGTTGTGGATGCCCCATCGTTGAAAGTGCTCATCATCAGTTTGGCCTGCGTTGAGCAATTTGATCTGCAGTAAGATCTCGACTCTGCTGCCTTCCACTGTGGAAGTTATACCTGCTTCTGGCAGGAGGCTTGGTATAGAGGAGCTCTAAAGATCAAACCAAACCATTTATGATTATATTAAAGTCTACTTATTAGAATGGAGAAATACCACTTTCCCATAATGTAAGCAAACTCCCACTGCTCCCAAAAATTTCATAATTTGATTAAAGTTCTTTGGTTCTAAATAACATAACTGCCACGAGCAAAGGCTAATACAGAAATTGAGGAAAATGGGAACTCCAATGCTAAATTTACTTCCTTTCTTGGTTACCATGGCAATATAATCTTCCTGTGGGGGAAATTGTCTCATGTTATGTCTATGTAATTGCAGGAGTCTTCTTCAATACCAAAGCACACACTGTCTCAGCTTTCTGTAACACACAGGGAAGGTAAAGAATATTTTCTGAAGTGTATCTGATTGTCTGGTTGTATGGAAAGGACACTGTAAGAATTAGGGATTCAGCAGCTCTGGATAAAGTGTGCACTCAGACAGACAGTTGATTTCAGCAGGATTCGTTGTTTCCTAATTTTGTGAGCAATGCAAGCTCTGATTGCTAGGAAAACAAATCAGCAAGCAGCCTGCTGAGAAGCAGAAGGGTCTTTATCCTGCATGTGCCTGGTGCACAGAGCTCAGATGCACAACACAAGCTGATTTGTGGCTTGAAGCAAGAAGCAAAAATGTCTGTTGGATATGGAGGTTTCTGAAAGGTACAGCTCAAAGACTCTAAGGAGGAATCAATATGCACTGATGTAGCCTGAAGCACCTGAGTGTAAGGGATGAACCCAGGATCACTTTTATCCTTACTGAATTTGTTTGCTCAACAAATATATAGTCTCAACCCAAGGTATCTTCTACCTCCAGGCACAACTCATCTAGCAATAGATGTCAACTCATATGTGAGAAACCCCTGACATTCATTTAGTCCAATTTTTGTTTCCCCTTTCTTGCTCCTCTCTTCTGTATCTTTCCCTTCTCTTTAGGTGTATTATTCACCTATTCTTACTCATTGGCAATGTCTCTAGCACATCCTGAGGCATTTCATAAAGATCAAGTCATCACAATTACATCATTATTGATATGATACATTTCCAGTCTAATTCCAGTCTTACTAGAGTGCAAATGATCATGTTTTTGCATCTGTCCATGACAGATGTCCTGGTTTTATTCAGGTTTATTTACTTCATTTTTTTTCTAAAGGATGTTTTATTGCTTCTAAGTATTAAATTATTGAGGAACAGATTTTTCCCTATGTGAGCTATAGCAGCAATGAATTATTGCACTTGACAACCAGAAAGAAATTATCCTGGTTTTATCTTTTAACCTGCAAGATGTTGCAGAAATATGCCTAAATGTCAAGTCATTTTGGCTGAACGTGAATGGAGTCACCTAGAATAATTTCAGCACCTTAACATTCAGATAAAAAATTACTCAAGACATAACTCTGGATTATATCTGATTTCTTCTGTTTGACAGGCAGTGAGAAATTATTTAGTGACAACTCAGCTTACACTACTTCTACAGGGGCATAGCTGGCATGCTCTGCTACTGTTCTACAGGTAAACAAGAAATATTACTTTTTTTTCTGGATTCATGATAGTAAATTTTTCTGGTTCCAGCCCAGAGCAGCAAGAGGGAGCATGCCCAGGACATTATGTTATAATATTCCTCCTTAGGTCATTGTCAGGGTGGGGGAAAAGGGACTGTCTCTCTTTTAAGAAGGGTGTTGAAGTGAAGCTGTCCACCACTGTTTTAATTTGTCCCAGGCCTGGTGAGAATTTTGCAGGTAAATCACCCTCTCTTTGTATACCTTTGTTTTTAATACTGTTGCTGTTACTGCTTATCTTGCTGTTTTCTTATTTCATTGCTCTTTCCAGGAAATTGTTCTCAGCTGGTGATTTTCACCTTTTGTGCCTCCAGTTCTCAACTCCATCCCCAGAAAAGGGGAGGAGGAAGGTGGGGAGCAAGGAAGCAGTATCTGGTTTGTGAGGGTATCCGAACTGGGGAGCATTATTCCTAAACCACAACAGAAATACAGCCAGGGACAATACTCTATTTCTTCAAAAACGAGTTAATACTGGGTTTACAGTGTCTGCTTATCATCAGATACAGGCAATGGAAAAAATATTTAGTCTGAACTAGTTCCAGCAGAAGGCATCTACTTCATGCTTCCTTCTTTTGAGGAAGAGCTAGACCTATCTATCTCCATGTAGACCTATGGACATCCAATCTTCAATAAATTTGAGGCTAAACAGTGCAGAACCCTGAACTGATGATGGCTTGGAGCATATGTGCCCACACAGCAATATTAAGGCTTCATAAGTCACCTGACCACATAACTAGATAAATTTGTGTTGCTCTGTGTTTATTGAGGGTTTTTCCTGGGATTGAAATTCCACTCAATTTTACCTACTGACCTAAAGAAATGTTTCCAGATGCATATGCATATGTGTGAAAAATAATGTAAAAAAAATGTGAAGTCCTCAAGGACATGATCTGTTTGGAATATTAAATCAGAGACTCACGCCCTCAAATTTTGACAGGGAATGTATTTGCTGAGGTTCTTACTGTGTAGGTAGGTTGTTAAGTGCCAGATATTAAATAATGACTGTAGAAACTTAAAACTCACAGATATCTTGAAATTAAAGGATGTAGCTTCCTTTTGAGTGTAATGCTTTATGGGAATAATATTACCAAAGCATAGCTGATCCATTGCAGAAATTTCAGAAACTGAGGATGTTGATTTTAAAGCTATTTTCCCACTAGTTTTTTTTTTGTTTTTTTTTTTTAAGATTGTAAATTGCACGGCCACATTGGATTGTTTTTATTACTTTCTTTGCATAAGATTAGGATCAGAATAAAAAAGAACTGGAAATCCCAGAAGAAACTACAAATCTTATGAGAATTCTATCCAACTTTTTGAGTCTGAAACCAGCACAAATACTTCAAATAAAAAAACAGATTATACTTTTTCCCAGCTTCCAGTATCTTTTCAGATTCTTTTATAAAGATATGCTGAAAAATATCTTGCCATTTTAGACACTTGTTGTTTAATGTTGTGTTCTTAAAATATGTAAGATAAAATCTTGCTCCATGCTATTATCCTCTTTCTCACAGGTTGAGTTCCCAAATATCTGTACAAATGTGAACTGCCACTCTTAATAATTTTCATATTCTCTGAGCATAGTAAGAACAGTTTTCCACAACAGTTTTGTGCCAATAAGCACAGGTTATTTTTGCTTAAAGGTTGACTTTGCTTACAATTGTCTGTGAAGAAGGAAACATTAACATTGTGGATTTATTAGTGTTATGCAGTAAACTTCAACAAATTCTGCTCACAAATACACCTTTATGACTACTTTTAGTCAATGGACTTTAGGGAAATAGATTAAAGAGATGCACTTGGGAATACACACCTGTAATTCCTTTCATAAAAAATAAATTAATTAATTAATTAATAAGCTAATTAGCTATCCTTTCCTGTCACTTTATTTGCTTTGTCCCTTCAGCATGTCCATGGGGAATGGATAATTACCAGTGAATTTACTACTAAAAGGGGTATCACAAACACTGAAAGTAAGTTTGAAGGACTTTCCTTCTCCTCTTAGGTGGTTATCTCCACAGTTACATCCCACAGTATCTCTGTGGGATAACTTGCAAAGGGCTGGCTGTTCTGAATGCCAAATATCACTCCCAGAAGAAACAAATCAAACCCAAAAGGTCTGTGAAGAGAAAGCATGGGAATTTAATGAAGGTATACATTCTAAATATGTAACATGACTTCAAGAGAATTTATCACATAACTCAAGATGCAAGGTTTCAGTAAGAAGGTGTCTGAATTCCTATCTTTAAAGCTAGAAAAATTAGTTTATAAAGGAGGAGATATTGACACGTTTTAAGTTGGTTGTGTATCTATTCAAAAATTAAAGGGACTTGAAGAAGAAGAAGAAGAAGAGAAGAACGAAGCCATCAAGCACCGGGCTCGTGAATGAGCAGCTGCTGGATTTTGCAGATGCCTCACTACGCAGAAAAGCCCGTAGCGCTGTTGCTTCATTTTTCGTTTTATGTGGCGTGCAGAGCACGGAAGCTGAGAGAGCCTTTTCAGCTTTGCCGCTTCTCAGCATCTTTGCTACTCGTATGAACTGGGACTTGTCTTGGCATCGTCTTTATTAGCGAGGCTTTCATGTGCCTGTTGTTATTCGAGCAGGGGAGGAGCAGGCTGAGAGCACGGCGATCTGACAGCATTTTGCAGGTTAACAGTCTGCAGCCCAAACATGCAGTGGAAATGGAATGTCAAAAGTTGCTGTTTCTGAAATACTTCAGCTGAACTCAAAGTTACTAGTCTAAATTCAAAGAGGAATTGTAGCTAGCCAGGGCAGAATATTCTGTTTCTTGTGCTCACAGAGCACACACAGCACAATTCATTGTGTGTTAGTATTTAGAAAACAACAAAACTCCCACAGAAATAACATTTTTAATTTCAATATGAAACATAAGAAAGATGCCTCTAATTAATTACCTATGGGAGAATGTGATCTCATTGTATTTTATGGCTGTTTCTGATACATTTCTGAAGAATTACTGGATACCTAAAATGGGACTCTTACCTCAAAATCAAAACTAGAAAAGCTGGAAAAAACCTGGTACCTTCCTCAGTATTCCTCAGGTCGAAATACTGGTGTGACAGAAGGAACCCGTTTACCTTTATGGACATGTGCTCCTCTGTGAAGAGAAAAAGCTGGCATCGTGGGGGAGGACAACGCTCCCCATCCACAACCACGGAGGACAACTCGTGGAAGCTGCAGTGAGTGTGCAGTGTTCCAAGCGGGGAGAACAGCCCGGCAACCGCAGCAGGCCTTTGCTCCGAGGCTCATTCGATTGTTGCCCACCCTCCCCTTCTCCTCCCTGGAAGGAAAAGCTCAGCCAGGAGCGCACGCCGCCCCGGCGGGATTTTCTGGCACGCGGTCGCTTCCGCCGTCTCGAGAGGGGCACACGCGGGGCTCGGCAGGGGGGGCGTGGCCCCGTTCCGACGACAGCTCTTCCTATTACTTATATTTATTTGTATTTTTTACTTTTATATCTATCTATACATGCTTATTATATGTAAGTATGTATAGATATATAAAGTATATATATATACTATAAGTAATGTATAGTATACATTACTTTACTTAGATTTATATTCCTTAAGTACTTATTGTCTTTGAAATAAAACCCCTGCCTCTAACCAAATAAAACCAAAAAACCCTTTCCTTAAAAATGATAAATATTTTAATATTTATATTTTCATAATTATATTCACATTTACATTTGTGTTTCATCTTGACATGTTTTATTTATAGATGCATAAATAGCATAATGTAATATTATAGATACAATATTATTTATACTATATATTTTGTTGATTTGTAGGAATAATAATTATCTCTATTTTGTATTTTTCT
>VZRH01004946.1:15314-30578 GCA_013397555.1 Urocynchramus pylzowi | reverse complement strand
GAATGGTGGCCATGTTGGAATGGTGGCTGTTGTGGAATGATGGATGTTGGAATGGTGGATGTTGGAATGGTGGCCATGTCGGAATGGTGGCCATGTCGCAATGGTGGATGTTGGAATGGTGGCCATGTTGGAATGATGGGTGTTGGAATGGTGGCCAAGTTGGAATGCAGGATGTTGGAATAGAGGATGTTGGAATGGTGCCCATAGTGGAATGATGGCCATGGTGGAATGGTGGCCATGTTAAAATGACAAATGTTGGAATGATGGTCTTGTTGGAATGATAGACGCTGTGGAATGGGATGTTGGAGCCAAGGGTGTTGGAATGGTGACCATGGTGGAAGGGGAGGTTGGAATTATGGCCATGGTGGAATGACGGATGTTGGAATGTTGGCCATGCTGGAAAGGGATGTTGGAATGATGGCCACGCTGGAAGGGGATGTTGGAATCATGGCTGTGCCACTGGGCAAAGCCAGCCCATAATGATGGTGGCCCCATGGCAAACCCATAGGGATGCTGATCCCAAGTATCCCGGTGGGATAAGGAGCTGCGTGCCACAACAAACCCTCATCCCAGTCCTTGGGAATGCTGGATCCGTGGCCAGACACCGGCCCACCATGGTGCCTGACCCCACCGTGGAGGAAACCCCTAACGATGTCAATCCCAACCACCCCAGGTTTCCACCAGGTTTCTAAATGGAGAGAATAATTCCAGAGGTTCAGAATTCCCTGTGGAAGGAGCGGCTCAGCTCCAGGCCCAGCAGCTCCTCCATGTCCTGCCAGAATCCAAGATCCAGGATTCAGGATATGGGATCTATGATCCAAGATCTGGGATCCGGAATCATTTGCCCTTCCCTGTCCTTGTCCATAAATCACCGTTATCCCCATTGCGGGGAACGGGCCATGTGCTGCCCCTCATCCCAACCCTTGGGAATGTTGGACCAAGGGGACCCCCAGCTCCCCCAGCCTCTGAGGGTGGGACAATCCCATCCCCAGGACACCCTGGACCTCCAGGATGTCCCAGCCACCCCTGAGCGTTAATTGTGTGCTAATTACCTTCTGATTAAGGCTCCGGGCCGGGCTCTCTCCCAGCTCCACCACGGATTTGGGCAGCTGGGAGGAGGTCGGGAGGTCCATCCCTAATTCCAGGCCCGCGTGAGCGCCCCCCATTAGCGTAATTAGCCGTGCTAACGAGGAGCTGTGATGTTTTATGCATGGCGCCTAATTTTACTCCGGCAAGCTCCCGCTAAATTTAACTCCATTAATCATTGATTCCTGAGGGGCCGGATCCCTGATTAGCGTCACATGGATTAGGGCAGGAAAGGGATTTAAAATAAACCCCCCTCGCCCTTCTCCTGCGGGAGACGGAGCCGCCGGGTCCTTGGATGAGTCTGGAACGCGGCTGGAAGGCGCCGCTCCTTTCCTGGATTTTTGGGTGCCGTTTTCTGGGAAAAACCAGGAAAACAAAAGCATTGTGGGATCATTTCCCCCTCACCATTCCCAATCCCGTTTTTCTTGGCCGTGTTTACACGGCAGAGCCGTCAGTGTTTAATTTTTTCATTGCAGGCTGCAAGAGTTTATGGAGCAATTCCCAGACTTCCTTGATGAATTCCCAAGGGTTGGGAGCCACTGGCTGGTCCTGCATCAATCAGCCTGTCCGGATGCCGGCAGATCCATCAATCCCCACCTCAGACATCGGAATTCCTCAAGGAGCTTGAGGACAAGGCTCCAGTCCCTTCAGTGTCCAGCTGCTCCCAGTTTCCTCCCATTCCCTAAGGAAAAAATCCCCTTCATTATTTCAGAGTCATTGGATTTGAAGGGATTTCCCCCCTTCCTTAACCCCATCCCTGCAATATTCCATGGATTTGGACCATTCCCACCCCTCCTGCTCTGGGATGAGGATTTGGGAGATGTCCATGAGCCTCTTCCAGCAGGTGGAGCCACCAAAATTCAGATATTTAGGTCTGAACATGCATGTCCTGGGATGGGGGAAAATTGGGATTGAGGAGTTTGAGTTTCCATGTCCTGGGATGGAGGGACACCGGGATTTGGGGGGACACTGGGATTTGGGGGAACATTGGGATATGGGGGAACATTGGATCAGGAGTCTCCAAGCATCGAAATCCCAGCCTGGGGGGGGGATTCTGGGATCTGGGTTGTCCAAACATCCAAGTCCTGGATTGTGGGGACAGTGGGATTTAGGGGGGACATTGGGACCTGGAGGAGTCTGAGCATCCCAATCCTGGCCTGGGGGGATACTGGGAGCTGGAGTTGTCCCAATATCCAAATCCTGGATCAGAGGGCATCAGGATTTGGGGGGTCTGAGCATCCCAGTCCTGGATCGGGGGGGACATCAGGACCTGAGCTGCCGATTTTTCCTCCCAGGCAGGTGAAAAATGAAGAAGAAACGGGAAAACCAGAGCCAAGGCCAGGCTGGGATTGCATCTTCCCGAGGCACAGATGGAGCAATTAGAGGACAAATCCTTCCCGGGGCTGATCCCACTCCAGGAAGGTAAACACTTCCATGGGGGGTCCTTTCCCGGCTTTCTGAGGCTGCTGGAAATTCTGAGCCTGTAATTCCTTGCTGGAAATGGGATATTCAGGTGCTTGAGACGGTTACGAGAACAGCAGAAAACACGGAGAAAGAGCCTTTCCCACCTGCAAAATTCCCAGGGGGAGCGGGCTGGGAGCCAAAAATCCCGGGAAAAATGAATATCCAGGTGTGTCATTACCCCGCTCAGGTGGATTTGGGATTTGGGAAGCAGCAGGAGAATCCCAATCTGCCTCCCTTCCTCCTTTTCCATGTCCTCGGGTCACGGATTCCGGCCCCGGGGAGCAGAACCAATTTCCCAACGTTTCCAATTAAACGTTTCCCATCCGAGCCGTTAATTAGGACGTTCCAGGGCACTTCCCAGGCACTCAGATTTCCCAAATATAATTATTAATATCCCATGAAACAATGAATTATCGCCCACAATTAAAATTAATTACATTTCTCCAAGTTAATTAAATTATTCTTTGGATAGGGAGGTGAGGGAATTTCACCATCCAAAGGAGAGGCCCCGTGGGGGACTTGGAGGAAGCAGGAGCAGGGAGGGGAAAGTGCTCCAAAATTCCAGGTTTTTCTTGGCTTCCCGTATTCCCTGTCCCATTTCTGTGGGGTTTTCCAAGGGAAAAAAACCAACCCTGATATCTTCAATTCTTCAGGAAAAGGGATTTGAAATAAATGCTGATTTTTATGGCAAGTGGGAATTGGGTCTGGAGCTGAGGCCAAGGAACACTCAGGGAATGCTGAGCGGAGCATCAATCCATTCCCAGGGCTCCAAACCCCCCCCACATTCCGGAAATTTCCCCCCTTCCACACCCCAGGCTTGGTTTTTCCACCAGGTTTCTAAATGGAGGGAATCATTCCAGAGGTTCTGAATTCCCTGTGGAAGGAGCGGCTCAGCTCCAGGCCCAGCAGCTCCTCCGTGTCCCGCCAGGATCCAGGATCCAGGATTCAGGATACGGGATCCAGGATCCAGGATCTGGGATCCAGGATCATTTGCCCTTCCCTGTCCTTGTCCATAAATCACCGTTATCCCCTGAAATTGCCTGGAAATAACTCGGGGTCATGGAACTGCTCCGGGTAATTTTCCCGCACTTATCCACCAGGAGGGATGGGATGGAATGGCTCGAGTGGGTTTTTATTCCCTTCCTGGTTTTTTAGATGGATTAACCCTTTTGTGGGAGGAAGAAAAGAGGGAATGGTGAGATTTTCCACTCTGTGTTGTTCCTTCATTTGGGAACACCTCCTGGGCCTTTTCCCCACCTTTTCGGGGAAAATTTGGGAACCAGGACCTTACGGGGAAAGGGAGAAAAGGAAAAGCTGCAAATAATGGGGAAAAGGAATTTCTCTTTTTTGAAGGCTCCAAGATGGAGCTAAAATCCCAGTGGATTGGGACAAAAGAAGGAATTTTGGGATGTGTTGGGTACCTGGGGGTGGGGGTGTCCTCTCCCTAAAAATTTTGGTTTTATCCCTCTTTCGTTCCCATTTCCCACTGGATTTATTCCCATCCATATTTAAATCTCGATGTATAATTCAAATATTCCTGCCCTGGATTTCCTCATTCCAAGGACTTTCCTTCTCCAGGACTCCGTGGAAATCCTCCCTGGATTTCCCCCATCCTTGATGTTCCTGTTCTGAATCCAAGGATAAAAAGCCCCTCACGCCGATTCCCAAAAGCCCCACAAAAGCTAAAAATTCCCACTGAATCCCAGCCAGAGAAGCACTTAAACATCTCCACGGTGATTAATAAGGAATAAACGCCTGGATTTGGGATGGATCCGGGATTTTGGAGCCGCACAGGGAGGAGGGAAGAGCCGTGGGAGGAAATCCCACTCCTTGTTTTACACTGCGGCCGATTTGTTCCCATTTTTCTCCCATTTGCATCCAGGAGTTGGAGCAAGTCTGGGAAAAACGGGGAAAAAATCTGTCTGGATGTGTCCAGGAAAATCCAGGCTCTGCTGAGCCCCTTCCCTTAATTCCAGGAAAATTCTGCTCTGCAAGAGGAGGGAAAGCAAGGAGAAAAATCCCTTTATCCCCCTGGAATTCTGTGTTTTCCCGCTTCTCTTCATCCCAGGAGATTTTTGGGATGCCGAAGTTTCCATCACGGGGAGATTTCTATAATCCAGAGGTTTTTGGGATGCTGGAGCTGCTCCCAAACCCTTCCAACTCAAGCCTTTTCCAAAGAAAACAACGGGAACTGAGGACAGGGACTAAAGCTCGGCCTAGGCTGGGTTTAAGCTCAACTTTGAGCTCAGCAGGAGCCTCAAATCATTCCCCAAGGAGCCAAAAAAGAGGATTTTTCCTGTAGGAAGCAGCTGCTTTGGGCAGTTTCATTTAAATTTTCAAACTTTTTCCTTAAATTTTGCAACTTCCCCATTATTTATGCAGTTTCCCTTTATTTTTTTCAATTTCTCCCCCTTTTTTCCCTTTTTTTTTCTTTTCAAATGTCCCCATTATTTTTGGAATTTCCCTTTATCTTTTCCAATTTCCCCCCCTTTTTCCTTATTTGTTAACATTTCCCCATTATTTTTGGAATTTCCCTTTATTTTCCTAATCCCCCCCTTTTTTTACCCTTATTTTTTTAAAAAATCCCATTTTTTAAATTTCTCTCTATATTTTTCCAATTTTCCCCTTGTTTTCCTTTTTTTAAAAAAGATTTCTCCATTATTTATGGAATTCCCCCTTTTCCTCCTCCCTAATTTCCCCCCCTTTTTATTCCCTTTTTTTTTTTTTTCCCTTAAATTTCCCCATTATTTTTGGAGTTTACCTTTATTTTTTCCCGATTTCCCTCTTTTTTTGAGTTTCCCTGGCTGGGATGGGATTTGTGGCATCCCTGTGATCCAAACTGGGATTGGGATGGGATTTGTGGTATCCCTGTTTCCCAGGGTGGGATTGGGATGGGATTTGTGCCATCCCTGTGATCCAAACTGGGATTGGGATGGGATTTGTAGTATCCCTGTANTATCCCTGTTTTACAGGGTGGGATTGGGATGGGATTTGTGGCATCCCTGTGATCCAAACTGGGATTGGGATGGGATTTGTGGTATCCCTGTTTCCCAGGGTGGGATTGGGATGGGATTTGTGCCCTCCCCATCCTCCACACTGGGATTTCATCCTCTCCTTGAGCTGCCCCACAAATCCCAGTCTGTCCTGGAGCTTTTCCAAGCCTCTGGAATGGGGGACACCTCCCTGAGGGCACCTTTGACGTCCCAGCCTCCTTTTTGGGGTTGCCCCGGTGCCAGCAGCGTCCTGGATTTTGGGATCTGCTCCATTTCCTCCGTCCTCTGGCCAGGGAAGGACTTTAATTAGCAGAGCCTGGAATTAGGGCATTAATTTGGGAAGCAGGAATCGCTCCGTGTCCTTTGTGCTGCATTGCGCCAACAACGGCTGCAAAACACACAGAATTCGGGAATTTTAGGGGGAAAAACCCAAAATCCGCCTTTTCTCCTTCATTTTTTTCCCCTCTGTGGTGGAAACTCCAAAGGTGGGGGAGGCCCAGTCGAGCTTTTCCTGAGGAAAGGGAATAAAAATCCCGTGGAATCTGGAATTGATTGAAATTCCAGCTGGGATGGAGCTGGAAAGAAGGAAAACGGCGCATTCCCAGCATGTTTGGGAACCTTTTAGGATTGGGAATTGGGAATTTCACCCTGCAGGAGCCACCAAGCTTGGAAACAGCCCCCACAGCCACCGAGTTTGGGAGAATATGGGAATTTTTGTAGCGCTGGAGCCCCTCCATGGGGTTTTCCTGGGGGTTTTCAGAGGGGATAAGGAATTTTGCAGTGGAATAAAAAAAATTTTGTAAAGGAAAAAGGAATTTTGCACAAGGAATAAAGAATTTTTTGTGGAGGAAATAAGGAATTTTGTAAAGGAAAAAGGAACTTTGCACAAGGAATATAGAAATTTTTTGTGGAGGAAATAAGGAATTTTTGCAGAAGAAATAAGGAATTTTACAAGGGAAAAACAATCTTTTGTGGAGGGAAAAAGGAATTTTGTGGAAGGAATNCCTGCAGGAGCCACCAAGCTTGGAAACAGCCCCCACAGCCACCGAGTTTGGGAGAATATGGGAATTTTTGTAGCGCTGGAGCCCCTCCATGGGGTTTTCCTGGGGGTTTGCAGAGGGAATAAGGAATTTTGTAAAGGAAAAAGGAACTTTGCACAAGGAATATAGAAATTTTTTGTGGAGGAAATAAGGAATTTTTGCAGAAGAAATAAGGAATTTTACAAGGGAAAAACAATCTTTTGTGGAGGGAATAAGGAATTCTGCAAAGGAAAAAGGAATTTTGGGAAGGAATAAGGAAATTAGCAAAGGGAAAAAGGAACTTCTGTGGAGGGAATAAGGAATTCTGGACCCACTCCATGGGGTTTTCCTGGGGGTTTGCAGAGGGAATAAAGGATTTTGTGGAGGAAATAGGGAATTCCGCAGCGGGAATAAATGATTTTGCAAAGGAATAAGGAATTTTGTAAAGGAGAAAAGGAATTTTGCCCAAGGAATATTGGAATAAGGCTCGGGTGGGGCTGGAAAGGAGGAAAACGTCGCATTCCCGGCACGTTCGGGAACCTTTTAGGGGCAGAACATTCCGGGGAATCGATGGAGTTGTTCCATTTGGAAGCGGGGCTAAAAGCCTAATTCCAGCTTTTAATGGGCCGGGAGGAAAATGGGAAGCGACATAATGGGATGAGCTGGGAGCAGAAAAGCTCCGGTGGAAAGGGAGGGAAGAGCAATTAATGGGATCGTTTGGAGGGATTGGGGAGCTGGATAATGGAGGAGTTACGGCTCCCTTGGGATTGGAGGGAAATCCGGCTCCTTTTTCCCTAAAAAACGACGGAGTCGGTGCATGGAACAGCAGGAAGAACTGGGAAAACTGGGATTGGATCCACCTAAACTCCAGGTCTTGGCGTAGGGGGGATATTTTGGGATAAATCCCTGGTTTTGGAAGGATGATCATCAGTTTTGGCGTTGTCCTTCACTGCCCTCCCATTCCAGCCTGGTTTTTGGGATATTTTGGTATAATATTTTGGGATATTTTGGGATGTTTGGGATGTTTTCGGATATTTTGGGATAAATTCCCATTTTTTGAAGGATAGTCATCAGTTTTGGCATTGTCCTTCACTGCCCTCCCATTCCAGCCCGGTTTTGGGAGATTTTGGGATACTGTGGGATATTTTGGGATAAATCCCCATTTTTTGAAGGGCAACCACAATTTTGGACATTGTTNTTTTTCCCTAAAAAACGCCGGAGTCGGTGCATGGAACAGCAGGAAGAACTGGGAAAACTGGGATTGGATCCACCTAAACTCCAGGTCTTGGCGTAGGGGGGATATTTTGGGATAAATCCCTGGTTTTGGAAGGATGATCATCAGTTTTGGCGTTGTCCTTCACTGCCCTCCCATTCCAGCCTGGTTTTTGGGATATTTTGGTATAATATTTTGGGATATTTTGGGATGTTTGGGATGTTTTCGGATATTTTGGGATAAATTCCCATTTTTTGAAGGATAGTCATCAGTTTTGGCATTGTCCTTCACTGCCCTCCC
Organism: Urocynchramus pylzowi; assembly: GCA_013397555.1. Lineage (NCBI taxonomy): Eukaryota > Metazoa > Chordata > Aves > Passeriformes > Fringillidae > Urocynchramus > Urocynchramus pylzowi. Next base: position 22,503 of record VZRH01004946.1, on the reverse strand, counting down.
ATTCCAGCCTGGTTTTTGGGATATTTTGGTATAATATTTTGGGATATTTTGGGATGTTTGGGATGTTTTCGGATATTTTGGGATAAATTCCCATTTTTTGAAGGATAGTCATCAGTTTTGGCATTGTCCTTGCCTGCCCTCCCATTCCAGCCTGGTTTTTGGGATATTTTGGAATAAATCCCATTTTTTGAAGGATAATTGCCAGTTTTGGTGTTGTCCTTGCCCTCACATTCCAGAGTGTCCCAACTTGGCCTTGGCTCTAATTTTCCAGCTCCTGCAGGGAATGGGATGAGGATCCTTGAGCTTCCCACTTCCAAGACCGGAATTTCACCTCCCCAAATTCCGTCTCTGCAGGGAAATCGTGGATTCTCCAGGACGGATGGAATTTTGTTACTTTGGGAATCCTCCTCCCTCTTGTTCCCAGAGCGTTTTCCCACTCAGCCCACAAATCCACATCCCAGAACTGAATTTTTCCATATTTTTCCTCATTTCCCATTCTTCCACCAGCCCCTGGGAGATGCCAGGAAAAGGCGTCGGAATCGCTTCCAGCCCCGTTCCCATCCCGTTCATCCCCCCGTGCTTTTCCCTCCTCCATCCTCTTTGATTTCCCGGGAATGTCGTGTTCTCTCCTGGCTGCTGGATCAGCACAGGGAAGTTTAGATCCAGATGGAGCTGATTTCTGTCCAAAAATTCCCGATTTTCCTTGACCTGGAGCATCCCTTGCTCCAACCATAAACTCGCGATCCTCTCTTATTTTCCATCTCTTTTTTTCCCCCCTCTCTCCCTCCGATTTTATGGAATTGCTCATTCCGGGTGTTTCCAGGCGCTGGCAGGGAATAAACGCAGGGATCAGGAGTTGTTCCGTTAAATTAAACTCCTCCATTCCCGTTATCAGCGGGAAAAGCGCGGCCGAGGAGCCTTGGGAATAGGGAAATGTCCTTATCTGCAATTCCACATGTGCCAGGCGCTGGGAACTGGGAATTATTGGGAATTGCTCCCTGCTGGAGCCACCAAGCTTGGAAAAGGCCTCCAAAACCATAAAGTTTGGGAAAACTGGGGATTTTTGTAGCACTGGACCCCCTCCATGGGGTTTTCCTGGGGGTTTTCAGAGGGGATAAGGAATTTTGCAGTGGAATAAAAAAAATTTTGTAAAGGAAAAAGGAATTTTGCATGAGAAATAAGGAATTTTGTGGAGGGAATAGGGAATTTTGCAAAAGAAAAAGGAATTTTGCAAAGGAATAAGGAATTCTGCGAAGGAAAAAGGAATTTTGGAAAAGAATAAGGAAATTTGCAAAGGGGAAAAGGAATTTTTGTGGAGGGCATAAGGAATTCTGCAAAGGAAAAAGGGATTTTGCAAAGGAGTAAGGAATTTTGCAGAGGGAATTCACGGGATGGAGGGGTTGGCCCCGAGGGCTGGACACCACTCCTTGGCCCTCTGTCCATGTGGATGGAAAAATTGGGATCTGGAGCTCTGGAAGTGGGATTTGACCCCATGGAATGAACCACAGAATGTTTGGATTCCATGCTCGGAGTGAAGAGGAATATTTCGGGTTTAACCTTAAAAATCCTCTTCCAGAGCCGGAGTGGATCCCTGAGTGTGGATCAATGGCTCCTGGTGGATTCCCGCTGGGAATGACCTTGGGATGACCTTGTTTGGGATGCTGCAGGTCCCAGAAATGATGAGCTCATCCCCCAGCTCGTGTTCATCCCACAAAAGCTCCGGAGCATTGATTCCGTGTCCAGCCCTTGGAAAAGCTCTGGGTGCCCTTGGGTGCCTCCCTCTCCTGCTCAGCCCCGGATTTTGTTTCTGGGAAGGGAAAAAAAGGAAAAATGATCTTCCATAATTTGGAGATAAACCAAATAATGGGAGGAGCCAATTATCCCGTGGGATGCTCCTGGAATGTGATGCAGGCCCCATCCCAACCTGAGATCATCAATGACACTTCCTGGACAACATCCTGGGAATTCTCCTGGCTGGAATGGGTTTTGTTCCCCCTCTGTGTCCCAGACTGGGATTGGGATGGGTTTTCTTCCTTGCCTGTGTCCCAAACTGGGATTGGGATGGGTTTTGTTCCATCCCCATGTCCCTGACTGGGATTGGGATGGGTTTTGTGCCATTCCTGATTGTATTTGCTGGGAAAACAGGAAAAATAATTCCAATGAGTTTGGGAAGCTCTCAAGTAGAAGTAAAGCTTCATTTGAGGCCATTTTCCTCCTGTCCCAAGTGGAATTTTCATGGCTTTTCCTGGATTTAGAGGGTTTTGGGGAAAGGGAAAATTTGGGATGAAATGTTGAATTTTTGGGAATAATCCCTGGATAAGGCCTGGCTCCACCCCGTTGTGTGCTGGCTCTCTCCACCTTTTTTTTTTTGGGATTTGTTGGTGGATTTTGTTGCACATAATGCTCACAATCCTACAAAAAACCATGGGAATTTTTCTTATGGGAAGCAAAGGCTGGAGACAAGGACACGCTGAACCACAGCAACACCAAACCCCTCGTTCTTCTCTGAATTAACTAATTTATCAGCACCGAGCCTTTCCCACCTTTCCCCTTTTCCAAGGGATCTGCTGAGCGCTCCCCACCCCGCTCATCATTCCCCCGGGATCCGCTCCAGCGCCGTTGCTTCCATGAATTCTTCCCGCCCTTTCGGGTGCCGCCGTGTCCCCGAGCCGTCCCTGGCTGATTTTAAGGCTCCGTGACAGGTCGGGCACTGGATCGGTGGCGTCGATCCCGGGATGGCGGCGGAGCCGGAGCTGCAGAAGTCACAGCGCATTAAGGGCGTGAGGAGGCCCCCAGGTGGCACCGGGAGATGATCCCAGCCCAAAGATGATCTCAGCTGGGAGATGATCCTGGCCAGGAGATGATCCCAGCTGGGAGATGATCCCGGTCAGGAGATGATCCCAGCCCAAAGATGATCCCAGCTGGGAGATGATCCTGGCCAGGAGATGATCCCAGCTGGGAGATGATCCCGGTCAGGAGATGATCCCGGCTGGGAGATGATCCCGGCCAGGAGATGATCCCACATGGGAGATGATCCCACATGGGAGATGATCCTGGCCAGGAGATGATCCCACATGGGAGATGATCCCAGATGGGAGATGATCCTGGCCTGCAGATGATCCCAGCCAGGAGATGATCCCAGCCCTCAGATGATCCCACTTGGGGGATGATCCCAGCCCACAGATGACCCCAGCTGGGAAATGATCCCAACCCACAGGTGATCCCAGCCTGCAGATTATCCCGGCCTGCTGATGATCCCGGCCCACAGATGATCCCAGCCCGCAGATGATCCCACTTGGGGGATGATCCCAACCCACAGATGATCCCAGCCTGCTGATGATTGCAACCCACAGATGATCCCAGCCCACTGATGATCCTGGCCCACAGAGCCAAGGGATCATTAATGAGGATTTAATGAGGATTTCTGCCCTGATGGCTGAATCCAGGCTATCCCTGGAGCTCCCAGGGCAGGATAAGGCAGGAGAGGGATGAGTTTTCCCAGGGTTTGGTGCCTGGGTGGGGATGATCCTGGTGCTGGAGCAGGCTGTGCGCGTTCCCACCGCGAGATCCGAGCCTTTGGGGCGCTGTTATCTCAAATCAACGTCCTTTCCCTCCCCCTTCCTCCTCAAACCTCTCCCTTTCCTCCCAAGCGTGACAGTCACGGATGAGTTGGGATTATCCAAACCCCGCCTTGCCTGCTGAAGGTGAAGGTGAACCCACCTTGGGTTTCTCCTTTGGTTGGGCGCCAGGACTACCCAAAAAGCCAATTCCTGCCTTTTTTTCCATCCTTTTCCTGCGAAATGCCTGGATCCCGCTGGCGTCTGCAGGGAGGAAGTCAACCGGAAGGGAGGAAAAGCTTGGCCTTGGATCCGAAGCAGAAACCGAGCCCCGCTGGTGCCAGGCCTGGAGCTGTCTGCTCCCGTCACGGTGGGGGCTCATCTTGGCGGCTTTCCCTGCCAAAACCACCCCGGGGCGGCTCCGCTTGGATCCAGCTCCTTCCTGGGAGGCTGGGATCCCATCCAGGCCCCGCCGGTCGGATCCGGGGTCTCTCGGAGCAGAGAGGGACGACGAGGTTTCGCTCCAGCCCAGCCGAGCGCCAAAGCTCTCGTTAAAATTGAAGGAGCTTGGCAGAGTTTAAATCTGAAACTTGGACAAAGCCGCCGTTTTCTCCCCCCAAAGTACAATCAATTCCTTTCGTCTATAAATATCCTCTATAAATAGCGACAGGAAGAGGTTTTAATATTTCCAAAGGCTCTTCTGGGGGAAGAAGAGCTGGAAAATTGGGGCTAAACCCCTTTTTTCCCCATGTTGGCCCAGCAAAGGCAGCACCGCACCCTCGAGCACCCCAGAAAAGCCTCTTGGCTCTGCTCCGAGAGCCTCGAGGAGCTCGGTTTGGAAAAAAAAAACTCGGGAATAAAGCGGGTTTTTATTCCCAGCCGGCTGTCTGGAAGAGGCCGAGTCCGTAATGGGGTCAACGACTCGGCCGCGCTTCCCCCGGGCTTGGCAAGAACCTGACAAATTGCCGAGCTGCCGCCCGGCTGCGCTGCCTTCCCGAGACCTCCGAGCGGGTCATTAGTGCCTAATTAGCGCCTAAACGCTCTCATTTGTCCTGCCCTTGTCAGCCCGGCCCGGGGAGATCCCGCTCGGCCTCCTCCGCATTCCACAGGCTGCGGAAAGGGGAGGGAAGGCGAGAGAAGCCATCAACCCCAGGGGCTTTGCGATTCTGCTTTGCCAAGAGATTTAACCCCAGCCCAGCACGGGCTAAAGCCTGGCTTGGCTCTTCATTCCTAGAGCCTGAATTGGCCTTTTTTTTAACCTGAGGTCCACTTGGCTCTTCCTTCCTAAAGCCCGACTTGGCCTTTTTTTTCCAGAGCCCAATTTGACCTTTCCTTCCTAAAGTCCACCTTGGCTCTTCCTTTCTAAATCCCCATTTGCCTCTTCCTTTCCAGAGCCTGACTTGGCCTTCTCCTTCCTAAAGCCCGACTTGGCCTTTTCCTCCTAGAGCCCAACTTGGCTCTTCCTTTCTAAAGCCTCACTTGACTCTTTATTCCTTAATCCCCACTTGGCTCTTTCTTCCTAAAGCCTGACTTGGCCCTTTCTTCCTAAAGCCTGTCTTGACTCTTTCCTATCTAAATTTCCGCTTGGTTCTTCCTTTCCAAAGCCCAACTTGGCCTTTTCCTCCTAAAGCCCAGCTTGGCCTTTACTTTCCAGAGCCTGACTTGACTTTTCCTTCCTAAAGCCCCCCTGGGCTCTTTCTCCCTTTCTAAATCCCCGCTTGGCTCTTCCTTTCCAGGGCCCAGCTTGGCCTTTTCTTTCCTGAGCCCAATTTAGCCTTTCCTTCCTAAATCCCGACTTGTCCATGTCTTTCTAAAGCCCCACTTGGGTCTTTCTTTCCCAAACCCAGCTCAGCTCTTTCTTTCCTAAAGCCTGACTTGGCCTTGTCTTCCTAAAGCCCAACTTGGCCTTTTCTTTCCAGAGCCTGACTTGGCCTCCTCCTTCCCAAAACCCAACTTGGCCTTTCCTTCCCGAAGCCCCCAGCAAGGCTTGGCCCATCTCTGTGCTTCCTTCTCCTTCTTTTCCCCAAGAAACCACGGAATTCCCATCCCTGGAAGCGTTCACACCCCATGGAAACGGCCCTGGGGCCGTGTTCAGCCCCACAACCTTGGAGATCCTTCCCAACCTCCCCGATTCCACGATCCCTCTTCCCTCTGCTGTCAGCTCCTCCTGCTGAAAACACCTCCGGCTGAGGAATAAATTCCCAAGTTTTGTGTTATCGGGATGGCAAATCGACTTTGGGGCGGGGCTGGAACGTTCTGATGGGTTTTTTTTCTCCTTCTTTTTCCTCCGGATTTTTTTTCCATCTCACTCAGAGCCCAGCTCGGCATCGCTGGGTGACAACGTGATGACAGCGGCTCCGAAAAGAGGGGGAGGTGATGGATTCGTGCAGGGGGGGGAAAAAACAGGGAAGGGGAGGGAGGGAGGCAGGGAAGGAGGTCGGGAGGGAGCGAGGAGACGTGGAGATGCCACTTCGCTGCTCGCGCTCACCGTGATTATCCCATCCCGGCTCCTCCGAGCCTCATCCGCCTCCCCCTTCCCTGGGAGATGGGACTCGTGTCCTCCCCCGCTTCTCCTGGCTTTTCCCAGGGTTATTTTTATAGATTTTGTATCTTTTATATTTATACTTTTCCATAAATAAGTCAGGAGCCATCCCAGCGCTGTGCGGTGTGAGGACGTGGAAGGATCCACGTGGATCTGGGATTGTCCCTTCCCACGTTCAACCTGGAGCACAAAGAACTCCAGGGTGGCTCCGAAATTAAGGCAAAACGGGTCTTTTCCCTAAAATAATGCGGAGTTTTCCTCTTTTTTTCCCCCAAGGTGGGGTAAGACCTTGCAGGCTGAGTTCATTAATTTTTAATTCGTGTGCAGTCCGGGCCGGAAGCCAGCTGTGGAGAAGGGTTTTTTGGGATGCAGATTTTTGGGATGAGGGTTTCCATCCATGGGGACAAAGCGGGCTGGGGCTCACAGTGGGATCCAGGGGTTGTTTTCCCTTCGGTTCCCTTGGGAATTAGTTGTTCCCTGGCTCTAATCCCATCCCAGGCCCTTCCTTTGGATTTTGGGGATCTCCTCTCCCCAAACCCCGATCCAGAGGTGTGACCACATCCCCAATTCCCAGTCAGAAGGAAAATCCTTCATGGCCAGCCTCCAGTCCCGTGGCACCTGGGGACTGCAGAGGCCGGAGCTGCTCTCAGCCAGGTGAGAGCCGACAGAGAAACCCGGACAAATCCCGATTTTTATTATTTCCTTCTTTGCCTTCCTTTCCTCCCTTTCTGTCTCACCTTGAGCTCCCCCCCGGCTCTTCCCGAGGCGGCGGCACCTGGCTCCGGGATTATTTTTCCCATCCCTTTTTGGCAGCGCTCCCTCCTCCGGCACAAACGCAGCTCCTATAAATAACCGCGGCTCGTGCTCGCTCCCCCTCCCTCCTTCCCTCGGATCCGTCTTCCTTTCTCCTTGTCTGTCCCTTTCTCCTGCCGGGAGGAGCCGCTGGAAAATCCAGGAGTGGGGGTTGAGCTCATCCATGTCCCCCTCATCCCTGGAATCGGCTGCATCCAAAGCACGTGGGGGAATTTTTAATTGGATTTATTGCAAACCTCCCCCCCCCCCCCCCCCCCCCACATTTCCCCCCCCCACC
>VZRH01004946.1:0-15117 GCA_013397555.1 Urocynchramus pylzowi | reverse complement strand
CCCCCCCCCTCCTCCCACCTCAATTTCCTCCCCCCATGATTAATTCCTGGATTTTCTTTTATCCTTCCCGATGGTCCCAAATCCAGGCAGCTGGTCCCTAAAAATTCCCCCCGACCACGCCACTGGGTTTCCACCCCAAAAATATCCCTAAATCTGCACATTTCCCCGAAGGAAAATGTTGGTGGTGATGTTTTCCAGCCTTGTTTGGGCACGACGGGTTTGGAATGGATTGGGAGGGAATGGCTGCACTTGGATTAGGAGCAGGGTCCCTTGGCCCATGGGAATGTAGAATTCCAGGTATAATTCCAGGGTTGGTATGAGCACAAAGCTCCAAAAAGTCAGAATTATCCTGATGAAAGCGCCTGAATTTTTGGGAAAAGCTAAAACTGAGCTCAACCCATGGGATCCTGATGGACAAATCCGGGTCTGGAGAGTGGAAACCGCTCCGTGTGGATTTGGGATCCAAGGGTGGATTTGGGATCGCCCATCCCAGGGAATGGCGGGGACGGCAAATCCAGCTTGGACTTTGGGTTTTTCCAGCAGGGAATTTGCCGGGAATGGTGGCGGGGTCGGGATAATGAGATGCTGCTCACGCTCCCTAATGAAGTGCCGAAGGAAGTCGGCGCCGGCTCCCGGCAAATTAGATCGGGATTATTGGAGCAGTGAGAATGGAAGGATCCGAGATGGTATCGGAGCGGGCGGGAAGGGCTGGAAGGGGAGGAAGGGTGGAAACCCCTCCCAAAGCCTGGATCAGGGCAGGAGGGGATGGAAGGGATCGGCCTCTCCCATGGAAATGCTGATTGGAGCGGCAATGGGATGCGGGAATGGGGTTCTCCAGAGCGTCCCCAGCTTTCCATGGGCTGCATCTCCCCAGATTTGCTCCTGATCCCATTCCTGGCTGGATCTGGCTCCCTTGCAAAGGAGCTTTTCCTCCAATTCCCAGCTGGGTTTGGCTCCTTTCCTTGGATGTGTGCATCCTCCAAATGCGGCACATTTGGGAATGTGGGGGATGTGGGAATGCTGGAATCCTCCAAAATGCTGCTTTTGGGAATATGAGGGAAATGGGAATGTTTGCATCCTCCAAACACAGAATGTTTGGGAATACGAGGCTCAAGTTGGGATCACGGTCGAATGTCTCAGGAAAAAACACATTTCCAATGGCTTTTCCCCCAGTCTGGCCCTTTCCCATCCTCAGCCAAGCACTGCTGGGAATGGGATGAGCTGGATCCAGGTGCCGGGTCCCCCTTTTCCCTTCCAGACACAATTCCCAGCTGGATTTGTCTCCGTGGTCCTTTCCAAGTATTCCTTGGATTTGTTTGCATCCTCCAAACACAAATTTGGGAATATGAGGGACATGGGAGTGTTGGAATCCTCCAAATGTGATGGTTTTTTGGGATTAGGAGGGATATGGGAATGTTTGCCTCCTCCAAAATGGTGTTTTGGGAATATGAGGGAAATGGGAATATTTGCATCCTCCCACAGTGGTATTTTTGGGAATATGAGGGATATGGGAATGATGGAATCCTCTAAATGTGGTGTTTTTTTGGGATTTAGAGGGATATGGGAATGTTTGCATCCTCCAAAATGGTGTTTTGGGAATAGGAGGGATATGGGAATGTCTGCGTCCTCCAAAAGTGGCATTTTCTTGGGAACATGAGGTTTAAGTGGGGATCATGCTCAAATTTCCCAGGAAATAACGAGTTTCCAATGGATTTTCCCCCACTTTGGCTCTTCCCCATCCCCAGCTGGGATCGGGATGAGCCAGATCCGGCTGCTGGGTCCCCCTTTTCCCATCCCCACGGGATCCCTCAGGAAGGAGCCACCCAACAACGGAGCTCATTAAAAGCATGGAAAACACAAATTTAATTAAAGCCAACCTTGCCTTTACCAGGAAAATAAATCCGCCCTTTTCCCTGGAACAATGGATTTTTCCAGCCCTCCCCGTGCCGGGATTCCTCCTTCTTTTCATCCCTCTCCTTTATTATCCCTGGCTGGGAGCAAGCGCCGCCTGATTTCCATAAATTTGCATCAGGAACTGGGGGGAGAAAGGAGGAGGGGAGGGAAAAAAAGCTGGAAAAATGAGATTTTCCAGTGCTGAGCTCGCTCCGAAGCAAGGAGCCCCGGCTGGAGGAGGGAAAAGGCAGGAAGGGGTGGGAAAGATCCTGGGTTTTTAAAGTTCACCCATTCCCTGTTTTTTTGGGGAGAGAAAAACTTTCCCAAGCTTGGCAGGGAGCCAGAATTCCTGGTTTATCCAGACACAAAACCCCTAAAATAGGATCTGCAGGGCAGCCCCTAATTCCGGGGGTTTTGTGGTTTTCCCAGGAAGGATCTGGAATTTTCCTGCTTTTCCATGCTGGAAATGTCAGCTGAGAGCTTCCAGGTGAGGGAAAGGCCTTTGGGACCTCTGGGGCCGAGCTTGGAGGATGGGATGGGATAAAATCCGGGATTTGGAAGCTCGGTTTTCTTTGGGATTGGCTTTTCTTGGGATTTAAGGAAAGGCCAATCCATGGGAACATCATCCAGGTGGGAGAGGAGCACGGAGATCCAGATTTAGGAATTATCCATGCATGGGATAAAAATGTCTGAATTCCCAAGTTTGGACAGGCTGGAGAGACTGAATCCCAAAGCTGCTCCATCAGGATTGTCAAAATTATTCCCAGTTGTTGCTTGGATGGGATTTTCCAGCTTTTTCGTGGATAACCACAAGTTTTTGGGTGGTTTTCCTCCTGATGGAGGTTTCTAGGGATGAAAACCAGGGATTGAGGGACTGAGGAGATGCTGGAAAGAGGCTTTTCCTCACCCCTTGGAGCCTCTCAGTGGTTACCGGCTGCATTTCCAGGATCCATCCCTTTTCCCAGGGCGGGAAAAGAGGGAATGGCCTCGGGGTGCAGCAGGAGAGGTATAGGTTGGATACTGGGAAAATTCCTTTGTGGAAAAGGTGGAGAAGCCCTGGAATGAGCTTCCTTTCCATCCCTGGAATTGTTCAAACATCCCTGGATGCGGCCCTTGGGGCGTGGAATTCCTGTGGGAATGGTTGGAATCCATGACCTCGATGGACTTTTCCCACCTGTACAATTCCGTGATCCAACGGCCGAGGGTGGGGATTGACCACGGCGTCAAATCCCAAATGTCATCCTCTCCCACACTTTTGGGATGTTTTCCTGGTTTTTATTCGGAAATAAACCCAGCTCCGAGGGTTTTCCATCCCAAGGAGAAAATGATCCCTCAATCCATGGCCAAAATCCAGCAGTTTTTTGGGAAGGGAATGCCCAGAGGGAGCCATTTCCAGGTTTTTGGGGCTCAAACCCTTTCTATTCCCATTCCATTCCCACATTATGGATGGATCCCGTGCATTCCGTTATCCCTGTCAGAGCCAGGGACAGGTGCCTGGAAGTGATGCAGAATTCCCAAGATTTCAGGGAATTATGGATGAGTTATGATGACACCAATCTAGGGTCGTGGCCCCATCGGATCCCATCCCAAGATTTGGGGGAATCATGGATGATTTGTGGAATTCTGGAGGATGGCAAAGGGGCGTGGTCCTGCTGGATCCCACCTGCATCCTCCTGAAGTCGGAATTAAATCCGGGATTTTTCCAGCCATTCCCAAGTCCTGGTTTCTGTATTCCAGCTGGTTTTGAGGATGGAGAAGGTGGAAAAGAGCTGGAATAAATTCCTGGATTTAAGGAGTTCTTATGGGAGTTCATCTGTTCATCCCGGAGAGGGAGAAATTCCTGGGAAGTCAATTCGTGTCACATCCGAGCCGGCTTTTGGTTCATTTCCACGGAAATTCCATTTTCTTCTCTGGAATGACCTTGGGCAAAGACAAATCCCTGGATTTGGGGCTTTGCTGGCTGCTCAGGCCCTTCCTGGGCTTCCAGTTTGGATCCAGCTTTGATCTCCCAGCCCTTCCCCATCCCACTTCAGCGGGATGTCCTTCAGGAATGAGGGTTGGAATATTTCCAGAGGGTTTTCCCCTGGTTTTTCTCCTTCTCTGTGGCATTTTGGGGTAAACTGAAATATTTTTTGCCCTTTCCTTTGGTTTTCCAGCCTGGATTTTTCGCCTTCTCCAGGAATTTTCCATTGCCTGTTGATCTGGGCTCCTGGATGGAGATTTTCCCCTTTTTCCTCAGCTTTTTTCCTTTTTTCCCCCCTTTTTTCCTTTTTTTCTGCCTTTTTCCATTTTTTGTCTTTTTCCCTCCCTTTTCCCTTTCCCCCCTTTTTCTCTTTTTTCCATTCTCCCCGTTTCCCCCCTTTTTTTTCCTCTCAGAAAAAATTACTTTTGTTGGTAGCTCTAATGCAAAACCAGCACGCCCCCTTTCCCCCCTTTTTTTTCCTTTTTCCCATTTTTCCCATTTCCCCCCCTTTNTTTTAGGAAAACCTCCCCTGACCTCTCTCCCCATGGATTTTTGGCATCGGGAAGAGTTCCTCACCTTGGGAAGCAGAGCAGCAGCTCCCCCCGATCCCCCGGAATTTCGGGAGCTGCTCCTTTCCCAATCCAGGGGCGAGAATTCCCGGCGGGATCCTTCCAGCTGAAGGAGGAGCCTCCCGCTCTTCCCCCGGGAACGGGAGCCGGGGGTGGATTTTTCCATCGCCACCTCACACTGGGAATATTTTCCACCTTTTTTTTTTTTTTTTTTTTTTTTTTTTTTTTTGTGCTCCTTGTCTGGGTTCATAATTGTAACCAAAAATCTTGAGGNGGGATCCCACGGGGGGTGGAAAAAAAAAAAAAAAGCTCTGTTTTGTGGGATTACATAATTCCAGGGTTTTTTGGGAAGGTGGGAAGCTGCACCCACCGGTGCCAGGGAGCCGCGGTGGGAGTGGGAAGCTCCTGGGAATGCAGGGAGCAGCTGGAATGCGGCGAGCGGGATTTGGGGGAATTTCTGCCGATTCCGGGGCTGTTGTGGGGTCAGGTTGGTTTTCCCAGTGTGGGATGATCCCGTTGGATCTGTTCCCAGCCAAGCCAAAGGAAAGAACCGCTGGAAAAGCAGGAGAGGAGAGGTTTTGGAGGGAATTCAGGGATTTTTGGGGTTTGCAGGAGGAAAGAAGGGAAGTTGTGCTTGGGGGAGAACGGGATTCATGTTCCTGGGAATTTTGGGGTATTTTTGGGATTTTGCAGGAGCAAAGCAGGGAAATTGTGCTGGGATGACAATGGGATTCATGTTCCTGGGAATTTTGGGGTTGTGCTGGTGGGAAGTGGTGGGAAAATCCCACGGGATTACTTTGCCTGGGATGCAGCTTTGAGACAGCCAGGAGAGGTTTTAGAGGGAATTTGGGTTTTTTTCAGGATTTTGTAAGAGCAAATCATCAAAAGTTGTGCTGGGGGGTGACAGGATTTGTGTTCCTGGGAATTTTGGGGGTTTTGGGGATTTTGCAGGAGCAAAGCAGTGAAGTTGTGCTGGGAGGACAATGGGATTCATGTTCCTGGGAATTTTGGGGGTTTTGGGGATTTTGCAGGAGCAAAGCAGTGAAGTTGTGCTGGGAGGACAATGGGATTCATGTTCCTGGGAATTTTGGGGGTTTTGGGGATTTTGCAGGAGCAAAGCAGTGAAGTTGTGCTGGGAGGACAATGGGATTCATGTTCCTGGGAATTTTGGGGTTTTTTTGGGATTTTGCAGGAGAAAAGCAGGGAAGTTGTGCTGGAAGGACAATGGGATTCATATTCCTGGGAATTTTGCGGTTGGGCTGGTGGGAAGAGGTGGGAAAATCCCTCGGGATTCCTCTGCCTGGGATGCAGCCAGAGGGGACTGGGAGCATCCTTGGACCCCCCCCCCGCCCCTTTTCCAGGGAATCTGGGCTGCTCCCGATGCCCTGGAATTGGCTGTGTGGGACCGGGAGTCATCCTGACTCAGCAATTCCAGGTGGGCCGGGACACCCGGAACGCGCGTGGGAGAGCTCCTAAATCCGGCTGGGAATGACTCAGAGCACGAGGGATCGGCTCAGCCACCCCCGAGGTCCCTTCTCCTGAATTCCCAAAGCTCCGGAGGCCTCAGAGCTTGGGATCCTCAGGAGCTTCCTCAGGAAGCTCCGGCTTGCCCACTCCCACTGGGATTTTTGCCTTGTTGTTTCAATTTATTCCTGAGGATTTCAATTTTTAGTGGAGCTTCCCATAGCTGGGAAAAAACCCAGGAATGTGCAATGAGCACATTCCTCATTTTCTCTCTCCTTTTTTTTTTTTTTTCCATTTTCCTCTTTTTTTCTCCTCCTTTTTCCTCCTTTTCTTCCCCCTTTCCCCTCCTTTTTTCTTCCCTACTTTTTCCTCTTATTTTTTTTTTCTTTTTTGTCCTTTCTTCCCTCCTTTTCCCTCCATTTTTCCTCCTTTTCCCCACTCTTTTTTCCCCACTCCTTTTCTCCCACTCCATTTTTCCTCCTCCTTTTTTCCTATTTTTTCTCCTTTTTTTCCCATTTTTTCCTCCTTTTCTCCTCATTTTTTCCTCCTTTTCTCCTCATTTTTTCCTCCTTTTCTCCTCATTTTTCCTTTTCATTTTCTCTGTGTCCAAAGCTCGGGAAAATCCCTGTGGAGAAAGCCCCATCCCTCCCTTCCCAACCCCTCCCAGGGCTCTTCCTGCTCCCATCCCAGCTTTTCCAGCTCCTTCCAACCTTGGAAAACTTCTCCCTGAGGAGCAGGAGCCATTCCAGGGGAGCAGATGGCTGAGGAGGAGGAGGAGGAGGAAAATCATGGATGCAAATTCTCCAGGATGTCTTTGCAACATTCCCAGTCAAGGTCGTGCCGCTGGGAAAAGCATCCTGCAGGATTTTCCCCCAGTCCCCCAAACTTTGGGATATTTCATGGATATTTGAAGCATTCAAGCAAGGATTCCTCATCCATCAGCTGGGACAAACCTGGATCTTTAGGGATGTCTGGGATCCTGGGATGGCAATTCCATGTTTGGAGCAGCCGGAATTGCCACATGTTTCCGACATCTCCACGAAATAGCCATTCCCAGATTTCCCAAGTCTGATTTCCTTGTGGGAAAATAGGATCTGCTGGAGATTCCCCGCAAGAAACCCTTTGGAATGTGCAGATTTATTTGGATATCCGGGGTGGGGAATCCATAAAAAATGGACCCAAAAATTCTGGGAGTTTTCTCAAAGCTGCAAAACTTCCAGACTCCACTCTGGGATGAGAAAATTCCATGTCTAATTCCCCCCCTCCATGGATTTAGGAGGAGCAGCAGAGCCGGTGGTGCCGAATTGAGGAGATCAAAGGAATTTGGGCCTCGTTATCTCCAAATTCCAGGGAAGCTGAGGCTGAAAGCCGGGAAATCTCCCAGCAGCCGAAAGCTGGGCAGGAGGGAGGGAGGGAAAGCAGAATTCCCAAATCCCCGCTCTGCTGACGAGGTGGAAGCGCAGAGCCGAAATCGCCGCGGAGCGTTCGGAGCGACGGCGGCTCCGAGCGGGAATAATTCCGCTTGAAAGAGCCGGATTGGGGCGGAGAGGGATTTTTCCCAAAGAAGTGACAGCTCGGAGCTGGGCTGCGGTGTGGGAAGTTATTTTGGGAGGAAAGGCGGATTTCAGTGTCATTCCAAGGAGTTTCATCTCCCGCCGGCACACTCCATCCCTGGATTTTGTGCCGCGATCGGAGCGGCCGGAATTGTTTGTATCCCGAAGTTCTGCTTCGTCCCAAAATTCCTGCTTGATGCCGTAGGAATAACGGGGATGGGGAGGCCCTGGCACAGCTTGTCCAGGGAATCCGGGGCTGCTTCATCCCTGGAATGTCCAAGGGCTTGGAGCACCCTGGGATAGATTTTTCCAACCCGAAGCATTCCAGGATTCCATGGGCTGGGTTAGATGGGCTAATTGGGATAAATCCTTCCCTGGGGATGCCCTGGGATGGAATTCCCAGAGAAGCTGTGGCTGCCCCTGGATCCCCTGGAAGTGCCCAAGGCCAGGCTGGATGGGACTTGGAGCAACCTGGGATCGTGGGAAGTAGATTGGAATGGGATCAATTTCTGTGTTCTTCCCAACCCATCCTAAAAATTCCGCATTCGTCACAGCCTGTTCCCATCTTTCCATGACCAGTGGGAATGGAAGCAGCTGGAGAAGTCCCTGTTTCTTGTCCCTACCTGGTGTTGCTTTGTCCCACCAACATTCCCAGTTCCCAGCCAGCATTTCCAGCTTCCAGACAATATTCCCAGTTCTCAGTCAACATTCCCAGTTCCCAGAAATATTTCTGGTTCCCAGTCAATATTTCCAGTTCCCAACTAATATTCCCAGTTCCCAGCCAATAGTCCCAGTTCCCAGTCAATATTTCCAGCCAATATTTCCAGTTCCCAGGCAGTATTCCCAGTTCCCAGAATTATTTTTGGTTCCCAGCCAATATTCCCAGTTCCCAGCCAATATTCCTGGTTCCCAGTCAACATTCCCAGTTCCCAGTCAATATTTCCAGCCAATATTCTCAGTTCCCAGTCAACATTCCCAGTTCCCAGCCAATAGTCCCAGTTCCCAGTCAATATTTCCAGTTCCCAACTAATATTCCCAGTTCCCAGCCAATAGTCCCAGTTCCCAGTCAATATTTCCAGTTCCCAGTCAACATTCCCAGTTCCAAGCTAACATTCCCAGTTCCCAGCCCACATTCCCAGTTCCCAGTCAATATTTCCAGCCAATATTCTCAGTTCCCAGTCAACATTCCCAGTTCCCAGCCCACATTCCCAGTTCCCAGACAGTATTTCCAGTCAATATTCCCAGTTCCCTGCCGATATTCCTGGTTCTCAGTCAATTTTCATGGTTCCCAGTCAATATTCCCAGAAACATTCCCAGTTCCCGGTCCCAGATGCTCCCAGTGCATTCCCAAATCCCTTTGTTTCCCTCCCCCGCTTCCGGGGCTGGAATTCAATTTTGCTTCCCAACTAAAAAAATCCCCACACCTCACCAGATCTCCTGTGGAGGAGCAAGAATTAATTAAATTCATTAAAAATTAATTAAATTTATTAAATTAATTAAATTAATTAGTGGCCATTGTATCATTAACTTTAATTAAATTGTGTGGAGATAACGACTCCGGAGCTTCCCAACAGCCAAACGTTCCCAGGATGGAGAAATTCCTCTTAAAACCGATCCAAGGTGAGTCCTGTCCTCCGGTGAAGCTCCAAAGTTGGAAATTCCAAGGGATTTTCCACCTAAAAATGGAAATTCCTCCTCTTCCTCCCCTCTTTTCCATCCTTTTGGAGCTCCCATCTGTTTCCTGGGATTGGATCCTGGGACATCCAGGACCTCCTCATCTCCTTCCCATCTCTTGGGAAAGACGATCCCGTGGGATGTGGAGTGGCTGGATCTGGGAGCCACCCATGGAATTTGCCAACCCCACGCGGTGGCGGCGCATTCCAGGAATTCTTT
This sequence comes from Urocynchramus pylzowi, assembly GCA_013397555.1. NCBI lineage: Eukaryota > Metazoa > Chordata > Aves > Passeriformes > Fringillidae > Urocynchramus > Urocynchramus pylzowi. The sequence goes on along the minus strand of VZRH01004946.1, from coordinate 5,782 downwards.
GGAATGTTGGCTGCCGGGAAAGCTGGGAAGTTGTTGGCTGCAGGGAAATTCCCAAGGAATTTTCCTGGCTGCCCTGAAGGGAAAATTGGGATTTATGATTCCATGGGGGAATCATTCCCAACGCTCCTTGTCCTGCAAAAACTGCTCTCCAAAGGGCCACGACCAAGGTTGGATTTATTTATCCAGGAGCAGAGCCTGGAGCTTGGGAATTCTGAACCTGGGAAATGTGGGATGGGGGAAAGCTGAAGAATCAAGAGGTCCTGGAGGAGGAACCAGAAATGCTGGAAAAATCCCTGGGGAAAACTTTACTTGGTAAAAGGCTGGAATGTGACCGCATTTTGTGGATTTGGGATCTCTGCTTTCCAGATTGGGGATCTGTTTTGTGGATTGGGGACATATTATCCAGACTTGGAATGTATTTTCCAGATTTGGGATATATTTTCAGGATTTGGGGTCTATTACCTGGATTTGGCAGATATTTAGTGGATTTGGGATGTATTTTATGGATTTGGGATGTATTTAAGGGATTTGGGGTCTATTTTCCAGGTTTGGGATAAATTTTCTGAATTTAGGATGTATTTTGTGGATTAGGGATATATTTTATGGGTTTGGGATCTATTTTGGGGATTTGTGATGTATGTAGTGGATTGTGGATCTATTTTCCAGATTTGGGATCTATTTTGTGGATTTGGGATGTACTTCCCGGATTTGGGATGTATTTTCCGAATTTGGGATCTACTTTCTGGATTAAGGTGTTTTCCCTTCCTGTGTGTAATGGTTTGGATTCATTTTCCAAGAAAATCTTCCCTGTCACCCTCAGATGCCTTTTCCCCTGTTTTTCCCGGCCCTGCTTCCTCCAGCTCTTTTCCAGGTGTTTGGATGGATTCAATCCCTCATTCCCGTCCCTCTCCCGCCTGAGGAGCAGCCATTTCCATATTTATTAAATTCCTTTCCCGGGATCCGCAATCCCCGGCTCATCCCGCTCCCAGTGCCGGGAGGTGGAGCAGGGATGGGAGGAGTGGGAAGAGACGGAAGGGAAAACCAGCGGGATTCAGGATCCTGGTTTTCCTGCCTTATTCCTGCTTCCTCCTCAGCCTGGAGCAGCCAAACCATCCCTGCTCCCATGGGAACAGGCGGAATGGGAAAATCCAGGGGGGATTTTCCAGCTCCAAGGATCCCGTGCTGGGATCCAAACGCTGCTTTCCATGGACTTGATGAAGAAGGAGGCACAGGGATTCTCCTGGAGATGGGAGCAGGATTTATCCCGCTGGAATTCTGTCACTTCCAGGTGAATGGTTCCTATCCCAGCTCCTGCTCCGGCTGTTCCCCCAGTCATGGGAAGATGGGAAGATGGGAAGACGGGAAGATGGAAGATGGGAGTTGGGAGATGGGAGATGGGATATGGAAAGATGGGAAGGCCCCAGAATGGGAGGATCAAGGTAGGATTTGACAGCGACTCCCAAATTCCAGAGCAGCGGCATCGACACCTCCTCCCAGGAGGAATTCCCAAAGGAAGTGGAGCAATCCCTCCAGGCTATGGAATTCCCAAAGGAAGCGGAGCAATCCCTCCAGGATATGGAATTCCCAAAGGAAGCGGAGCGATCCCTCCAGGCTATGGAATTCCCAAAGGAAGCAGAGCAAATTCTCCAGGCTATGGAATTCCCAAAGGAAGCAGAGCAATCCCTCCAGGCTATGGAATTCCCAAAGGAAGCAGAGCAATCCCTCCAGGCTATGGAATTCCCAAAGGAAGCGGAGCGATCCCTCCAGGCTATGGATGCAGCAGGAATTCCCCGATGGGAAGCCAAGCTGGGAATGCGGGATGGGGCAGGATTTGGGAATCAGGGATGAGCCGTGCTGGCGGTGCCAGCCGGGAATGTAGGGTTGTTTTTCCAGGAGTGTCAATATCCCGGGATCCATCCCACGGCATCTCTGCTTGCACAGCCCCGGCTCTGTTTGCTCCCGAGCCTTTGGGGCGGGAAATGTTTGGAAAATCCACTCATCCCGGTGCCAGGAGTGGGAATCCCGCTGGATACGCTCCTGCCAGGGCTCCCAGGACCTGTCCCATCCCACTGATCCCGCTGAGCCTTCCCGGCCTTGGCTCTTCCCAAGGTTTGGGGATGGAGGCGGGGCTGGAAAAGCTCCAGTGGCATTCCCAGTTTGGGGATGTCCCATCACTCCAAATTCCCAAGGAAAGGATCTCCGAATTCCCAAGGAAAATCCCCTTAATGAGCAATTTTCCAGGAAAAATGAAGGCATTGCCCTGTTACCTATGGAAATATCCAGGATAAACCAGGGATCAGCTCCTGGAATCTCCAGGAAACAAAGAGGACCCAAGAGGCCTTGGGAAGGGAAGGATTGGGATGGACATGTGGAAAAAAATCCTGGAAATCTCTGGGATGAGATGGCAGTGGGGCCAGGCTCGGGGACCTTGTGTCACCTGCAGGGGAAAAATTCCATGAAAAACCAGGAAAAAGAAGCGGCAGGAAGGAGGAACCTTTGCAAAGCCAGGGATGCTCCTAAAAAATCTCAGAAATACCCTAAAATTTCCTAAAATCCCAACTGTTTTTTGGGGGATTTGCACTGGAAAATTCCCCCTTGGATGTGGCCCTGAGCATGGAATGAGGAGATAAAGGATTTTTGGGGAATTTTGGGGAATTTTTGGGAATTTTCAGGAGCTGCCAAGTGCCAGCACTGCAGAATGGGGCTTAAGATCCCCCATCCTTCCCCTCTATCCCAAACATTCCTCATCCAGGCACTGATCGCGTTTTACCCCTAAATATTCTCAAACCAGCATTTCCGGCCCTTCTTCCCGGAAAACCAACCCCCTGCTCCCATCTGTCTTCCTGGATCCCTCCAGGATAAATTCCAATTATTCCTCACTCCCCAGACTGTGGGATCAAATCCAAAATCCTGCCTAAATCCCAAATCCACTTCCCTCATCCAAGCAGGAATTTTGGGACTCACCTTTCACCAGGCCTTGTTTGGGATTGGGAATATTCTCCCCTTTCCCACTTTTTCCCAGGCTTCTCCACTAGAAAACTGGATCAATCCCAAAAAATCCCATGGGAATTCACAGGGGATTCACAGGGAACCCAACTCCATCCTTCATCCCCTCAATTCCATGGAAATTATTATTAAAATTCCAAATTCATTGAGAGCCTTGGCTTTGCCCTTCTCTCCCCTATTCCCTAATTTTTTCCAGCTCCTTGGATTTTTTCTGGTGGTTGAGCCAGATATTCCCAGCCTTTCCTTGCTCCCACTCTTGGATTTTCCCGGTGCCCTTCCCAGGTTTTTGGTCACCAGGGAATTTTTCATCCCAATCATCCTGGTTTTTGTTTGCTCCTCCTTTACAAACCCCATTCCAGGATGGGATTTCCTGCTCCAGAATTCCCAGAATTTGTCTGAAGCGATGTTCCATCAAAATTTCCTCCCTGGGATTTGTTCCCAGGATGATGCTCTGGAATAAATTCCCGATTATTCCAAATTTGGGACTGTCTCCACAAATTTTGGAACTTTCTCCCTAAATTTGGGGTTTTCTCTTCCAGTCTGGGATTTTCTCCCTAAATTTGGGACTGTCTCTCCAAAACTTGTGACTTTCTTGCTAAATTTGGGGGTTTCTCCTCTAATTTGGGATTTAACCCCTGGATGTGTTCTGGAAAGGTCAGGGAAAAAAGAGAAACTGGAAAATTTTCCCCTTGGGAGCTTTTTTTGGCCCGAATTCCCATCTCCGAGGGAGGATGGAGGAGCCTCACCTGGAATGTGCTGCCCTGGATTCCGGCTGTTCCCAAGGGACGCCTGGAATGAGGCTTGGGCCTGGTTTTCCAGGCTGGATCCATCCCTTGGGAATCTGGGAAGGATGTTTTCCATCCAAAACCAGGGACCAGCTTTTTTAGGGAGTGAAGGGATCCAGCTTTGGAAGGGAACGCGGGAAAATCCGAATTTAAGGAAAAAGCAGGGAATAATCGCCCTGGTGGACGGGTTTGGATGAGGCAGGAGCAGCTTTCCCCACTGATTCCCTCCCTTCCCAAGGCCGGGCTTTCCGAGGGAGCTGCCACCAGGTGCTGGATTCACAGGGAATTAAAATCCGGGGGAAATCGGAGCGGTGCGGACACGGCGGGATTGGTATCCCGCCATTTCCAGGGTTTCCTGTCCTCTCCGATGTCCTGGGAGCCGCCTGATGGGCCGGGAGCTGCTCCCGGGAATTCCCCGCGGAATCTGGAGGCCGCCAAGGAAGCTTTGCCTTCGGAAAACGAATCCCGCTCCCAACATTCCGGGTTATTCCCCTTTACCCTTCTCCCACCGGATCACGGGTTTGGCTCCGGGGCGAGGTTGTGCTGAAAGGGGCTGAAATTCCCGTTGGGAAGCTGTGGAATTGTGGGAATTTTTAAAAATTCCAGTTTATTTTTGTCTTCCAAGGAGGCATTGGAGCTGTTGAATCTTTGGGAAGCAATTCCCGGCTTCCTGAAAATCTTCACCCAGGGGTGACTCCCTTCCAAAGGAATGTTCCAACCATGGGAACAGCCCTGGCTGAGGAAGGAGGGAATGCTGGGAAAGCAGAATGTTGGGAATGTTGCATTTTTCCATGGAAAAACGGGCGGGAAGAGCCAGACTTTGGGCTCTGGCAGCCAAGGGAAAATGTCCTGCATTGGGGCATCCCGTGGCAATGGATTTGGGAATTTTTGATTCCTGGAGTTTCCGTTTTTCATTGAAAACTCCTCGTGATGGGGAAAATTAAGGATCTGAACTTGGGAATCGGGGGTAGGATTTGGTTTTATCCCGGATTTCCAGTCATTGAGGGATGGGTGACTCCAGAATTTTGTCCCGGTGGTTTTTTTCCAGTCAGAGTTCCAAAAGAGGATCCTGGGAGGGAAAACTGAGGGATTTTCCATAGAATTTGCTTTCCGGGGGATTGGGAACAGCTGGAATTCCAGCCCAACCAGTAACACCAGTCTGATCCAAACTGGTGGGATTTGATTCCTGAAAAACCTCCCTGAGAAGAACCACCAGGAGCCCAAAATGCCCAAATCCATCGCCATGGGCTGGCCCAATCCAAGACTTTTCCCCTCAGTGTTACTGGGGTGGAATTCCAGCTGTTTCCCATCCCCACCCCGGGGAAAACTTTTGTCCTGGTTTTTTTTCCCCAAATTTTAGCCCCCAAAAAGGATTCTGGGTGGGTTTGGGGAGTTTTTCCATGGAATTGGCTTTGTCCAGCTGGAAATCAGGCAGCACTCCCCCGGGATTTTGGGAATGGGTGAGGGTTGAGGGCTGGAAGGAAAGGACTTGGGAAGACAGGGAGACCACCTGGAAGTGGGAATAAGGGATAAAAATGTGGATTTTTGTACGGAAAGGGATGTGGATCTCCAGCTCTTCTGCTCTCAGGAAGCCCCAGGCATCCCAACCCCTCTTCCTGAGGAATCCTGGCATCTTCCCCAAGTCTGAGAGCTGAAGGGAAACCGGGAAAAGCTGTGGAGCAGGGCCCTGGAGGGGCTGGGATCCCAGCCAGGTGGGATTCTGGGGAGTCTGGGATGACTCCAGGCTGGATCTGGGGGTTCAGGGAGACGGGAATTGCTGAGGGAAGAGGGGGTGGGGGGAAAGCGCTGCTCCCTGTGGATCCCTGTGGATCCCTGTGGATCCTTGTGGGTCCCTGCTCCTGGATCCTGCATCCCACATCCCTGCCTGCATCCTGCTTCTTATCCCAGCGCCTCCTGCATCCCAACCTGTCATGTATCCCACATCCCTGTCTGGATCCTGCTCCCTATCCTGAATCCCACATCCCTGCCTG